>PVJO010000795.1:0-202326 GCA_004026905.1 Hystrix cristata | reverse complement strand
ATATATATATATATATATATATATATATATATATACACATAATATATGTTATATATGCATGGGAACATGGGAAACTAAGCAATGAAAGGCCCCAAGGTCTCCCAGCTCTGCCAAGGTAGACGTAGGTGACACCAATGGACAGAAATGCAGACCAGAACAGTGGCATCTTATGAACTGATTACAGAAGAGGTAAAGAAACTTGGTGAGTGCAAAGAGGGCATGATCCAAAAGTTCATGGAATTATCATACAAAATGACCAATGTGGATATGGGATAAACAAATAAAAATTTCAAAGAGCTCACCAAAGTGATTCAAAACATGAATGACAAATTTACCAAAGATACAGACTTTGTGAAAAGGTATCAGACAGAAGTACAAGAGATAAATTGTATAGAATTCATAAATTTCAGAAATGACCAATGTGAAGACAGGGTTTCTGAAATCAAGGGTGAAATCATAAATTATGAAATTACCCAGAAAAACTTCAAAAATGATAACAGAACAAGAGATAGTCATTCAAAAGCCACTAAACAACACTAAAAAGACCAACATAAGGCTAACTGCAGTTAGAGAGAAACTAAAAAAAACACACAAAAAATTAAAATTTGTTGACAAAAATCAGAATAGAAAAATTCTCAAGTATGAGTTGATTGGTATGCTTACACGACACCAACCAACTAGATGAAAAACAAAGCTTCCCACGACATATTTTAGTCAAAATTCCAGCTGTCCAACAACAACAACAGCAGCAGCAACCACAACCACAACAACAAAACAGAACCTAAAAGCTACCAGAGAAAAAACAAGCAACCAAACAAACAGACCAAGAAAAACACATATAAGGGTCAACTCATTAGAATTACAGCAGACTTCATGAAACAAACTTTAAAACCCAAATAGCATGCCTTAAAAGCAAACAGATTACCATATTTGGCAAAACTTTTTAAAAATATAGATGGAGAACTAAGGACCTTCCATGAACAAAACACTTCAAGGGATTTATGAATACCAAGTCAGCTCTCCAGAAAACATTTCAGAATATCCTAGACAGACATGACAAATTAAAAAAAGCCAAAAATCCAGATGGAATGAATACATCAAGCAAAGTGAATAGGTAAAAGAAAGAAAGAAAGACAGACCAAACCATCAACAGAAAAGAATGTGATGTTAAGCATAAATCAATACCTTTAAATAATAACTCTCAGTGTTAATGGCCTCAACTAAACAAATAAAAGACAAAAACTGTCAGACTGGATCAAAAGACAGAATTCAACAGTCTGTTCCATTCAAGAAACTCATCTAGTTTAAAAAGATATTCATAGACTAAAAATGAAAGGATGGAAAACCATATTTCATGCACTAGGACCTTCAAAACAATGACAGCAGCAATTTTACTCTCAAAGTAAACTTCATGCTAAAACTGACCAGACGAGACAAAGAAAGTCACTATATACTAGTTACAGGAACAATCCAATAGGAAGATATATATATATATATATATATGTGTGTGTGTGTGTGTGTGTGTGTGTGTGTGTGTGTGTACACTAAATATTGGATATCTTCATAAAACAAAAATTGTGAGAAATAAACGATCCATTACAGTCATACCATTACAAAAACACCAATCACACTCATAGTGGGTGACCTTAATACCACACTTTCACAAAGAAACAGATCAACTAAACAAAGATCAATAAAGAAATATCAGCACTAAACTATGCCTTTGAACAAATGGACTTAATAGAGATCTACAGAATGTTCTATTCTACTAAACTAAAATATACATTATTCTCAGAAGCACACAAGACGCTCTCCAAAATCCACCACACCATAATCCACAAAGTCTGCTTAAATAAATATAAAAGAATTGAAAGCTCCCAAATGTACTATCGGACTATGCAAATTGAAAATAGAAATCAGTCACAGAAGAAACCATTCAAAATTTAGAAACACCTAGAAATTTAATAACACACTCCTGAGTACCCAGTGGGTCACAGGAGAAATCAAGGAAGAAATTAAACAATTTGTGGAATTAAACAACAATGCCATTTCAACACATCAGAACTTATGGGCTATGGTGAAAACAGTCCTGAGAGAGAAACTTATTGCAATGAATGCTGACATTATTAAAATGGAACTTAAAGAAATAACTGAACTGTCTTAGTTGCTTTTCTCTCATTGCTGAGACAAAATATCCAACACCCAAAGTTAGGGGAAGAAAGCTCACAGTTCCTAGAGGTTTCAGTCCGCAAACAGCTGGATCCAAGGCAGGGTGGCATAGCAGACAGGCAGAAGGCAGCAAGGCAAGCAAGAGGTGCAAGCAAGGGTAGGCAAGCCTCTTTCTTTCCCTTATATCCTATTCAGGATACCTGGCCTTAGGGTGGGTGGCACTCCCACCCTTAATCCTAGCACCCTTAAACCTAGTATCATATCCTTGATCCCAGTACAACTACGCCAAACCAATCAGTGGACTAATTTAGTAGTCAAACACTCCAGATCCAGCCCCACCTATGATCCAGCCACCTCTTACCCCTTGAGGCTTGGGGGGGGGCATCTAGACACAAACCATAACATGAACAATGAGTGTCATGTATAGAAAACAACAATCCAAGCCCAAACCAAATTTAAGGAGGGAAATCATAAATATCATAATGGAAATTAATGAAATTGAGACTGAAGAAAAGACAAAGAACCAATGAAGAGTTGGTTCTTTGAAAAAATAAACATAATTGATAGCCCTCAGCCAAACTTACCAAAAGAAAGAAAGAAAAGACTCACATCAATGCAATTAGGAATGAACAAGGTGAAGCCACAGCAGATAGTGTTGAAATTCAGAAGATAGTTACTAGTATGAAAAATTGTATTTAGACAAATTGGAAAATCTTGAAAAAATGAACAGATTCCTACACTCATATGAACTACCAAAACTCAAACAAGGAGACTTAAAAATTCTAAACAATTCAACAACAAGCATTGAAACTGAGGCAGTAGCAACTAAAAACAGCTCAGGACATGATGGTTTCTCTGCTGAATTCTACAAAATATTTTAGGAGGTTATAACGCTGATATTCATCAAAATCATCAATGAATTTCAAAGGGAAGTAGTGTTTTGAAACTCTTTTCTGGAAATCTGCATCACTCTGATCTCCAAACCAAAAATCCAACTGAAAAAGAAAACTATGGATGAATCTCCTTAATGAACATAGAACAAAAATCCTCAATAGACAATTAGACATGTAGACAATTAGAATGTAACACATCATCAAAAGGATCATACATAATATCCAAGTGGTTTTCATCTCCAGGTTGCAAGGGTGGTTCAACACAAGCAAATCAGTAAATGCAATACACTACATAAACAGAAAGAAGGACAAAAACCACATGATCATATCAATATATGTAGAAAAAACTTTCGAGAAAATCCAACATCCATTCATATTAAGAACCCTAAAGAAGGGGTTGAGGATTTAACTCAAGTGGTACAGCACTTGCCTAGCAAGAGCAAGGCCCTGAGTTTGATCTCCAGCACACACACACACACACACACACACACACACACACACACACACACACACTCTCAAACAAAAAAAAAGCAAAAAACCCTAAAGAAAATAGGTATAAAAAGATCTTACTTGAATTTCATAAAAAGTCATTTATGACACACCAATAGCCAATATCATATTAAATAGGGAAAAATTGAAAGATTTCCCTCTAAAATCAGAAACGAGAATGCCCAATATTACCACTTCTGTTCAACCTAATACTTGAAACATTAGCCAGAGCAATCAGGCAAGAGAAAGAAATATAAGAGATAAGAATAGAAAAAGAAGAAGTCAAATGATTGTTATTTGCCAATGACATGATCCTATACATAGAAGACCATAAATATTCCATCAAAAGACTCTTAAAATTAATAAATAATTTAAGTAATGTGGCAGAATAAAAGAATCAATAAACAAAAATCAATAGTGTTCCTGTATACCAGTAATGAACTCACTGAGAAATAAATTAGCAAAGCAATACCATTTATAATAGCATCAAGAGAAGTTCAATACTTTGGAATTAACCTAGTCAAGAAAGTGAAGGACTCCTACGATAAAAATCACAGTACTGGCCTAAGATAAAGTTGGCTGTATAGAAAGAAAATAGCACATACATCAGTTTAAGAGCGAATTCAATCCATGCAGCTAGTTAAACTCAAATTGTAAAACCAGGAAAAAGGGTAGTGAGTTAGGATCACAATGGGCAGATAGGAGTCATTCCTCCCAAGAAAGAGATTTAGGCAGAGTATGCTAATTTAGTTGACAGTTCCTCCCTACATCTAAACTGGACTTGGAGAAATTTAAAAATGCAGAGTAATTGATTTCCTTTAAAATAAGCCAGCTAAATAACTAATTTTCTTTAGACCCTAAACCCATAGACCCACCTGTTCCAAACGAAGTCCCGTCCTCTGCTCATCTCAGAAGAAAGCACCTCAGAAAACTATTTTCCACGTCTCTTTTTTGTGGGTACTACCAGGTGCCTTTTCTTTTTATTTCCAATAATCATTCTCCTGACTTCCTCCTTTTGTCTGTGATTTCATTCTTCATGAGACAACAAGCTTGGGCTAGTATGGAATTTTATTCATAAAAATTAAAGCAGAAAATCACTCCAAGTCTTTATGAATAAGGAATTTGTAATATGGGGGAAGGGGGCTATAGGCAGGAAAAATGAAATAAAGGCCTCATTAGGCTTTCTGGAAAATTCTGACTAGAAAAAGTTAAGACTTTATGAGAGAGCAATTAACAAGAGAGAACTGATAAGCAGAGCACAAGGAAGCCAGGCAGACTGGCACCCTAACTAAATTAGCCTAGCCACCCCTTTCCACCTTCAATAAAATGCAAAGGGGACAATAAAATGCAGCCACCTAAAAGAAAGCTCTTATTTAGTATAAGAAAATATGGCACAGCTATACACTATACCTGGGTCAGTATATTGCTGCACTAGATAACACACATCCCCTTAATCACTAACTTTAAATTGCCTTGTCTGTAAAGCTTCTCCTAATTAATCTATGAATCCCATAGATAAGGCCCTGGCAAGGATGAGTAGGCAAGAAACACATAGGCAAAGGTGCCCGGGTTAGGGTCTTGGGACCCAGGATCCATCTATGATAGTCCAGAGACCCAATCAGGTTGTGACAAGTACCAGGTATCAGCCTGGTGGGGAGGGCCCCAAAAAGCGTAATTAAAGGAAGCTGAGGGCAAAGACCCACAGGTATTTGCCTTTCTGACAAATACCTTTCCAATGTGGGTGTGCCTTGCCCACATCTCACAGGGAACTTTCTGTCTCCTACTTTCCTCCTTTCTTACAAATAGTGTTTTTGTTTCCCCTTTTAAACGTGGTTCCTTTAATTCATTACTGGTGCTGAGTTTACATTCCCAGCCAACCACTCAGACAACCCAACTTCTGTGTATACCCCCAGATATGACAGTAATATCATTGATATAATTGCTGGGAAATTAAAAATAAAACTGTTTTAGAAAGTTAAGGGAATTATTAGCAGTAACAGCAATCTACTTCTATTGCTCTGATGGAAAGACAAAGACAAGGCAAAGGTTATGAAAGAGGCTAGAACCAGGCTACTTGATCAATGGCGGACAATGCCAACTCTGTCTCTCAGGTAGCAACCATGAAGGTTACATGGTAGCTGCTGGAGGATCTACCCAAAATAGAGAAGGTATTATGGTTTGTGTCTAGAAGTCCCCCCAAAGCCTCATGAGGTCATAGGTGGGGTGTTTTCGGAGGTGGCTGGATCTAGAGTGTGTGATTACTAAATTAGTCCACTGATTGGCTTGGCAGAGTTCTGGTGGGATTGAGGTTGTGATACTAGGATTAAAGGGTGCTGGGATTAAGGGTGGGAGTGCTTCCCAGCCTAAGGGCAGATAGCCTGGATAAGATACAAGGCTTGTCTATCCACCTTGCTTACCTTGCTGCCTTCTGCCTGTGTGCCATCCCACCCTGCCTTGGATCCAGCCGATTGTGGTCTGAAACCTCTACGAACTGTAAGCCAAATAAACCTTTTGTCCCCTAACTTTGGGTGTCAGATAGTTTGTCCCAGCAATAAGAAAAGTAACTAAGAGAAAGGGAGAAATCTCTTAGTTTTTTCTAATGTATTTTCCATCAAGGCCCCACATTAGTTGAACATGGTAAAAATGTACAACACTGCATGAGAATGATACTATATTATTTGAAATAGGAAAGAGCCATGAATGAATTCAAGAAAAGCAGGTCTTATCCAGCCCCATTTGCGTGAGTGTTGTACAATAGCCTATTTTCAAACAAAATTTTCTCATTTATTTTCTTTCTGAATTTGACCAACTGCTTTGTTTCCTAAGCTCAAATGTCCTCACCTCTCAAATAGCTCATTGTGCTGTTTTCAAGATTAAATGAGATAATGAGAGTTAAAGGGCTTTTAAAAACTTCTGTATAGAGCACTATTATGGTTTATATTTGAAATGTCCTCCAAAAGTCTCATGCGTTTGAAACATAATTGGATTATGGAGGAGCTACACTCATCGGATTCATTAGTTGATGAGTTCAGTAGGATGTGGTGTATAGTTGGAGCAGTGCATCACTGGAAGTCTAACCTGGAAGGGTGTATTCTTGTCCCTGTATCTTCCTTTCTCTTTCTGACTCCAGGCGGCCATGAATTGAGCAGCTTTCCTCCACCATGCCACGTCTACTTCCAGTTAACCATGAACTGAACCCACAGAAAATGGTGAGCCAAAGAAACTCCTCCTTTACATTGCAGAATTGGATATTTTGTCCCATCAATGAGAAAGTAGCTAATACAAACATGCTCCCAACATGAAAACCATCATCACTATTGATTTTGTGTTATTATTACTAAAATTGCTGTTATTATTATAATCACCTCTTCAATTTTCTTCCAAGCAAAATCTTATTTCAACATCTGCTTCCTATGTCATCAGGTCCATTTAAACTTCCATAGTTATTGCCTCTAAAAGTAATGTGCTCTACTCTAAATTTCTATAGTATATATTACCTGATTTTTTTTCTTTGGTATTCATCTTTAGTTTACAATTTGGCTATATGCTATCTCTTCTATCTACACTATAAAGTTCCAAAACATAAGGACTGTTACTGTTATTTATATATTTGTATATCTCCCATAGGACCAGGTGTATTGCACTATCCTGAAAAGCATATCATGAACATGTGTTGAATAATTAAATGAATCAATAAGTTTACTGTAACTATACTGATATATGGACAAAGCTCATAGCTAATAACTATGATTGAGGTATATTGTGAAATTCTAGGACTCATACTTTGTAGAATTATGTATTTTTGTATTGGCTCTTACTTACAAAAAGCCTGTAGAATAACTTGGAAAATTTTTAGCTTAAAGAGATTAATAATTGGTTTGCCACTTGTTGTAGTTTTATACATATTCAGAATTTGCCTCTAGAACTTTCAATGTCCTCACTTGTATAGCTACAAGAGGCTGGTAAGCTGACTCTAGACACTTTTTATTTCTGATGCTTATGCATACTTGAAAGCAAAAAGACAATTATAGTAACAATCATGGTATGCATTTTATAGTGCCCAGTGCTATTTCAGAACATTTAACATTCCTCATGTAGTCATATAATGTAGCAAAGCAATTCATATTATATATGCAATTCCCAAGGGCACTTTCATCACTTTGAATTTTACCAACCTTATTTTTCATGGCATATTTATAAAATTTGTGTTGAGGGCATGGCTCTGAGAATGGCTTCTAGTCAGACAGACAAGTATTAAGGGAGATGAAGGTAGGTTTTGTGAGTGAAAGGACAGCAAATCTAGAATAGGGCTCTTAAAGAAGGAAAAACCAGAATAGAGAAGAGAGAAATTACATTTTCAGCAGTGGGAGTCGATAGTGAGAGTGGTATAAAGGTATGTTGCCCTTTCCTCCTCACATCCACTTTCCTCTTCACTTGGCTCTTCCTCCCAGCTTCTTTTTTAAACCACTAATTCCTAGGGTGGAGATTTTTAGTGTGGGAATGGAACAGGGTAGCTCCAAAGATAGCATAAATGTACTAGCATTCATTTATTAAATTTCTTTATGCGTGTGCAATAATACTGGGGATTGAACCCAAGTCCTTCACAATGAACTACATCTCCAGCAGTTTTTTGTTTGTTTGTTTGTTTTTTAAGATAGGTTCTCCCTAAATTGACCAGGCTGGCCTCAAATTTGCAATCCTTTTGCTTCAACCTCCTAGAATGCTGTGAATACAGGTGTGTGCCATCAGGCCCACTCACTAGCGTTCACTTGTATCCCTAGTTTACAAGAGTCTTACTCTTTCTATACATCCACCCATCAGTTAAAAAAAAAGGAAAAAGAAAAGAAAGCAGGAAGAAAGAAAGAATAGAAACAACGAACAAACGAACAAAAAATCCAAACAGAATTGGCAGTGGCAAAGGAGGGCACAGGACTGTTAGTAAATAGCGAGGAGGAAGACCCCAGTGGGAGCAGAAAGGCATCACAGACTGTAAACACCAGAGAGAAAAGGTGAATTCTTGTGGCTACACAAAATCTGAGTGCCAACCATTTAACAACACAACACAAAAAGATACATGTTTGGAGAAACTAAGTTTGGAATAGCTTTGCTTAACTTCTTGATAACTTTATTTGTTTTTTAGAAGTTCTCATGAAGATTCCTTCAACACAAAACAGTTGGGAAGCACAAGTGCATAATGGATTTGTAACAGCTAAATTAAATAGTATATGGATGGGGGCTGGGGATTTAGCTCAGTGGTTAAAGTGCTTGCCTTGCAAGCACAAGGACCCGAGTTCGATCCCCAGCACCAAAAAAAAAAAAAAAAAAATAGTATATGGATGGTATTCACTCTTACATTTTATTATTTAATGTCTAGAAATGTATTACCCTGCCCTCGACCTTTCTTAGATTTTTAGAAAGAATATAACGAATAGCCGAACTTCACCAAGGTCTCGTTCCTAGTTCTGAAATCCTGTTTTCTAATTCTTATTCTAGCCTGCATCCTGGTCCTCAGTTTTCTAGGTAAATAAAAAAACTCAATTTAATTTCTTTTACAATAACAAACATAGGTACACTATGGGCAATGAAAGGAGATGAAAGTAGTTGTATAATATATATATATATATATATATATATATATGTATTTTTTTCCCTTACATTTCCAACCATGTAAAACTGGTTGACAAAAACTTCCGTTTTTGCAGGACACACTAGACCCAAGCTACAGTGATATTTCTTTCCCACTGTTCATACCTTGGGTTCATGGTGTAAAGCTCAAATCATAATAAACTACTTTTACCAAAGCCACATAGAGTAGATCAAAAGTGACTTCCGTTATGAGGACTCACTACACTATATTACAATTTGAACAGATGGGAAGAATCAAGTTTACTAGCTCTCTTTTTCTCAGATTGATTTCTCCTGCTTCGTCTCTGTTAAAGGCACCAATCTTTAGCTATATCCAGCAACAGTAAGTGATTCAAAGGTTTAAATCCAAGAGAAAGCCACTCAAATCTGCACAGTGAAACAATATTTTTAGCTGAATTTCAAGCTTCAGTAGAGTTATTTGCCCTCAAAATTTGTAAACACTTTCTCAGGCATAGTTTTCAGGACTTTCCAAACATTTTAATGTGATCTTTACAATAATCACACTAAGTGTGTTGTATTATTCTACCATTGAGAAAATTAAAATGCAAACTTATTAAGTGGTAGAGCTGGAATTTAAACCTGTCCACATTTCTTTAACCCACATGCTTATGTCTGCAAAATTTTTAATTACACCTTTCCTGTATTATAACGCTATGGAAAGAATTTTCAGTGCAATGTTAAATCTGGTAGAATTTTACTTACTTATGATTTGTAATGCTCTGATACCAAAAACGTAAGCTTAGATAGTATGAAAACACAGAATGCCTATCACGTTGAAGGGCAAGATATAACCATGATGTTGAAGGCAGATTGAAGGAAGGCTATTGTGGTATATCATTGTCTTGACTTTAAACCTACAAGACTGAATTGTCCTAAGAGGATCCACCTTTGGAGCATCATGGCAACCATTATTTCTAGGAGTTTTTATATTTCTTTCTTTCTTTCATACTGGGGATTGAACCGGGGGCCACTGCATTGAGCTATATCCCCTACCATTTTTGCTTTTGCAAATTTTGAGACAGTATCTCACTAAATTCCTGAGTAGCCAGGCTGAGCCCCCATTATGCTCCTCCAGCCTTAGCTCCCCAGCGTTCTGGGATTGTGATTGTGTGCCACCGTGCCTGGCTAATGTCTCCAAATTTTTAAGGAGGGTTATCACTACTATGAAAATGCTACACCATATGAGAGAGCTAATAATAGTACTTAGGGGAGCTAGAGAAAAACTGGGAGCTAAGACCTGTCAGAATGGAGAACAAGGTAGACGATGAATTGGAAGTCGGAAAATATCCAAATAATTTCCCAAATCATCTTATTTGGTTGTTTCAAAAATATTTTAATATATATGCTTTTTTGCTCATTTTATTGAAGAGAAAGTTTTCTGCTTTTATGTGTTTAACAGTTGCTTCTTTGTAAAAGAGAGCCTTTTTTGCCTATGACTAGCATTTGGAATAATTTTGGCCATTCCTTTAAGATTATGATATGCAGTGCATCAGCCATTATTGTTCTCTAATCACTTTGTTTTGAATTTGTTTTACTTTTCAGAGGAGAAAGGAGAGTGCTTTTTATATTTTCTTTATTAATATCTATCTGTATTACATTAAAATTGAAAAAGGAAGAAAAAAGAAACTATAGAGCAGAAATTTAGGAGAAAGAAGTAAAAGAATTTGTGAGGTAAGAAAGAGGTAAGCACAGTACAGTGGGAAAGGAGAGGAGGAGGTTAGAGAGTGCATAATGTGGTCTGGCAATTTCAGTATATTCTGAAGGCACCCGTTTCTGTAGGCCTCAAGTAAATATTGCACTGAAAGTTTTACTCATACACACCTGAAGGTAGGAAGGCTAAAATTTTGTTGAGTTTTCATAGCGGAATCTGATTACATGGTCAAAAACCAATTTAAAATGTAAACGCACATTTATGTTTAGTCCTCTCATTTGCAACTGCCACAATGACCAATTAATGCAAGTTAATCAAAATAAAATTGAAAAGATTTAAAATGAAGACAATATGAAATTTAAAAGCAGAAAAAAAAATCCAGAGATTCTCTTCATTTAAAATGAAAGTTCGTGATTCCTTAAACAATGTCTAGTTCTCCTCTTCAAGTTGTTACAAGATCTGGGGATCCGGACAGAAAAGCAGTCCTTGGATGGCCCAAATGTGCAAATCATGGTAAAAATACATTGGAGGCAAAAGAAAGGGCAAAGTGCCTGGGTGCATGTCACTCATTTCTTGGGCTGAAACCAGTAGCTTGTTTCCACATTTGCAGGAAGGCTAAGTAGTGGGAATGTTTCAGATAAAAAGTTATGTTTGCTCGGTGTACAGATGGACTCCTCTTGGTGGTGGTCTATTAGCTGTCTCTTTTTAAATGCTTCTGTGCCTTATAATATTCCTATCTAAAGATTCTGGTGGGAGGAGAAAATATTTAGGGAGTTAATGGTGTTTTTGAATTAAATTATACAGTGTTATTATGTAAAAAATGGTATAATTTTGTATGGAAGTATGGGAGAGCTTTATAAATCGATGTTATTGTGTTGAATTAGAGATCCTAGTTGTCCTAATTATAAGACATATTTTATATATATTTATATATATATATATGATGGATTTCCATGTTAACATGTAGCAATGAAGGTTGAAGAAATTGTATCTAATAAGATTAAGCTTCAAAAATTCCTTAATCTATAAAGTAAAATATTCATGGGTTTGTGTTTACAACCCTGTTAAGCAATTCCCATACTACAGCATGATAGCCATTGACTGAGACCAAATTCAAAATTTTTGAACATAGTTATCACTACTATTAAACTCACATTTAATAGTCACATTATGAAAAACTGCTCAATAAAGGGTCATAAACTCAATAAGTGAAGGCTTGAGAATTTGAACTCTTCAGTGAGAAGATAATATGAACACCTTGGAATGCAGGGTAATGAATGGCTATACTTTTCAACTTTTTTTTTAATAAGAAGATTTAGATTCAAATGCAGGAAATATATTTCAGACTAGCCAACAATGGGAATGTCCACAATCAGAGATCTTGGTATTCAACACATTCTGACTTTATAGTAATGGTCATACACTTAGTTGTGAATAAGATTGTGTAGGAAATTATAAAGTATTTCTGCATTTTTTCTAGAAATTATTTTGTACTGTTTTAACATTAAACCATTTTATTTCTTTTGGTACTGGAGATTGAGCTCAGGGCCATTGTGCTGAAAAACAACCCTAGCAATTTTTAATTTTGAGACAGAGTTTTGCTAAAGCACGGCGTTTTCCAGGCTGTGCTCAAATTTGCAGTGCTCCTGCCTCAGCCTGCCTCTATATTTTAAATTCTTTAGATTCTTTCGTTGCACTAAAAGTTAAACATTTTATAAACATTCCTAATTACAACGACTGACACAAAATTCATTCTGAAATATATTTTCTGCATTTGAATTTAAATTTTCTTATTAAAAAAGTTGAAGAGTGTAGCCATCTACTACACTGTACTCCAAGATATTGGTATTGTTTTCTCATCAAAGAGTTCGTATTCTCAAGCTTTTGCCTATTGACCTTATGACACTTTATAGAGCAGATTTTCATAATGTGACTCCATTATAAATTTAAATATTTTTTCAGTATCTACTTAATATGTCACTTCTAGCGATTGAGCTTTAAGAAGTGGTAGAAGGAAGGTCTGAAAATAATCTATGCAGTAAGGAATCATTGATATAAAAGTGATAATTAAATGCATGAAAGTTGGAGAGGATTTGAGGTTGTGCAGAAAGGGCGAATATAGTGTTGTTACTATATTTGTGTGCTCTGTTAGAATGAAGAAAAATGAAATAAACCAAAAGCGGACCACAATAAGAATTAAGTATTAAACAAACCAAGAGAGGAAATATGTTTTTAATTGTATGGTTTTAATTATATTGCTCATCAGATATTTCTCTTTACCACGCATGTTGGAAATTTTATTTCTCAGATTACTTAATGTTCAGTGGGTCATGTAATTTTGGCCAATAATATGTGCATAGCCTTGACATATACCACTTCTATGTGAGACTAATTAGTAACTGGTATGAGGTACTTCAGAATTCTTTTTTCCATCTGGTTTGGTAAGTGATAATATTTAAAATGGAGGCTGTTTGTCCATCTTGGTTTTCTGAGTGTTGATGATGAGATAAATTCTCTTTCCCAAATCCCTTACTAATACAGAGATTTCTTATCTCATAAGAAAGAAATACATCTGCTATTATTTGACACTTGATTTTTAGTTAGTGGCAATCTGCTGTTGTAGCATCTTCTAACTTATTCTTACTGATAAGGGTGGGTGGATGGATAGTGACATATTTAGCAAAAATACAAGAATGGAGAAAAGACATTGGATTTAGCTCATGAGATATATTTATACCTACCTATTCACATACATATATAAAAACATCAACATATACATGCATACATATATACACAAACATACACATACGTATATACAGAGAGAAATGATTGTATTTTGTGCATTTTTGTGTACTTAGAAAAGATATAAATAAGAAAGACTGCTTGTTATGGAGGAAATTAATCTGGAAATAATTCATGGGCTTTCATCTGAAATGTTTGGCTATAAAGAAAGGAGAAGAATAAAAGTGTATTAAAAGAAACAACAGATGTAGGTAAACCTTTCATCCTTTTTTTTTCAGAAGACGAGACCAATGGATATCTAAAAGTACAGAAGAAATCATTATAAAGGAGAGAGAGAGAGAGATAAAAAGGTGATAGAATACCTGGGATGGGAGAGTGGAGCAACGTACTAAGGATTTGGGATTGGATGGGATAAAATATTGAGAAGGCTTATGTAGGTTTATTTAAGGAGAGGGACACTCTTTTTTTTTTTTAAACTGAGGGAAAACAAGAGATGTAAAAGCACGAATGTGTTCAACATTAGCATTAAAATGTATCTTGTATTTTATCAGGAAAGATTGGTGGGATATTTTAAAGCTCATAATATAAATGTCGATTGCAGTTATTATTCTGGCACAATACCTATCTTGGACAGTATACCCTCTGTGCTCACTGTGCTCAGAGCCTCCCATGGTGCATATTTCAATTTTGGAAGCAAGCTTTCAAAGATTTGCAAAGTGTATCCTATACTCTGAGTTCTAAAATCCACAAAATTATATGCAGAGTGGCTAGCAATCTTGAAAAGAATAATTTCCCAGTAACGTAAAGTTTACTTAACGAACAGTTTTTACTGTTAAAGGACGAGTATGAGGGAGCAAATTATACAGGAAAACCACTTAAGTCTATTTAACCTCTGGATGTGGAAATTAGACCACTGTGTAGCACAGAAATTGTGTATAAATGCCACGATATAAACCAGTGGCTCTCAAATTTTAGTAGGTTTCAAAATTACCTTGCAAGCTTCTTAAAATTGCAAATGTTGGGAACGGCACTGAATTTTACTAACTTAAAACATTGGAGCCTGGAGCATGAACTCTCCTATCTTTTATCTTTGGTAAGATCAGCAAGTAACTCAATATCCGAAGTTCTGCACTTACTGATCAGAATGTTTCTAGTCACTCTGGTATCTCTTCAATTCCATTAATGCAGGAAGTAGAGCGACTGTGCTACTTAGAAATGAAGAAGGCCAGGGCCATACAATGTTAAAACATGAGATGGATCTTGGAGAGTGAATTCTCATATTTCATAAATGTAGCAACTATGGCCTCAATGTTCCATTAATCAGTCTCAAGGTCACAAATGGCCCTAAGCACTGACAATTAAAACTAAGATTTTAACTTGAACTGTTAGCACTCATGTTTAGCATTAAGCATATTCAATGGTTTTCTACAGCTACTGTTAGCTCAAAAAACATGATTTCTTCTATGTCTAGACATCCTGTTTTCTTTAAAGTGTTTCATTTCACATGGAGAAAAGGAAAGCTGACTACGGTTTGTGAATTAATTTTCTGGATTTTATATCTTTGTAGGAGGAACAAATGACACAGGTACTTGGAATGGTCAGAAGCACTGCTCTTCCAAATCTTCATAGTTGCTGTCTCTCCTGCCCTCCCACCTTACCCTATGCATATCCAGGGTTCCTCAATTTCTTCCAGAAGAAATTAATTCGAGGATTAAGTAATTTCCTTTAACTGTGGTTCTTTTTTTTTTTTTAATTTTTTTTATTATTTTTTACCAAGAACATGTATTGGTACATTGCATACATAATGATCATAATCAACATGGTTATTTTGTACCTGTACATGATACATCTTGGTTTTCCCCCCTCTTCCCCCTAACTGTGGTTCTTTAAAAGACGTCAGTGTTGGAAAGAGCTGATTCTCTGTTTTACCAACGACTTCACAAAATAAGTGGGTTTTTGATTGTTTCTTTCTGTTATTGGAAACCTTCAGGGCAGAAAGAAATGCTAAAGATCCCATGCTTAAGGGAAAGAAAGTATTGTTATATTATATGTGAGATACAAATGGGGAATTGAGAGGAAACTGAAGATCTACAATCTTTTAGAAAATTTTCCTTGGATTGGTTGAAGATGAGTTTGACAATACAATATTCGAATTGTTTCTCTGATATGAGAAACCATAAGTGTATAAGGACAAACAGGTGTAATAGATATAATATAAAAGGAAGATAATATTCAAAGGAGAGGAGAACTAGAAAGGGAGAATAGGGGAAAAGAAGAAAGGGAGAAAGGAAAGAAAGGGGAAAGGGAAATATGGAAAAATATCTATCTATCTATCTATCTGTCTATCTATCTATCTATCTATAAACCTGATATAAACAGGGAAGGGGGAGCAGAAGGGAGCGGTGGGGAAGAGGGGATAAAACGAAGATACATCATGTACAGGTACAAAATAACTATGAAGAATGTGATCATTATGTATACAATGTACCAATATATGTTCTTGGTAAAAAAATAAAAATAAAAAATAAAGAGTCAAGAAGTAGGTCATCCATTAATTGTTTTCTGCTCTTTTTAAATGGTCAAATAGAAAATTAAACCTTAAGTCAACATGTTTATAAACAATTACTACATTATGTCCCCTCCACTTGAAATACCAAGATAGATTTCTTTCCTTCCTTCTTGTACTCCATAACAGTCTTGCGTGGGTATGCATTTCAAACTTCGGTAAATAGAGCTACATATTTTGGTTATTATTTAGTACTATTCCTGTTTGATTCATTATTATTTTTTACTGAAGTATTTAATTTATTGATGTTTTATTTTAAATTTCTCATTGTCCATGATTCCGTGAGCCGAAATTAAAACATAACCTACTGACCCGAAGAAAAATATTTACTTAACAGGTTTTAGTAAAGCCTGCATGGCAAACAAATAAAAATATCAAAGATTAGGCTGGCAAATGATATGGACAAGTGACTCAGAGGAAAAGGAAACAGTAATGTACAATATTATGAAACTGAGTTGAGTTATACAATGTGGGTAATATACATTAAGACATTAACATATGATGTTTTATTTTCCATCACACTGATGAAAATTAGAAAGAATGGCAATGCTCAGTCTTGACAAAGATGTGGAAAAATGTGCATTCTCATATACTTTTTTTAGGACATGTGAATTGGCCTAGCATCTTGCAAGGTGGATTTAGAATCATTTATGTTATTATGTCAGTTTTTTAAATTGGTATGTATTTTTGATACATAATAATTACATTCATCTTGAGGAATTGGTACATATATGTATCATATCTTAAATTTTCCCTCCTGATCTTTCTTCTCCCCCTTCCTCTAGTCCGTTTCCCATCCCCAAAACGTCTATCTCCCTGTTTTCTATTATTTCTCTTTTATCTTGCTCTTTATTTGCATTTTGGGTTTCTCATATAAAAGAAGCAATGCAATATTTGGCCTTCTGTGTCTGATTTATTTTACTTGGTATTATGGTCTCAAGAGACATCCATTTTCCTCTGAATGACTCAAATTTATCCTTCCTTATAGCTCACTATTACTCCACTGTGTATATATACAACATTTTCTTTACCCGTTCATCTGTTGATAGGCACATAGCTTCTGTAATTTAGTCATTATGAAGTGTGCTTACAGGTATATTTCTTATCTTTAATTCATAAATTATGTTTCTAGGAATGTTTCAAAATGTCCCCATGTGGACAAACCTAAACAATTAAGCTCACCGTGGTATTCTTTTTTACAAGGATGTATTAGAATACAGCATAAATCCTCATTCTTATAGGAAGAATTAATTAAATTTATGCTTTATCAATACTATAGAATACTAAGTAATTATTCAAAAGAAAAACTAAGTTTTATATACTAAAGAGAGCTCTAAGTCTCACATTAAAAAGTAAAGTACAGTAAAACCTTGGATTGTAAATTACTTGCTTTGCAAGTGTTTCATAAGACAAGCAAACGTTTCTAATAAATTTTAACTTGAAAAACAAGTGCTGTCATGCAATATGAGTATGATGTGATGTCAAACATCACACGATCACATTGGATCCAATGATTTCCAGCCACCCACCCCCTTGCTGTGGAATTGTGGGTGATCATCTTCCAATGGGAAGAGGTTATAGAGGAAATCTCATCTGTGGAGAGGGGAGAGAAAAAAGCAGAGGAATCTCTGGCTTCAAATGAGATTAGGAAATGTTTAAAATGTGGGAAACAGTGAAAGAAAACTGTAGAAAAGCACTGCTGGAATATGGCTGTAGCAGTGTGAGCGATGGAGCTGTGTAATGACAATGCAATGTTACATTTCTGCGAAATCCTCAAAAGGAGGCAAAAGCAAGTGTTGTTGGACAGGTTCCTTTTAAAGTTGCACAAAAAGAGATTCCACTGAGCCAAAAGATAGTAGTGATTTTGTTAGTGAAAGTGAGGGTCGTCCTACACAATAACCCTCCTCTCTCTTCTCTCCCTCACACCAGCCATGAAGGTTTTCTAAGGTAAATGCAGGTTAATTTATTTTTCTTCATATTTTGCATTTTCTTTATTATTTTATATTGTATTACAGTATTGTAATCAATTTATATGAATATTTTGGGTTGTGGAAGAAATCATCTGAGTTTGTTATTTCTTATGGGGAAATTCACTACGATATACAAGTTCTTTGGATTAAAATCATGTTTGGGGGAAGGCTTATGCTTGAAAAACAAGGTTTTACTGTATTATGAATCTATTCATGATTGTTTTCAATTTATATTTGGTTAATTATATTGCAGTATGTTATGTGATACACAAATGCATAATGTTTAGAGTAGTAACATAATGAGTTCTATTATATATTTCCTAGCACCCTGATCAGCTACGGGATTTTCCTTCATTTCCCAGACTCTAGGTGGATTGCCTACTAATAGCTGATTGGTTGTCAGCCTTTTCTGCAAGTCGCTACTGGATAGCCAGTTCTGACTCTGTCAAGATCACAGGCCCTACACATAATGACAGATCATTGCCAGGGCAGAAAAGCCCAGCCCCTTAGTGCAATGCAGGACAGCTCTGAATGGTCCTCCCATATTTTTTCATAGGCTCCATTGAAGACTTGGCCAAGCCTGCAATGAAGGCCACCTTTCCCCTCTGACCAGTCCTGTATTGTATTTTCTTTTCCAAATATGATTTTGACTTGTTATGTATTGATAAAATGTATTCCACACTCTGGGTATATGTTAAACTCTTTATCTAGATATGCAAACTATTTTTCTAATTTTAAAAATAGATGAATAAGTGAATTCTACTTAATTTACTAGAGATCTGATTTAAACAGTAATTTGTTACCTAATAATTTTACCTCAAGTTTGGAAGTCCAAAGTTTCCTCATGATTTTTGTAGAATTCATGGACTGCAAATTCTCAATACTGAATTTCTCTCACTCTATAGAGTTAGCTCCCACTTGTTTCCTGACCACTGTTGACCCTCTTTTTACTCAGTTTAGTACACATTTCATTTTCACCAGCCTCCTTTCTGCAAAGTAGAATTAACACAAGTCTACATGGAAAAGACTTTATGACAATGGAGTGTGCAATACAGCATAAAATAGAAATCCACTTACAATTGAGAGCAAGAAATCACTCTTCTCAAACTTCTCTCTTCTGCTACCTAATATACTTCAATGTCCACTTTTCTCTCTTAACCTATATATTGATCACCTTTTCTCTTCTTTCTCTTCTAGGGTGCCCCAAAACTTGGGCAAGTGGCTAGACAAGAATAAATGTTAAAGCCTATTATTTGATTCTAAAGTAATCTAGCTCTCAAACTCTACCCTCGGCTAGTCTGTTGGGGGTTACTATTGCATAAGAACAAAAGTACTTGTGGAGTATACTAAAGAAAAGGAAAAATTGCCCCATAATTCCTCAATTAATGCTATAAGTAATTATAAATATTAAATTTTCAACTTTCTTCTACTATTCCAGACCAAGACCAAGGTGTTGGGCAGGGCGATACAAATTATTCAGAGCATACTACATTTTTAAAATTTTGTTACATGAGGTTAGCATATTTCAATCTGTCCTTCAAACTGAATTTGGCTCATTTTCACACAAGTACAAAGATTGTACTCAAGGTCTCCTCCTGAGTTCTTTACAGTCGCAACCTAAAACTCTATTGCACCATGTCATGGCTTGTATCTAGACATTCCCCCAAAACTTCATGCACCCATAGGTGAGGAGTTTGGAAGGTGGGTGTATTAGGTGTGTGAATGTAGATTAAGGATGTGGTACTGGGATTGCTTGAGTGGACAATGGAAGCCGCACCCTGGATATGGGTGGCACCAATCTATGGGTTTGAACCCCATTTGGAATTACAAGGAAATGCAGGCTAGCTCTTGCTGCTGCTGCTGCTTGCTGCCTTCTGCCTGGCACATCACGAACTGTTTATCTTCTGCGATACCCACTCTGCCTTGGAGCCAGCTAACTATGGACTGAAACCTCTACAAACTGTGAGCTGAAATAAACCTTTCCTCATTTAACTTGTGAGTGTCAGCTATTTTGTCCCATCAATGAGAAAAGTGACTAAGACAGAATTTGGTACTAGAGAAGTGGGACCGTTGCCATGACATGGCCACATAGTTCAGGAGCCTTTGGAACTGGGTTAAGGGAAGAGTTTGGAAAGGTTTGCAGATGCCAGCTAAAGAATCAACCATCGAGTGCTACAGGTGAACTTGACAGGACAGTCTGGTCAGATCTTAGAAGACCAGAATGCTAATAGAAATACGTCTGGCAAAGATCAGACTCAGGAGGTTTCAGTTAGCAGTAAGGACTGCATTGGCTCATGGACTCTAAACCATGTGTATTATGTTTTGACAGAAAATTTTTCTGCCTTTTGCTCATATCCAGAGACTTTGCCTGCAAGTGAGATTAAGGACAGTGAACTAATTAATCTGGTGGAAGAAATTTCAAGATAGTCTAATGTCGAGGTGGTGGCATGGCACTGTAGGGAGGTATTAGCCAGATCTGTGTTGAGAATCAAGAACAAAGAGCCCAGCAGAATGATTTAAAATGCTTTGAGTTTGGCCAGAAAGGAAGCTCAAGTAATGCTATAGACTGCAAAGATGGAGCAGGAAGAGAACGTGGTTTCTATAAAACACAATATGAAACAAAATGGAAAATGTTCCCTTTTTATCTTGGCGTTTATATTCTGGTAATGGGTTAAAGCCTACTAACTTTCTACTTACTGCTTTGCTTACTAACAAAGTAAATATCATATATAATAGGTCAGAAATACATTATAGTATGTTAGGTACATTCTATGGTAAAAAAATATAGATATACGTGTATATATATTTATATATATGTTTGTGTGTATGTGTGCATGTTTGTATACACATATATATTTATAACAGAACTTATCTGTAAAAGGAAGGCTTGTTGTGGTAATATAACCAGACAAAAATTTTAATTTCTTTAACAACGAAGATTTTATTTCTCACTCTGTCATCTGGAGTATAGCTGATTCCTGTGGCAGCAGGGAGAAAAAGTGGTAAATTAAATGTTGGCTCCTGAAAGCTTCCAGCCAGAATTGTTACATGCCATTTATGTTCATGTTTTATTAGCCAAAGTAAACAAGATGGGCCAGCTGAATTTAACACTGTGGTATGGCAGAGTTCTACAATGGTCTTAAGTAGAGAAGGATTAGAATTTTTGATACTGGTTCTGTTCTAATGATATTTTGTGAGTGTAAGGAACTAGGATGTATGATGAGGAGAGTCTCGCTTTGTAGTTCCGGCTGGTCTCAAACGTACTGTGTAGCCCATGCTGGCTTTGAATTCATGGTGATCCTCCTGCCTCAGCCTCCCAAATGCTTGGATTATAGACATGCACCACCATGTCTAGCTTTTAATTTCTTCATTCTAAGATGGTTGTAGGAAGACAGAGATTGTCTTCTGGAGGTGTCATGTCTCAATGTGACGCTGAGAAATGCTGAATCTGTGATACTAACAGTCTGAGGATGAAACCAAATTGTGAAGGAGAAGGAAATAAGAGTCACAGAGAAGTATAACTGCGACCCTGCTGTACCCTGACTGGAACACACTTTAAATTCTGGTACTCTTTGACAGCAGTATCTCATCCATTGAATTGAAGTCTGTGGGGTATTCTTCCAGAAAAAAAAAAATCATCCAAATCAGTTCATTCACTTTTCACTTTCATGTTTTTTTTTTTTTTTGGAAAATTCTGTTTATGTGAGTATGACACAGAGAGAAAGTCCACATAAATACATTTGAAGTGTGAAATCTGTGGTGCAATTAAGGCTATTCTTAAATTAGTACAATGTTTAATTTTGAGTATTCGGTAACATCACAGATTCAATGCAACAAAATATTTTTAATTTTCTTTACTTGTGAATAGTCAAATAATTATGGGCAGAACTCATTAAGATAATTTACTTAGGTTGCAAGCATATTTGGTTTCCTTGGAAAAAGATGCCTTTGGACAGTCAATTCCTTCACTACTTTATTGGAGGCTTACTCAGCTTTTTTGGAGAACAGATGGAAATGGGATTGGGTGGACCATCCAATTATACAACCCATATGCTCCAAAGTGGTGAAAAAATGGGTGGGAATGCATGACACAGGTGCCAAGAAGAGCTGCTTCACAGGAATAACCGGTTTGATATCTGGTATAGATAAGGAAGAAAATAGTTAATTCACTCCTTCCCTAACTCGTGTCTGTGATTACTTCATCTACTGCCTCACTCTATTTGTGGGTGTGACAGGAGTCGGGCTGGGTCTCTTTACTTCATTTGCTAAGGAAAGAGTCCACAGTGTCTTCTCTCTGTGACCACTATGGATGGATTTAGACAGATGCATCCACAGTGCATGCTGCAGGGAGCAGTCACTGTCTTTGCCTTTTCTTTGAACAGTGTGCAGAGGCAAAATTTGTACTCATTCCAGCTCTGTCGAAAGCAAAGACTCAGAGGAACAAGGATAGGATGTTGCCAAAACAGTGGGAAGGGACATGGAGAGCATGAATTTCAAAGTTCAATTTTCCACCACCGAGGCTGCAGTAGGAAAAAGCCATTATCCTCTCTTCTGTGCTTTAACTTAGCCAAAGAACAACATGTTATAAGCTTAACAGCCTTGCAGAGCATCCCACTCACTGCTATGTTACAGAAAAAGGATGAAAATAGAGGATTCCCAAGGACCAGGGACATGGATTTCCTCAGAAAATCTAGACATATGAGTGGATTCCATAAATAGTTTCTAAATATTCAAAGTGCTTCAATTAATTCTAGAAGCATTTTAGAATCGGAATAGGCCAGGGTGCCAAGAAAGATTATTGAAAAAGCCTATAATTTTCTTTACAGAACCACATGTCTTACTCCATGACACATTCTTTAGTTTTGAAACAGAATTTTCAGAGTGACGGGCAAAACAGGGGCAAGCAAATTCTAGTAATGACTGCCCTCAAGACGAATAAAATAAAGCCCAAACATTTGTTCAGTTCCCCAGTATGAAGTCATTTTTCTCGCCCCAGTAGATGCCAAATTCCCGGCCTATTGGAGGTAGAAAATTATGCCTCTGGTAACCAGAAATCATCTGACTTTCAAAAATGAGGTTTTTAGCATTCCCATTAGGGCTTTTGGGTTGGCTTATTAAGACTAAGTGGGCAGCTGAACAAGATTACCTGTCCCTGATTGGAAGGGAAATAAAGTTAATGTAAGACAAGCTGGCTGGCTCTTTTCCTTAGCTTGCCTCCTAAACTATCTTCTAAAATCTCTACCTGAGGACTTAACTGCGTGGGGAGCTTGATCAGTTCATTTTGTTTTTAAGACTCCTGGCTGATTTATACTTTGACTTGGAAATTTGGCTCAGGAAAGCATTCAGTAACTGTGTGGGATTAGGAAGGTGGTACAAGGAAAGATGCTGTAAAATACCGCCCTGCTTTAGCCTCCTCCCAAGCTCGGCAACATTTCAAACCAGCATTTCAAAAACTCTTCAGCCTGCAGAGAGTAGCTATATGTATGTATAAAGGATACAGGCGTGGAACCGACGGTCAAGACCTTGCAGGCTATCGAGCGAATTTCTATATTTGACTCCTGGAGAGCTTATGCCCTAGGTTTGTCCTCTTTTCTCCTTCGTGAAGTTAGAAACATTAGCAGATGTGACCTGATGCAAACTATTAACAGGTTTCCTGGCCTCTTCATTTTATTTTTTCCTTTCTTAAAAATCCTGCTCCTCTACATTATACTCAGGCACTTCTTATCCTTCTGCCCGTCTTCATAAAACCAATCAAAATCGACTATTGAAAAGATCTTATAATTTTAGTGAACTTATGCCTTAAGCATCGTTCTTAATTGTGGAATAAATTATCCTATCAAAGGCATTTCAATCTCCACCTAGTAGAAATGAAAATGTTCTTTAATGGAAATTCAGAAAACACAGCATGTAGTCACTCACTCTGCAGCGTTGCTGGGCCACTTCACTCTATGGCTTTTCCCTTTAATTTGCTGAGAAGGCTCAAAGATGAACATGACCAAATTTGCATACATAAGTGTAGGGCATGAATACTATGCTGGACTTCACTATGGTCAAGCTAGTTGCTTCAGATTACATTTCCAAGGATCGGGTTTTGTACGAAGGGTTTCAATTAACTTTAGCGTGACTGAAGCACTGTGATGCAATTTACTGTTTTGCCAATAAATGGTGAACCAGTTTTAGCAGACGGGAGTTACAAGGAATTCAGAAAGAACAGCAGACTTAGTGCTGTAGATCAGAGTCACAAAATGTTTACAATACAGTTAGAAAGATAAAACCAGTGTCCATGAAATGAGCAACCACAAATCCATAAAACAATATATTAAAAAAGTATGCTTTTAACTGTACAGGAGAAGTCACTACGGATTTCAGAGATAATAAGAGTAAAGATGTGGTGTACTACGAAGAGGGTGTGACTTGTTAGCAGGATTTAGATTGGAGGAGGTGGAGAGGCATTCCAGGCAAGAGGAACAAGGCAAATTTGAAAGAATGTACAGGTTAAGGGTTGAGCATCACAAGAAGAAAGGTACAGAGTGAGATGCAAAGAGATGGAAGATTGCACAGGCAGGAATAAGAAAGATTACAGATTTGTTAGAAACTACACACAGGAATTTAGCTTTGATATGGGAGGGCATGGGATGTCATACATTTTATGGCAGGATGAGGGGATACAGTAATGACATAAAATTGCGGAAGCACATATATGTTTGGGCCCTTGCTGTGTGACCTTCATGAAATCACAAAACTTTTCATCTGCATTTCTCATGTACAAATAGGACATGAGTCTGAAGATTTGAGAATTAATGACAAATATACAATACCATCACCTCCTCTTCTTTTTCCTCTTCCTCCTCAGCTTCCTCGTCATAAAAGATTTCTATTATTATACCATTATTATTGATTTAACAACTAAGGTGGCTATGATTTTATGGCTTTTCCATCTAAAAGGTGGAATTTATTTTACCTGTGCTTGGATCTGGGTGGGATCTGGGACTGCTCTGAGTAATAGACTATAACAGATTTAATACTCTGTCAATTTAGAGACCTAGTCTTCCCTGACTCATCTCTTAGAACGCTTGCTGTTAGTGTACTCTAAGAACTGAATCACCATGATGCGAAAAACATGAGCCTCATGGAGAGGCCACATGATATTGTCACTGACAGTATCAGTGTACTTTCAGCTGGCAGTTACCGATAACCACCAATTGCGTTGACTGTGGCATTTGGCCGTGAAGCCTTCTTAAGGCTTCAGATTGCTTCGGCCCAGCATCTACCAAGTAAACACATGTGAGGTTTCAAGTGAAGACTACCCAGCTATACCAAATTAACTCGCAGACATTGATTAAAAAACCATAAATCTCTTATCTGTGACTTCAGTTACTCCCAGTCAACAGCTTTCTAATACAGTAGAACAATAAAATATTTTGAGACCAGATTCATGAAACTTTTATAGAATATTGTTATAGTTTTCTACTTCATTATTAGTTGTCATTGATTTATTACTGAGCTTAATCTACAAGTTAAACTTTATTATAGGTATGCGTGTGTAAGAAACAACAATATATGTGTTATAGGGCTCAGTATTATGCACAGTTTCAGACATCCAGTGGGAATCTTGGGTGTACAGGAGGACTATACACACAGGACAAACATGGGACTCTATATACAGGACCCTGGATATAGAAAGGGACTATACATGCAGAGGGACTACTGCATATTTGCTTTTAAGGTATTTGTTTCAGGACGTTCTGAGATGGTTTGTTAAACAAAAACTGATAAATGTAACATTGATTTTCTTTTTTAAAACCATGATAATATTAATCAGTATTTGTTTGTTATGAATGTTATGTGGAAATGACCGGATTCCAGGTATGGAAAAGATAAAGGTCTTGATCAGAAATCAATATGGAAAATTAAGGGTATTTCTTTCACTAACCATTCATTCATTCACTCTCTCAATTAATATTTATTGAGCAATAACATTCATAACAGCAGGTTGGTTTGCTATGAGTGTTATAGCTATTATTTGGCTATGGAACTACAAAAATATATTGCATGATAGATGTATCAAAACACTTAAATCTTCTACGATAGGCTAGGACATGAATAAAAACTGAGCCACTCGTTAGACCTATATGGAAGACAGGCAAATTGAACATGCATTCTTCCTAGAAAAGAAAACAAGTGGCAAGAAAAAGCAAAATAAGCACCCTCTCCAAACAAAACAAATAGTGGAAGCGGGCAAGTGATGTGATAATATAAGCGCAGCTTTGGGTCGGAATGCCTAGCTTTATTGTGGGTCCCACCAATATCCAGGTACAATCTCCAGCAAGTCTCTCACTTAGGAAATGGAGATGATAAAACAAATTCCAACATGGTGTTACTAAGTATTAATGAAATAAATGTATATAAAGAGCTGCCTCATCTCTTTCTTGCCTGGGGTGAGTATTTCCCTATAAGCTATAATTGCTACATTTTAGTTCTCAAATCCCAAGTTGTATCTCACGGGTTCAGCATAATATATACTATTTTAGTTAGGATTTAATCTTATTCTGTTCCCTGATATTTCTGTTTGGACGTCGCAAAGCATACTGTGCTATGCTTGATTCTGATAAAGGAAGTTCTTAGAGGAGAGCACACCTCTACGAGTAGAGTTGTTAATGTAACTGCTTTTGTCCTCGTCTTAGGCCTCATTTCTCCTAGTCACGATCCTTTGACCTTTTACTAGGTACTTTGATTATCCTTACTGTCCTGTCACCATGTTTTTATCTTTTGTTTTACATCAACCTTTATTTTTATGCCAGATTGCCTCATATTTTCCTAAGGAAAATTCCTGGCATTTAAGTAAAATATCTGTATCTCACACATATCTGATTTGTGGGTGTCATGGTTAATTTTGATTGTCAACTTGACCAGCTTGAGAGATACCTAGGAGAGTAGTAAAGCACACCTCAAGGTATGTTTGGGTGGGTCATGGGAGCATGACACTCGGATTACACATGGTCTCCGGCCTCTTCCTCTCTCACGGTTTTACCCTGACTCTACTTCCAGGATGCTATGAGATGAGCAGTTTTCCTCTGCCATGTCCTTGTGCCATCATAGTTTTGCCTTGGACTCAGCTAATCATGTACCGAAACCCTTGAAACCATGAGCCAAATTAAACCTCTCCTGTTAAAAATTGCTCCTAAAAATAACAGTAGGAAGTATTTACATTGTAAAATTATAAACATTGGAATGAATTTTAGAAGCTCTAATTGATAGCCACCAAAGCCTCTGAAATCTTAATACCACTGTGGTTAGTCCCATATGTACCAATTTAGAAAATTCCTTAATATGTTTTTCTCGTGTGTGATGCTGTGGATGGAACCCAGGTTCTCTTGCCTGCTCAACAAGCACTTTGCCATTGAGCTGCACCCTCATCTCATCCTTATCATTTGTTCTATATTATCAAAGACCTAAAGAAATGATACTTCTAGAATCACATGTAACACACGGTCCAATACTCTTATATGAAATATTGAACACCCTTCAAGTTAGAGGTAATTAAAGCAATATCTAAAACACTCAAGAAAATAGAGTTGTGGTGCTATGGAGGGAATTCTCCAAATTAAAGCATGTAATGATAAACATTTAAATTGTGAGAGAAATGCTATTTAGTACTAGAGCACTAGGTGGCATGATAGTTACATATTGATAGAACAAAACTGGTTAGCTAGGAGATTCAAATTGTTTTCTTAATACTTCAGGCAAGATCGGCATTATTAAAACAATAGAACACTGCAGTGTTCCACTTTCAAACACCAGTAGTCTGTGAAAGCGTACTTCCTTTTGCCATTATTGCATAAAAAGCATTGGAAGACAGGGTCCAAAGTGTACACATTTATCTAATAGTCCAAGTTCTGAGGTGAGCGTTTCTTTTTTTTTGCTGTCAGACCAAAAACAATGGAAGTAATAGATCGCAATCTTAATACAATAACATAAAACGTTGTACTTTGCATTTTTCAAAGATGTTCATATATACTATTTTGTCTGATGCTCACAAAAATGTGTGTATTACAGAAGAACATAGCAGAGATATTAAATGATGTGAGTGATTTGCACATTATCACATAAACATTAAAGGGGCATTATAAAAATTAAAAGCAAGGTCTTCTGCCTATTGGAAAACTCTCACAAAATACAATAAGCTATTTACCAGAGGAAAAATTAATAAGGATACAAATTTTAATAAAAGCACATGTCAGAATCCAGTCTTTACTAGGGAGAATAAATTGAGTCCACATCTGTGAATAAAAAAGCTGTACAAAATGAAATTCATTAGTCCTTCAGAATGTTTTCCTAACTACTTGGTTAAAACAAGGCCATGGATAGTGGTGGAAAACATAGACCTGGAGACCAGACTAATGTGGAGGCAAAGTAAGCAGAAGGAGGCAAGTGGATAAGGGCTGAAGCATTAGGGCAATATTAACGACCAGACAGTTTTGAAATAGGTATGACATCATCAGTGAGGTTTGCCTGTCAGTAGCAGAACTCTAGTGATTATTACTGAGGCCTTGTGAGAGCATGTAAGAGTGAAAGGAGAAGCCTCGAGCTCTCAGGGCAGCAGGCGAGGGAATTCAGGCAGGTATCTAGAAATAAAACAATAAAATAGAAGCTCTCATACCGTAATGGAGTCAAAGTGAGGGCTCAGCTATCACTTTGCTAAGTGAGACAGGCAGCCACCACTACAGCTGGGAATAACATTTCCAAACTTCTTGGATCAGAATCCCTGGGAAAAGGCCCAGAATTCTACGTATTGTCTTCCAAGTGCTACAGGATGCATTCCTACATGTGGGAAGATACTGAGGCCACGGGTACAGTCTAAGAGGTTCTTTTATCGTTCAAATTAGAGCATCTTTGCTAACTCATGAGGAATTTGTTTTATTACACTAATGGACATATACAAGCATTCTATGTAAATCCATACTATAAGAGGAGGGCAAGATAGCTGAATAGAGGTACCCAGCATTCACTCCTCGCAAAGAACCTAAGTCTCAGATGTATAACTCTTTACTGAGGTAAGTGACTAAAGGAGAACACTGGAATTCAACAGTAGAAAAATGGAAAACTTGTAAGTAAAATAGAAACCTTGGATATTAGCCTAGCAAGAGAAACACAATATCTCATCACCTACATACCTGGCTTCACAGGAAAGAGAGAAGGAGTTTCTCTTTCCCAAGTTAAAGATGAAAGAGAGAATTCTAGCAAACTCTCTTGGTGAAGATACTGGAAATCCTAGCTATCAGAGTCTTCAAGACCATTGCTGGCCTCATTGCCTAAATAGATAAGAGGCCCGAAAGGTACGCTGTCATCTGATTTTGGAAAAGGTATTCACTTTATCTCCCAGCAAAACTCCAGGTACAGCTAAGAATCACCTTAAGGTTTATTGTCTGAATTTGGATTGCTCTAGGGGACCACAAAGCTCTGTACATTCTTCTCTCCGGGACTTCCTGGGCATTCTGCTGCACGGGCTCAGGGGGTGGCTGCTTCATGAACCAGTTTTGGCTCTGCGCAGTGACTCTGAGGCAAACCTGCTTAGAGCGTTGCACGGTGGAGAATGGGTGTTGCAATGTGAAACACAGCGGAAGGTGCCCACCTCAAGAACTGCAGGATAAGGGAGCCTGCTCTTGGAAACCAGGAGTGTGGCCAGGCCCATGGGACTTCACAAGGATATAAGGAATGAGGGTGATTGTCTCCGGACTTATCACCACACCTCTACCAGTGTAATGTGTGGGCACTTGTTGCTAACAAGACGGAAAGAAGAAATCTGAGATTCTGCTTGTTGCTAACAAGACAGAAAGAAGAAATCTGAGATTCTGCTGCTGCCTGCCCAGTGAGGCATACTGGGATGGTTTTGAGAAAGCATACCGTAGTTCTTGTTGTTTCACCTCTGAGGGGCACAGCCTAAGAAGGTGCAGAGAGGAATGTTTGGTGCCAGCCAGGTCCCACTCTGTCTTGCTTCTTGAGTATCTCAGCTGAGAGGAATTTTGCCTGGCTCCAGCTGCAACCCGTTCTTGCTTTATCCCTCATGGGCACTACAAATAAAATAATCAAAGGGAGAAAAACCGTGGTCAATTTTGTATCCCCAGATGTGCACAGTTAGGGCGGATTTGAGGCCCTGCTCCTGGTTGGGCCTGCCCATAGTATCAGCAGACAGGAATAACACAACTTTTACTGACACCACACCTACACAGGTCCGCTGCATGTGCTTACCCCCAGGCCTTGTGTGATTACCCCCTGCTGACAAGACTGGGTGTTAGTGTCATTGTAACTCCTGCCCTGCCTCTGTCCGTGAAACACGTGGACCTACACAAGTGCCTAATCAGCCAACATCGACAGTGTCTGAGGAAATTTCATCACCTGGCAGGGGCCACTACTCCTATTGTAGGAGTAACCACACAGTGTGTACCTCACATAATCTGTGGTATACATCACAACTGCATGAACTATTGGAATATCCCACTTGTGAGTAACCCAGAGTTAGTAGGTCTCTCAAATTCCAAAATGGTACTTACTGTGCCCTAATTCACTAATGATAGACAAAGAAGCTATAAGAAGTTTGCATTATAGTACCCAGCCAAAAATAAACTCAACATTGCATAACCTAAGACATCTTCAGGAGGAAGCTGCTTACTAGGTACGTCATCTCATAAAAAGGGTAGAAATATCCTTTCCATCAGAGATACAAATGTCACCATAGGAATATGCAAAATATGGAAAATCAAGGTAATATGCCACCTCCTAATAGTCATATTTCTCTAGCAACAGAGTTCAAATATATTTAAGGGTATATATCCAAAGGAAATGAAATCAGCCTACCAAAGACATGCCTACCTGAATGCCCATGTTGATCATAGCACTATTCACAATGGCCAAGATGTGGAATCAGCCTAGGTGCCTATCAACAGATGATTGGATTATGAATATATGACGTGTTTCAGCCACAAAGCAAAATGACAAACCGTCATTTACAACAAAATGGAGAGAATGGGAGGACATCATAAGTATCATACGTTCTCCCTCATATGTTGAAACAAACACAAAAAGATGACCTGAAATTTGAAGAAGAATTACTAGAAACTGGGAAGGGTATTGGGGGGAGAGAGGGGGGAAAATGGAGGATAGAAGAAGGGTGCATGGAAATGACCAATACATGATGTATACCTGTATGAAAATATCATAATGAATCTCATTAATTTATACATTTAGTATGTGTTAATAATTATAATAATAAAAATTCTACATAAAATAAATCAACATTATAATTCTGGAGCTGAGAATTTAGCTCAGTGGTTAGAGTGCTTGCCTTGCAAGCACAAGGCCCTGAGTTCGATACCCAGCAGCAAAAAAAAAAAAAGATAAATTATTAGATAAAAATATACACTGAAATTTATAGGGCTGTGGGTGTATTTCAGTGAAAGAGCCCTTGTCTAGCATGAGTAAGGCCCTAGGTTTGATCTGTAGCACTACAAAAAAAGAAAAAAAAATTATATTGATAAATTTTAAATTACATACTGATATATGGACACTAAAAGTAGCATAAGTGTAATACTCATTATTCACAATATTTATCTCTAAAGTTTTGCTGATATTTATCTGATAAATTTTTTTCAATATGCTATTTCTATTTTAAAAATCTTCATGATATTGCTTTCAGTCGTCAGAGTGCAAGATATTTTATAGTCAGTAAATTCATGTTCTGATACTTTCATCTACTATTCTCTGATAAGGGTACTAATTATTTATGCACAGTTGAAATATCTGTTAACTTCAGAGCAAACACTTTTCCATTGCTAGGAACACTGCCCTGCACCCACATCTTGAAGGTGTTCAGAGGATTCAGTCTATGGTTGGCTGACTCCAAGGCAGAAGCATCCTGGTAGGCACGATGGAGGAAAGCTGCTCAGCTCATGGCCCCCAGGAAGCCGAGAGAAAACGAGGGGCCCTGGGAGGAGACACACTCTCCAAAGGCACACCCTTAGTGACACACCACTTCCAACCAGGACCCACCTCCTACCAGCACATTTAGCTACAAACTCATCATTGGATCAATCTACTGATGAGTATATCATCGTCATGATCCAATCACCTCCCAGAAGCCTCACCTCTGAACACATGAGACTTTTGGAAGATATTTCAGATAGAAACTATATCATGCCTGAGAATAAACATAGTCTCAATACTACTTTTTAATTAAAATGCTAAATATATCAGCCTGTATATTTATTTTACAGAATTAAATTGTGTCAAATAATTCCTCTCTACTTATCGATATTTAAATGTTTCATCAGGTTTGGATGACTTGAAACTCTGTCTTGTTAAGTGCATTCTATTCTATACCAAATATAAGTTTCTCCACGAAGATCTAATAAGACACAATATTCCAAAATATTAATATAGAATTTTAATATTAAAACTTCTACAATTTTATCATTTTTTAGTTCTTCCCTCATCTCTCTAGTTATAAATATTAAAGTTTTCTGGTTTTCTAATCTTGCTTTCTATGATTGCTATTCAGGAAAATCTTGAAAACACGATGCTTTATATATATGCATATATATATAAACTGCAATTTATTTGCAATTTATTTGCATTCATAAGTTTCTCACTTTAAACATAGCATTTTTTACCATATCACTATGCTCAATTAAATTCGTCTTCCCCAAATAATTCTCTTAAATATCAAACTTTAAGATTGAATTTGAAAGACTGTTCATGGCAGTATGAGATGTTTCACCTTTGACAGACTGAACTTTCAAAGACTTGACTTTAATTTTATGAACTGAATGACAAAATGGAACCATCGTTGTGTTTAACAATAATATTTATTTTTGCAGCATCTGAGAATACCCACATAAATCCACCATTTTTTAACTTCGTGTCAATTTCTTTTGCTAACGGAGCCAACACATTAACAGTGATTTTTTTGGAATATGTACAAGAAAAGTCTGAATTGAAAACAAGTAAAATTAATTTAGATCAGCAGTCATTTACTCTAAATAAAAAAGTCATTTTTAGGATGATTTTATTGCAGTTTTTGCAACCACACATATTAAATTTTCATCCTTAAGCACTATCTTTTCACAGTGATGACTTACATTTAAAGTAGATGGTGACACTCTTCAGTAGATTTGTAACTTATTTTCATGTGTTCACAGATATCATCTATACAGATACTAATTGTCATCATTTTGTGTTACTAATGTACAAACTCAAAACGTTCTTAGAATATTATTGGAAACATTTTCAATCATTTTTTTTTCCTATTCTGTCCATTGCTCTCTGTAGTGTTTACTGCAAAAAATTAAAAAAGAAAAAACTTTATAAAATATACATAAATTAATATTTGTGCATTAATTCCAAATAATGCATGAGCACTATGGCAAAAATATTCAGGCTGGGGCCTGGGGATTTAGCCCAGTGGTTAGAGTGCTTGCCTTGCAAGCACAAGGCCCCGAGTTTGATCCCCAGCACCAAAAAAAAAAAAAAAAAAAAATTCAGGCTACCTTTTATATACTCTATGGTATGTTTATTAAGTCTGTAGTTTCTACACTAATTCACATATACTTAACCTATAATTTTCCAAGTCTCCCATTGAAATGTCAAATAACTGCCTGGGGCTTAAGCCACAGCATGGAATAATGAACCCAAATGGCAGGCAGACTCTCAGTGTAAAACACTTCCGTCACTACAACTGTAGACAAGAAGCGGTTCACTGTTATTCCTCAGTTTAGTCAGCTTATAAGCCATGCTTTTGGTGAGGACCCTTCACGCTGTCCTTAAAAGGAAAATTTTAGTTATGGTGAAACCAAAGAGAATCAAGGAAAGAGATTTTGCTAGTTTTTTTTTTTTTTTAAGATTTACCCACGTGTGGATGCAAGAATTATTTGAAGTGCATATGTGTGTATCACATAATAGTATAATACTCTGTGAAACAATGAGGGAAGATGAAAATACAATGGAAGTTTCACCAAACGTGTGTTGGACAATTTCTACTTGACTATTAGTAAAAACCCTTTATTATAAAATGAAAAATTAATAGAGGCATTCAAAAAGTGCTGCGAATTTCTCAAAAGGACACAGAAGCCAGCCACCTATGAGCAAATTTGACAGTTTGAGCATCAAACTCATGCTAGGCTAATAAAATGTAAACAGGCAATAATACATTGGGAAGGAATTCTAAGTAAACCAGGACCATGTAGACAAGCCAGGGAAAACAGTTCTGGAAAAAGAGAGTAGATACAGGGCGAAATATGCGGTTCATCATAAGTCATATTGAAAACACTGAATCTTTCCCCAAGTGAAATGGAGAGAAATTTAAACATTTTAAGCAGCCATTGTCTGCCTTTTCTTTTTCTAGGATTGCTCCAGTTATGTGAAAAACAGAGAGAGAATTTGGTTGAGTGAGAAGAAAGACTCCAAAAGGCAATGACAATAGCTATGGAAAGAACAAAAACACACAAAAAATGTCATCCTTCCCTTCACTACCTAAAATCTGCGTGTTCATTGTTCAACAGAATCCCAAACGATGTTTCTTGCTTCTGAAGGTCTTGCTCTAAATGCAGGTAGCCAAGTTGTGATGACAGCTCATCCTCAGAAAATTAGGGAAAAGGTTTAAAAATGCAACGTCTCTAGTCATTCTATTCTGTTGCTCAAACTTTGTATTTTTAGCAAGATGATAAATTCACTGAATACATATCATAAAAAATGAAACGGTAGCGATGAAAGCATTTCTTTTTCTTTCCTGAAGGAAATATCATATTAGAAAATAAGCAGTACCATTGAAATCATTCTGCAAAGTGGAATCATATTTTAGTGGGTTAGATATTTATCAGACTGCATTTTGTATTTTAGCATCAACAGCCATTAAAGGAAGAAAAATTGAATGTCTTGTATAGAAGAAGATGCATATCTTCAAAATCATTTTGACTCTCCACTGGAGCCTTCAAAGTTCGTATTCATAACAATACTATGAATTTGAAATAATATAACTTGGCACTGGGGTAAAAACTGATTCCCTCAGCTATACTGATGACGATGCATGTTATCTTTCTTATTTATAGAAAATAATATGAACATGGCGTTATGAGTCACCTTCACACTTCTGTGCTATTCTTTCCTCCTCACATCAGCCCACATCAATAAGATTGCCTGCAGAATAACATGCCAGTATGCTTTCCAGTTATTTGGGTATCGAATTGCTCTTATTTATGGGAAGGAAGAGATCGGGTAGAATGAACATGCATCGCTCAAATGGGGCTGAGTTCGCAAACTTATTTAGCCTCACTAATCCAATAGTAAATGAAAAATAACCTATTCCTTATGCCCCATTTGACATAACACCAGTGACCAGTGACATAAAACATAGCTTTTCCTACAGAGTATTTCTGTCTCATTTGCCCAGCAGATTATAACCTTTAAATTTCAACAAATACATAATGTATAAATTGCATATATCTTATAAATTACATATGTTTTAGACATATATATTACATAATATTTTATATGATGATCATTGTGTGGCAGTATTGCTACAGTCTGAGAAATTCCTGTGTGCTGAAGCAGAGTGAGAGGTTATCCTCTAAAACTGTTACTAACTTCACCAATATTTTCCAAAGTATCATGTCATTGCTGACAAGACTGTTATCATTCACTATATGATACCAAAAATAGTAGGATTGGGGTTTTGAATCTCTGGAAAGTAAAACTTAATCTCTCCAGGGTAAATGTCAAAAGTTATCAACACAGTGGAGATCAAAATTAGAACATGCAATTCGTCTCTGATGAAGACAACAAAATCCACTAAATTTTCTGTTTACAAATGTTGTGTCAAATTCTATTGAGCTCTTTTGAACTATTTACATTAGTACAAAATAATTGGGAAATATAAAGATTTCCCTTTGCCTTTTTCTGTACTCAACCCCTAAATCATTTCAGAAATTGTACCATGGGTCAGGGCCAAGGCCTTATTAATAACCAGTGCTAGTGCATAATGTTCTTTCTGACTGATTTGAAAAAGTTCTCAAAGTTGGTGCACTTAACTTTCCTGCTGTCTCTGTGTTTCACTGAGCCAGAGCTACAAGCCACTCTAAAATGTCATTCCATTCCGTAATATATTTTTGTGGTAAATAAAATGAGATTGCAAGGCATATACTTGGTCATTTTTTCCTTTGTCTATTTAGACATTAGAAAAAAAAAAAACCTTGCTGAACTTCACAAACATCATTAAAAGAAAAAGTTCAACTTGATTTTCAATCTGTGTGGATAAACCTTGGAAAAAATCTGCAAACTGAACAGTACAACAAATTAAATAATCAGAACATAAAACAAAAAAAGATCTATTCAAAAATATTAGGATAATTTAATGTTCAATAAGCCCAAATATAATTCACCACCTTAATAAGTCAGTGAAGAATTATTATGTGATATCCTGTTATTTTATTAACTTGCATGATAAAGATCATTCTGTGGGAGAATTAATCATCTAGCGGTGAGCTAGAGCTCACTGATGATCCTCAATCAATTTCTCTGTTTTTACAAACTTTTTCTGATGTCATCAGTGAACCAAGAAGTCCAGAGACCTGGAGGAGTTGAGACAATGGAGCAAACAGAAACAGAGCCAGGAATGTGAAATGTAGTTGAGCAGAAGTAGTAGGACAAAGTATGCACATTTTAGAGGTCAGCAGTCAGAGGGTGGGGGTCAAAGATGTAGGAATTGGGACTCTGAAATAAATGTCTTCTACTTATGATAAACTGTGATCATTAGAAACATTAAATCACGATTTAGGCACCACGAATAATAGGTCACAAAACAGTCAGAAAGCACAAAAGAAAAGACTTAATGTAAAGATAAATGATGAGCCCAGAAAGAGAAGGAAATGGTCAATATGAGATCAATACTGTGCAGTGTCTGGTACTGGCCCATTTAGACCAGGCTAGGGTTCCTTGAATCTCATCCTGATACCCCTACAAATAAGAATAGCAAGGAGGCCAGGCGGCTCAGCTGCTGCAGTTGGGGGAGTTATTACTAGTAATTAAAATAATAGTGAGAGGCAAAAACTTAGGCAAAACAAGGGACGTGGGATAATGTGAAATCTGACTACATCTGTAAAGCACGAAGACACTGTATACCTGGATATAATTTTTCCTACTTTTATAAAATTGAGTTTGTTTCTTTCTCATTTTTAGAATGACTCTCTCCAATGTATGATTTAATTCAATATACTCTGATAGGATAAACAAAGCACAGACTATCGAACATAGTACTTATTCAGTAAATATTAATCCTACTTTATGAGGACTGAATAAAACACACTCGTGAAAAATGTGACAGTGGGCAACTCAGATATGTTAATATTTCCTTTATGTATACTTAATGTAGCATAATTAATGCTGTTTGCCCACTATTTTCTTGCTTTCTGTCTCCCAAGACAATGCAGGACTGCATTGTGCTGCTCCATGTGATTGGTGGGGATATATGACTACTTTTTGGCCAGTGGTGCATGAAAGGAAGAGAAGTATGTCATATTCCCCGTGTCACAGCCACTGGCCACATCTGAAAATACGACTGAACTATCACCTTGGGTCATTTAGTCATGAGCATGGCCTCCCTGCCAGAGATACATATCAAAAAATGTAGCAAATGTATAGTAAAATGTAGGAGATATATGGCAAAAGTGAGGAATGGATATCTGTTGTTTACTGAAACTGATATTTGGGGTTTTTCTTGCTTTGGTATAACCTCGCCTAGCATGGTTGCCACACACCAACATATTTCAGCGTAGACGAGAATAACAGGACGGACATGGCCACTGTCATCAACATCTCTATGGGTAAAGATTAAAAGATAAGAGGCCTAGAATATTGAAACAAGACAGAAACATCTCTAACTCAGCAGTAATATGCAAATTCACAAGTGTGTAGAATACAGACACTGAGACAGAAGAAAGATATAAGTTTAGAGCAGTGGAAAAAGCAGCAGGAGGTGTATTAAAGTCTAAGAGCTTTGCTCATTAAAACAGAACTTAGGTAAATGCAGAGTTAGAGGGAACTGTGACTTATGATGTGGTGGGATCTGGGAGGTGGCGCTTGTGACTACTGGCCAGCCAGAAGCACAGATGTTAATGAAAATGCCTGTGTCGCCTATGTGAATATTGGGTATGCCATGCTTAATAATTGTGTTGAGGTTGTGATTTCTCTGTTGAGTTCTGCAAGGTGTGATTCTGCACGTTTGGATAGAAACATGTTCTAATATGATAGGAAAACCCTCATGCCCATCATTCTAGGTAGAGAGGAATTCTCTGAAAGGAAATAGGGACAGAGAAAATGCCTGTGCCATTTTGTAAGACAAGTGTACTACCAAATTTCAACTTTCAATTGAAATGTTCTATTCCTTTTCAAGAATGTTCTCAAACACAGATACATCATGTAGAAAAAAGTGGTAAGAAGTAACCATGAAATTTTGAGTCACTTCTTTGCTTTGTGCTAACCGCATTTCAATATATTTATTTTAGTCATCCTCATGTTTAATTTTCATAAAGTAATAACATAAAGAATAGTTTAGTTAGTTTATGAGGAAGGCAACTAGCTAGGGGAGGGCCTGAGAGAGGGTTGGGTGATAAACCATACTGATGGGAATAAAATAAGAACAGATTGAACTAGGACTTTGGACCAAGAATGAACTTCCTCAGGCAATATGCTGCCCCCTCCCTACTAAAGGGAGTCTCAGCCACTCCCTACTAAGCTCCTAAATTTTGAGGAATTTAAAATTCAAAATAGCCCGTTTTTCTCTATAATACCAGTTTACTTTTTTTTCCTACATGTTGAAGAACTGGGTTAGGCAGCCTGAGTTTCAATTGGTCATTTTAAATTCACTGTAATAGGTGGCCCCTAAACAATTGGGCAATTGTTCTCCTTATCTATAATTAGCTCTGCATGGAGGGGCCATGCAATCTCTCACTCAGAATCCTTCCTGGAAACCTAGGAGCTGTTTCTTATTATTATTTCTAACAAAACTCTTCTAATCTCCTCTTTTGTTTCACAACATCATTCCTCGATGTTTGTGGAATAATGAGCTCAGTACTTATGAAAATGTTATTGGGTTTTGGGGTTTTAGAGTCTCCTTCTGTCCTGAACAAACAATTGTTCAAGACAAGTGCAAACGATATAGCGAAGTACTGCATTTTTTAAAGGCAGGAAAAGAAACAGGCTGTGCAGAGAAACTTTAGGCCAAATAGGAAAATAAGTATGCTCTACAGGACAGAATGGGCTATAAAGAGGGGACACAAGTAGCAAAGACTTCACTGTGAACTGTCCTTTTTGAATCACCCACTCCTCAAGCTGAGGTCATGTTATTGGGTGGTTATATTCCAAATTAATGTTACCGGATTAATGTCTGGATTGCTTGCCTCTCCTCTGGAGTTCGATTCCAGGTTCTTCCTGCCTTGAACAAAAAATTGAATGAAATGAGCCAAAAGCAATGATAAAGTTTACTTAAAAATGCAAAATGGAGATGGAGAGACACTGGCTCTGCAGAGCGAGTTTGCGCCAAACAAAGAAAAAGTAAAAAAAGAAAATAAAAATAAAAATAAATTAAAAAATACTTACCGCTCCTGAGAGACATGGCATGGGCTATCATGAAAAGATATGACAGCTCCGGCTCCTCGTGGCTTCCTTTATTTCACAGTGTCCAAATCTCAAGGAAACCTGTGAGAATTTCTCCACCTGGGTCCTGACAGGTGGCGTTAGGATTGCGGGCCTCAACCTGACATCAGGTCTAGACCATTCTCATGAGAAGTTGCATCTGTTTGGGATCTTGTAATTAACAAGTCATGCCTACTTTCCCAGACAGCTTTTGCTATTCCCTACTCTCCTATCTCAGTCAGGTCTAGGCATTTTATCGAAAACCGGCTTGAGTTCTTGTGAGAAGTCCACACACAGAACCTTGGGAACTGTTCTGCGCATGTGTCAGCAAAGGAAACAAAGAAGCTTTACCAAAAGATTAAAGGCAAGTACGACCAAAGCATGAGATGAGCAACAGGATGGAAAGGTAGACTGGGGAAGGAGCCGCGTTAGGTATTGTCTTTAATGGGCTGGAATAACAATTGCAACTAGCTGGCTCTTAGGATTTTTAGCAAGGGTCAGTGATTGGAGATTTCCCTCCCATATGTCTGGCTTACATCATTATTACTCATATCTCTGGCTATGTCCTCCTGTTGTTGAATTTTAGACCAAGTTAAGGTGAGACCTTTGTCAAACATAATAATTTACCTCCTAATATGTCAAGGTCAGTCTGGTGTCCGCAGGCATTCTTTCTGGGGTTATGGTCAGAGCCTCTTAGCTCTTAATTCATCCTCCATCAAATGTGTCATCTGCCAGGATGGGTCACAGTCTGTGCTAGACCACAGAGTGCTCCTTGGAAACATGGGAGCAGTTTTCCCTTTAGTGACCCTCCCTCAGCAGGATGCACACTGCCTGACTCCTGTTGGTCCTCTGGGGTCTAACAATCTCCTTGCTCAGGAGGATGTGTGACTCACCAAGGTTTTAGGATTTTATAGCAAGGCCCCCTCCTGTCTGGGTCCTTGTTGACCTTGGAGGGCCAGGGCCAAAATATTGGCTGTTCTCTTGGCCCCATTACCTTATAATTTTGGTCTCTTAAACCTTAGGTGTTGAACATCTAGCAAGAGAAGATGGGTTACATCTGGTGGTATAGTAGGAGCAGTTAATTTTATGATTTTGTCTAGATACTTAGCTTTTCTGAAGAGGTCCCCCTTAGCTGTGTGATGGAGCAAGAGGCGATGGTCACTTATGTTATTTTAGCAAGTGTTCAGGGGTGTGGTTGGAGATATCCACAGGGCGGGTCCATCTACAGGTCTTCAGTATACATCAGGCATTCTTGGGTAGGCATATAGCTTTAAGTGGTATTCAGATGTCTTCTCTTATGTTCGTGGCTGATGCACCAATTAATGTTACATCTGGAGGTGGACTGTAAGCTGCTGCTCTGCTAGAAAATGCAGCTCCTGGCAATCGTAAACCCAGCTACAGTAAAGAATTAAATGGAGTTCAAACTAAGAGAAGACAATTGATTTAAAGATGGTGAAAAAGGGGAAAAGAGAGACGATAGATAGCTATTCCACGAGTAGGGAGCATTTGAAAGTGAAATACTATAATGCTACCCTTTATCACTTTCATCTTATATTTAAATTATTACATTTAGACTTTAAAATTTTAAAAACAATTCTGAAAGTGCTTATGCTTTGATCACCTTTGGATTATATTATAGACACAATTTGAGACACTAGAGAGATTGAAAGCCCTCAATTAGTTAAATCTGAAGAGCTTTTTGCTACTTCTTACTGTAGAATGGGACTTTTCAGATTGCTAAATGGCCTGAATGAGATGATGCTTTTTTAAAATTGTTTTTGACACATAAGTGGAATATCAAGATATTGCTTTTCTTCATCAAGCTCCCTTTCACAAATGATTCATTTAGATAATTTTCCATTCAGAACATTATGTTTGGTAAGGTAGAATAATTCTGTTTCTATAAGCATGTGTGTGTGTGTAGCACATTTGATTCAATTGTAGATACTTAAAATGAAGAAAATGGTAAACAGGGCACACGTTTCCCATGGCAGTGTCCCAGTCAGGAAGCTCCAGGATAATATCTGATCTTAACTTCTTCCTTTAAATGTTTAGATAATGTTCATTTGTGCAGTGTAAGTTTGCATTTTAGCATTTAAATAGGGTAGGAAATACAATACTCTGTTCCCAGCCTATAGAGACACTTCACCTAATTTCTCTAATAACACAGCCCATCAAAGAATGCTTCATAATAGGAGTCTGTTACAACTTTTATATCTTGAATACTTACTTTTAGGTACTCGATAGTGGGTATTCTTATGTACTGCTTGTTACAATACTTCACAGTAGTGGAAATAAATTAATTTCCCTTCTATATTTCAATAAACATATCCTAAATTCCTAAAACCAGGCAATATTATGTAAATGACAGTAACTACAAATATCACCAGGGACACAACTATAAGCAAACAAAATTAGGTTTATTATGATCGCTGTAGTAAAGGGAACTATACCGTCAGACATGCTAATAGTATCTCCAAAATAGGACTCAGGAGAAGCTTCTTATTTGATTAGAGCTTGTGCTTGTTTCAAGGAACTTTCAAGAAAGTAGGATCTTGTTGGAAATGACAGTGCATGATTGTAATCCAAGCACTCTGGAAGGCTGAGGCAGGATGGCAAGAATAAGCTCATCCTGGGCAACTTAGTGATTTAGCAGGATCTTGTCTCAAAATAAAATTTAAAAAATGGGCTGTGGGGAAAGCTCAGTGCAAAGGCCCTGGGTTCAGTCCTCAGATCTGAAAGAAAGAAAGAAAAATCCTGTTTGTGGTGGTTAGGGTGCAGTGTCAGCTAAGATTGGCTTTGGGATCTGCCCTGGGATAGGTGGAGCAACATTTTGGGTGTATCTGGAGCACCTTTTTTGGGTGTATCTAGATCAGGGAGTTATGGCCTTGGGTCTATATCTAGTTCTTCATCCCTTCCTCTCTGGCCTTGTTTCCCTGCTCTGCTTTTTAGCCAACATGACCTAAGTGGCTTTGCTCAACTTTCTCTTCTTCCATAATATTCCTTCCTTGTATCTAGCTGACCCCTGATTAGAAACGTGTGAGACTATGGGAAGGGGAACAAGGGAGGGGGAGGAGGGAAAGGAACGGAGGGACAAGAAAAAGAAAGAGACTAGAAGGAAAAAAATGGAAACAAAGCTTTTGTAAATTAGGAGGGAGGGAGGTTGAAGGGAGGGAGGGGAATGGGAAAAAAAGGAAACAACGAGATATACCACATACAGGTAGAAATTCCCTATGATGAATTTTATCATTATATATCTCTAAAATGTACCACTATAATAAAATAATAATTAAAAAACTGTAAGCTAAATCTCTCCAACTTTAAGTTGTGTCAGATATTTCATCCCAGCAACAAAAAGTTGACTAATGCAGAAAATTAGTACTGGAGACGTGGCTTCATTGCCTAACCATGTGGTTTAGAAGCCTTTGGAACTGGTTTGTGGTTTGTGGGAGGAGTGCAGAAAGGTTTGTAGATGTGGGCTACAGAAGCCACAGAATACTGTAAACAGAGCTCAATAGTGATTCTGGCTAGAACTCAGAAGACTGGGAGGCTTATAGGAATATCAGCAGTAAAAGCCAGGATCAGGAGGTTTTAATTAGGAATAAGGGCCACAGTGGAAGCTGGACTAGATACCACATGCGCTATACTCTGGCAGAACATTTGTCCATATTGTCCCTTGTCCTGAAATTGTGTGGGAGACTGGGATAAAGAATGGTGGACTAATTAATTTGGAGGAGGAAATATCAAGACAGTTCAACATTCAGACTATGGCATAGGTACTGATGGTTGCTTTTACCCATATTTATAGTAAAACTCATGTGTAAGAGGCAAAGAAAAAATTGAAAGATGTATATTTTGTCCCCAAAGGAATGGCATGTAAATTTGGGGCCAAAAGAAGTGAGATCCCTGGAGATTAATGCCTTTAAAATGGAACCAAGGACTTTGTACCGCAAGAAGAAAGGTGTCTTAAAATCACCTTAGAAATTAGTAAGACCCCACCCATCATGGGCTCTAGGGTTCAAAACTTTGAGGCTTTCACTTGAGAGGAGATTCCTGGGATGCCTGCTAAGAAGGAGTTCCTAGGGAAATGGTTGTTTAGGATTCTCTTCACTGTGCTTTGCCATCCAGGCACTCAGAGGCTGCTGCAGCCGTAGTCCAGGGGGCTCAGCTAATACTTGATCTAACAGCTGACCTTTGTGTTATCCAGGTGATGTTGGTTTTACTGGTATGCAAAATACCAGAGTTGTGCAATCAGAAAGGCTTCTACCTAGAGCTGAATGGAAGACCTGAGAGGGCAGGCAAAGAGCTCCTGAGAGGAGTGAGAATGAAGCCAAAGAGGCCATGGAAACCCCAGGAAGTCAGAGATGCCAGAATCATGGAACATCAGCTGAGGAAACCTGCAGGCTGTGAGTGGAATCAGCCCAATATAAAGACCGTGAGAGCTGTATTGTTTGTCTGAGTAGATTATAGAGATGTGGCCTTAGCATCTACCATTATGTCCAGTCCCTGCCTCCTGCTTTGACACTGCTCCTCTGCTCTGCTTTCCAACCATCCTGAACTAAAAGGATTTACCATACCATGCCCTTCTGCCACAGCATTCCTGCCTTGGAGCCAGCTGATTGTGTACTGAAAATCTCTGACACTGTGAGCTAAAAATTAAATTTTTCGTCCTTTGAATTGTGTCAACTATTGCATCCCAGCATGAAAACTGACTAATACAATATTCTAGATTATTTTAGATTATATGTTTTTGATAGGAATTGTGCAGGGATTTCATATCATATATATGTGCATAAAATATTTCTAGCTGATAGACACTTTAAAGCAGGATTATAGTTGACATTGTTAAAGAGCCAGTAGTCACTCATGAATGTCAGAAAATGGAAGCTTTTAGTATTTTTTTTTCTTTTTTTGCAGAGTGGTCTTGTCTTTGTCTTTTTCTAAATGTAGTAACCAAACAGCCTTATTTGACATTTTTTATAATTTTATATGTGTTGCCCATATTCAGTTGGACACCATGAAATGGCAGCCATAGTTTCATTTTCTCAGACTTTTGACAGATGCAAATATGAGGAATTCTGAAAGGCTATTGCTTGATGAAAGGCTGATGAAGACTCTCTCAGTTACTTTCTTGTCACTGAGACAGAATACCAGCCACCTACAAGTTAAGGGAGGAAATTTTATTTGAGCTCACAGTTTGTAGAGGTTTCAGTCTGTAGTCGACTGGCTCCAAGGCAGGGCGGCATGGCAGAGGGGCATCGCGGAGGAGAAACACTCTGTGGCATGGCAGGCGGGAAGCAGCAAGCCCTCAAGGGAGAATGAGGATATATATCCTTCAGGCCATTCATACCCACAGTTACCTACCTCCTCCCACCAGACTGTAGCTCCAGCCCCAGACCCAACTATAAACCCATCGGTGGACTAATTCAGTGTTACACAGCCATGAACAAGCCACCTCTCAAAAGCCCCACCGATGGGCACATGAGGCTTTGGGAGGACAGTACATAAAAGGCACAATATTCTGTCCATGGCCTCCAAAAGAATCACGTGCATCCCTTTATGCAAAATTCATTTAGTCCATCTTTAAGAGTTGCAAAATCTTAAAAGTTTTGTCATTGCTGAAAGGTCCAACTCTAAAGTCTCCTCTCAGATTTAAGGCAAACTCTTGGCTGTGAGTCCCTGTGCAAATGAAAGAAAGTTAAATATTTCCAAAATACAATTGCACAAGATAAACATTCCCACTCCAAATGGTGGAAATAGGGAGGTGGGAAGGAATGGGACCAAATCCAAACCAAAATCCACCTGGGAAAACATTAAATCCTGTAGTTCCATGTCCAAGAACTGGGGCAATCTGTGGCAAGATGTGGGCTCCAAATGGCTCGAATGGCTGCCCTTACAGCACTGCTGGTAGCTGTAGCCCTCACGGCCTCTCAGGCCAGCTTTGCTCAGTCCTTGTTCAGCCGATCCACGTTCCTGGCTTCTCCAACCTACTGGGTCTCCATTGCACTTCCGGCTTCACACTCACAGCTGTACACACTGCCCTCTTAGGGGGCGCACTGCTGACCATCCAGGTCTTCTTCTGAAATCTGGGTCAAATCCTGCCGGTTCTTGCGATGCCCTCAGGCCAACTTTTCTATTGTCTTGGCTTTTTAATACTAATCTTTTCAGCAATGACGTTCTCCTCTGCTCAATTTTTGCAGCCTTTAACTTTACTGAAGCTTTCTTTCTGACCAAACTCAAAACTCTTTAAATCATTCTGCTGGGCTCTTTGCTCTTGATTCTCAACATAGATGTGGCTAACAGCCCCCCACCAGTAGCCATGCTACACCTCAACATCATACTGCCTTGACGTTTCTTGCTGCAGATTAATTAGTCCACTGCCCTTAATCTCAGTCTCCCACAATGACTCAGGAAAGGAGCAAAATGCAGACACATTTTCTGCCAGAGCGTAACACACAAGGCCTGGAGTCCAACTGTCAGTGCAGTCCTTGTTCCAACTGAAACCTCCTGAACCTGGTGTTTACTGGCTGTACTTCTATTAGGATTCTGAGCTCTGACCAGAATCTTTCATTAAGCTCAACTTGCAGTATTCTAGGACTGCTTCTTTAGTCGGCATTGCCAAACCTTTCCAAATTCTTCCCCGAAGCCTCTTCCAAAGGCTTCTGACAACAACCAGCTAGGTAGTGTGACAACAATGGTCCTGCTTCTCTGATACCAAAATCTGTATCGGTCAGTGTTCACTAGAGAAACAGATTTAATATGGTTTTCTCTCTCTCTTTATGTGTGCGTGTGTGTGTGTGTGTTTATAAGGTAGGCCTGGAGCTCAGTGTTGCGTCCTGTCGCAAGTCCTTATCAGGGAGCCAAAGGATATGTGATGAAGGACTGAGGAGTCTGTGCTGGAAAGCTGAAGAGTCTGCCCTGAAAACCAGGAGACAAATGTCCATGAAAATGGCAAAGCTTGGAGCTCCTCCGAAGAAGCAGGAAGGAGCCTTCCTTCTTTCCCTTTTTATTCCATCCAGGCTACAAACCTATTAGTTGGTGCCACCCACACCCAGGGTGGGGCTTCTGTTTTAAGTAAATCCTTTCAGTCACACTCCAGAAGTATGTTAAGCCAATCAGTTGGGCATTTCTTACTCTAGTTGACACAATAGTTACTATCACAAAGATGAAAACGATAATACACAATACATTTCAACAACTTGAACACCATACTTGATTCTATCAGGAGAGCAGTTGAGATAAGCTTGAAGCATACTTGACATTTTCTCCTGGGATCCTAAACAAAAATACATATGTACTTTTATAATTTTATTTTATTGGTAAAATTGATAGATAATTTTATATGTTTATGGGGCATAATGTGGTACTCTGATACACACTGTATTTACATTGCATAATGATTAAATCTACCTGATATCCATATCCAATTTTTTGTTGAGAATATTTAAAATATGCTTTTTTGTCAATTTTATTTTTTGTTTCATTATTTTATTTATTCTATAGACTTAGAATTATGTGTGTATTTATTGTATACGGCATGGTATACATGATGTTTTGATGTATATATTCATTGCAGAATGACTGAACATAGCCAATAAATACGCATTACGTAGCACAATTATTATTTTTGTGCTCAGAACATATACCATCCACTCTTTTAACATTTTCTAAGAATACAATGCTTTGTTATTAACTATGGTTAGCATGCTGCTGGACAGATCTCTCAAACTTATTCCCCCTATCACAAATTTTGTATCCTTTTACCAATGTTGCTCCCACCTCAGACTGTGAGTTAGTACAAATAGCACGGAAAAAGGTAAGTTTTGGGAGGTCTTTCAAAAAAATTGAAGGTAGAATTACCATGAGATTCAACAATCTCACTACTAAATTTATGGAAAGAGGAAACAGAATTAGTGCGTTAAAATTATATCTGCATTCGCATGTCATTTTCATGATTATTAATTATAGCCAAGGTATGGACTAAATCTAAGTGCCCATCAACAGAGAAATAAATATTGTGGTGTTTATAAAGAATAGTATTCAGTCATAAAAATAAAAAAAATTCTTATAGAAAGTCTGAAATATATTTTATTAATTAAATTCACCTTGTATGTAATAGATGACTAAAGGGGACTTTTCCTCTCTAGCTGAAATTTTGTGCTCTTTAATCAGCATATCTATTTTCCTTATCCTTCTCCTATCTTTGTGTCTAATAATTACCATTCTTATTTATACTTCTATGAATTCAAAATCTAATGCCACACATAAGATCATGTAGCAGTTGTATTTCTAAACAAACATGTTTAGATCCTGAAATTTTAAATTCAGATCCTGAAATTTGTTTAAATGTTTCAAGTCTTTTTTAAATTTTATTTTATTTTAATGGTACATTTTAGATGTACATAGTGATAACATTCATCATAGGGGATTTGTACCAGGACATGACATACCTTGTTGCTTCTTTTTTTCCCATTCTCCTCCTCTCCCTTCAACCCCCTCCTCCCTCCTTATTTACAAAAGCTTAGTTTCCATTTTTCCTTTCATTTCTTATTTCCCTTGTCTCTCAAATGTTTCAAGTCTTTAGAGCAAAATTTTAGGTAGGAAGAATTGATAGGAGATATGCTGATACATTAACTTTCTAATGGTAATAAAATTCAATCAGTGAGGGCATGGCCTGTGTCAACTAACAATACAGATTGGACATTCTTAATATGAAAATCTGAAATTATCAAAATGCTGGGAAATATGACAGTTCTTGAATCCTGTTTGACACCATAAATTTGGAAAATTCTACACCTGACCTGTGAAAGGTTGCAGTAAAAAATACAGTACTCTAAAAATATTTTACAAAATTACTTTCACATTATGTGTATAAGGTACATGTAAAACATAAATGAAATTCATGTTACATTTCAGTGCCACCCCTAAGATATTTGTTTATGTATATACAAATCTTCTGAAATTAGGAAAAGTCCAAAACAGTTCTAATATCAAGCATTTCGCGTGAGGGCTGCTTGACCAGTAGTATAAATTCTCTAATGTAGCACATTACTGTAGAAATCAATTAAGCACAGACTAAAAAGTTGGTTGCCAGGGACTAGGAGGAGGGGAGGATGGAGAGATATTAGTCATAAGATACAAAATTTTAGTGATAAGATGAATAAATCTAAGAGATCTATTGTATAGCACAGACAGAGCCTATGATTAACAATATTGCATTACATAGTTAAAATTTGCTAGGCACATAGATCTTACACCACTTCCTTCCTCCCTCCCTCCCTCTCTTCCTTCCTTCCTTCCTTTCCTTTCCTTTCTTTTCTTTTCTTTCTTTTCCTTTCTTTTTTTCCTTTCTTTTCTTTTCTTTCTTTCTTTCTTTCTTTCTTTCTTTCTTTCTTTCTTTCTTTCTTTCTTTCTTTCTCTCTTTCTTTCTCTCTTTCTTTCTTTCTCTCTTTCTTTCTTTCTTTCTTTCTTTCTTTCTTTCTTTCTTTCTTTCTTTCTTTCTTTCTTTCTTTCTTTCTTTCTTTCTTTCTTTTGTGCTGTGGATTGAATCCAGGGCCTTCTGCATGCTAAGCACACACTCTACCACTAAGCTATAGCCCCAGACCCTTCTTTAGTGTCTTATCACAATAATAATAAACAAGGAGACAGAAGAAAACTTGGAGGTGATAGATTTATGCAATAGATTATGTTGATGTTTTCATGACTATACATTTATCTTGAAAGTCAAGTTGTGTATTTTAAATTTGTGCATCTTTCTATGTCAACCATACCTCAATAAACTGGCTTAAATAAACAAACTTTACTATCTTGCAATGTAATATTTATTCTCTGATAATGGATTCTATTTGTAGTTAATAAAAATAAAAAGCACCAAGTGCTTCATCTTGTTTAAGAGAAAATAATGATCTTCACAGGTTTCTGTAAAGGCCTCAATGTTTTAGTTAGCATTAAAATCACCATGAGAATTTAACTTGGTATAAAAACAAACTTGGTGAATAATCAATAAATACCACTCAATATTAAATAATCTTTAGTGAAGAGCTTAGTGCCATTTAAAGCACCAGCCTCATTTTGGCTTAGGTTTTATGCAACAAAATAATTTGTAACAACCTTTCTTGATAATCAGAGGCTAAAATTGGAGAATGACCAATTTCTCAAACTGTTTAGCTGTATTAGATATACAGGAAGATGGTGCAGTAAATGTTATGGGTTCCAAGTTCTGTGGTCACTTTCAAATGTCTTGAGGCATCTGAAAGTTTTCAGCTTTTTTGACTTACTAAAAGTGACATAGACGTTATGTTTTATTAAGTTTATTCACACGTCCTGACACTTCTTACACTAATATACTTCAAAATATTTATAGTATGCACACTTTAAAATGGTGAAACATCACTGAAAATGGAAAAAAGAGAGGATGATAGTTAAGTTATAAATCACCACAATTCACAAGCTCAGTGATTCACAGGAAGTAGAGAATCTCTTGTCATAAAAACATTTTCAAAAATTGTCCAAGGTAAGGTGTGCAATGACCGGGTATAGAGGGTGCAGAAACGGCTAAGTATTGAGTAGTATCAAATGAAAATATTTTGAAGGTGACACACTTGGATTCCTCCCACTGCCTCCATCATCTTTGTGGGAACTATAACCTTCCTTAAAACTCCAACATCCCAACTGTCCTGCAGTGATAATACATACAGGTATTTTTAGAATTAAATTTAAAAAATATAGCTAGTTAGCTAGATAGTTAGATAGATAGATACATAGATAGGATAGGTAGATAGATGAAAGCATAAACTTTCTGAAATACGTCAAGAAAAAAACTTGTATTAAAACTTTAATAAACATCCTTTGGTATATAGGTAGCACAAACGTATGTGTATATATACATTTTTTACTGAAATATTCATATAATAATTTTTTATAAAGAATGCACTTAAGAACAATTTTCTTTTTCTCAAATAAAAACAAGCTAAAAAGTTGTTTTTATACAAGTAGAAAGTAGTATAGTGATCACTAGAGATTAGGAAATGTAAGTGAGGCTAGTAGAAGGAAAGTAAATAATAGGTAAAAAAAATACAGTTAGATAGGAAGAATAAGTACTAGTATTCTATAACACAGTAGGGGGACTATATTTCTTTTCTTTTAGATTTTTATTAAAATTTATCAAAAAGTACACAAACTTGCAGGCAATTACACAAGCTTGCAGACCACAATTAATTATACCTTTCGCTTATGACTGAGCAACGTAAACAGCCACCTACATACAGCAGTAAGTCACAACTATAGAAAATTACTATAGTACCTAGTGTATGTGTCACTGATTTAAATTTGAGTTATTAGGTTCTTATTTTTAAAATATCATTATTCCTTTGGATTCCCATTCCCCTCACCCTTTGCCCTCTTCTTGTTCCCTTGGACCCTTTGTCTATTAGCTTACAAGAAATGGGCCAGAGAAATGAACAGATACTTCACAGTGGAAGAAATACAAATGGCCAATAAACATGCGAAAAAATGTTCAATATATATGGCTATTAGAGAAATGCAAATTAAAACAACTCTAAGATTCCACCTTACCCCAGAAAGAATAGCAATCATTAGGAAGTCAAACAATAACAAATACTGGCAGGGCTGTGGTGAAAAGGGAACCCTCCTACACTGTTGGTGGGAATGCAAACTGGTACAACCATGTTGGAAATCAGTATGGAGATTTCTCAAGAGTCTGAAAGTGGAAATCCCATATGATGTAGCCATTCCCCTACTAGGTATCTTTCCTGAAGAGCTAGAGACATCATACTACAGAGATACTTGCACAACAATATTTATAGCAGCACAATTTGTAATAGCTAAATTCTGGAAGCAACCCATATACCCATCAATGGATAGAAGGATAAACAAAATGTGGTATGTATACATAATGGAATACTATTCAGCTATAAAGAATGACAAACTAGAGTCATTTGTAGGAAAATAGGTGGACCTGGAAAATATAATGTTGAGTGACATAAACCAGTCTCGCAAGCTGGAATACCACATGGTATCCCTCATTTAGTGAAGTAAAATACAAACAAAAGAAAAGAGTAAACCATAGGAGACTGTATCTCACAGGAACTTCTTATATATTTTATAAGGAACTGGAAGTGAAGAGTGAGAAGATTCCCCACACAAAGAAATGATGACTATTTCAGAGGATGCAAATATTTATTACCTCAATTTGATCATTACATTTTGTAAACCTATATCAAATTACAACAGTGTACCCCACGCATATGTACAATTATGTGTCAATTTCAGACAATTTAAATTTTTTACATGCAATATAATCAGTGTTTCTAAGAAGACAAATAATGATAAAACTTTGTAGTTGAAGATATCTGTTGTCAGAGTGTCAGAGACTTCCTTTTCTCATTATGATCCTACTAAAATATACCTATTGGTTTTCATATAAAATTGAATATATTTAAAAATCATATTGTGGCCTTCTGACCTGGTTTATGTAAAGCTTGTGTAACTTACCTTTCTACAGATTCATTTCTTTGTCTCTGAAAAATCCTCAAAAATGAAAAAGTGCCAAAAACTCTAACAAATTTTGAAAATTTACCCAATGCAACAGGTATAGCCTGTTTTTGTTACTATTAATGGTCACATAATAATCACGATATTTCTGTACCATGATTTGTTAATAGTCATTATTTAAGCATTTTTTGAGTTCATAAATAGTAACTACATAAATATTTTCATACCGAATGTCCTTATATACTTTTACTTTTATCAGCTTTTTCTTCAACTCTTAAATTTTAATCAATTAAATATTTACAGTCCAAAGTATTATCAGTTGTTTTAAAATTGTGATTCTTTGACTTAAATATCCTTTATTTTTCATTTTTAATACAGTCATTGTATCATTAGGAATTATTCATATTATTTATATGTATGCATTCCTTTGCATATGTATTATAGTTTATGTATATATGTAGAGAATAAACTGTGGTAAATATTTATATCTTCTCTTTCCTTTTATTTCACCTTCTATGTTTTGTAATCTCTTAGTCTTTTCCCTTCTATTCATAGTCTCTCATCCTAAGCTCTCTGTTTTGATTCAACATCATTTGGTTATGAAAACACTTTACGCATATAGAATGTGTGGATGCTCTATGTCCTGCATTCTTTGAAATATTTTGACAGGTGAGGTAAATCTTGGGTATAGATTTTGACAGTTTTACCTTTTCTCTCAGTAGCTTATAGATCGCTCCCCTGGTTTTCAGCATCTGATGCCTGTTTGATTAGTTTACTGTGTATAAAATTTTCCTTTCTAACTGCTGAATTTTGCAAGGTTCTTCTTTTTATCCTTGAGGTTCAGGACTTTCACCAGGAATACTTAAATGAGTATCTTTTCTCCTCAAGCCTAACTGAGATTCAGTGAGTTGGCTCCACACTCAGCTTCAGGTATTTCTTTAGGGGAACGTTCTGCTATTATTTGTTTAATGTCACTTGTATTCTAACATTTCTATTGTCTCTTTCCAGAACTCTTCAAATTGATACGTTGTGTCTCTGTGCCTGGAATGTAAGGCTCTCGGAATTACCACCTACTTTTAATATCATATTTTGGAATATGATTTCTTCTGATTTTTTCCAGGTCACTGACTCATGTCTAAATTAGTCAAAAATTATTTTCTGATTTTTAAAAAAAAATTATTTATTTATTTATTTTGGTGCTGGGGATTGAGCTCAGGGCCTTGTATTGCCAGGCAAGTGCTCTAACCATTGAGCTAAATCCCCAGCCCATATTTTCTGAATTTTAAAATTTAAATACTTTGGTTTTTGTTTGAGTTCCAGAATTATGGGCTACAACTTGATCTCCTCTAAACTATCATCTATGCCCTCTTCTTGTCTTAGTTGTCCTACTTCTTCTTCTTCCCTCTGGTTTCAGGGTCTCTTTTGGGTTTTGTTATTTGTTTTCCTTGTAGGTCTGCTCACACTGGAAGGTAATTTGACAGCTAAGTTGCTTTAAGTAGAGGCACTCTGGAAAGTAGTGAAGAATTAGCAGTCTATAGCTATTTGACTATTACTGTCATAGATCAGAGTTCTAAATTCTGCAAAGAAGCACCAGAAGGAAGCTGGCCTACTTATTCAGTCACAAAGACCATAGCTGCTGGCATTCAGGAATGTGAGGACTCAGACACTTGGACGTCTTCCTTAGCAACCTTGAGCTATTTTTCAGCACTTATGCAGACTGATAGGTCTGCCAGAAACACACAACAACTAGCATCAACATTCCCCTTGAGAGTCATGGGTCCTGGTGGCAAGTTCTCCCCAGAAACTCTGGTATCCTGGGTTTCCTCCTAAGCCTTTCTACAGTCATCCTTAAACCTGGTATCACTCAGTAAGGAAAAGTCCTCTGCCAGTTCTCTAGGAGAGTTCGCAGAAGAACATGAGACTGATTCCTCTCCTCTGGTTTACAACTGCTTGTGGACTCCAGCAACTATTTCATATCCAAATAATAAGAGTTGGGTTCAGGTAGGAAGAGATGGTCACAAAGATAGTTTAGGCTTTCGTCTTCCCCAGAAAGTCTTATATCCTTTGCATTTTAATTGCTTTCCTTCTCATAAAGCACTTATCACATGTAATTGCAAAATACATGATTACTTTTCTGATTAGAAGGTAATTAGTGCCATCAGCACAGGGAACATGAACATCCGATTTACTGTTTTATCCATGATCTGTGACACAGTTTCAGCACTTGTAGGTGCTCAATAAATATTTAAGGAGGGAGCGAGTATATATTAAAGAATTGAAAACGGGTTAACCAAGATCCATGGGAGAATAGACACTAGACATATCTGCAGGCTTTGAGTAGCAAGGTTACTGTGAGACATTACGGATTAGTTGTGACCAGAAAGGAAAATGCCTTCGCCGTCACAGTCATTGTTCTTTAATGAAAAGCATAGTGAAAAATACTTGGAGCGTGGTGCAGGCATAAAGTACTTTTGAAAGTTTTATATAGAGCTTATAGAGCTACAATCTTAATATTGCTAGATGCTGAGTATTTTGTTAATTAAATTGGTTAGTGTGTAAACAGTGGTTACAAAATATACTTCATGGGGTGAAAATAGCACTGCCTTTTTTAGTGTAATGGATGTTTTCAGATTTGAGACATACTACAGCAAGAGGGATTATTACAAATAAAATAATTTTATACTTAATTAACTATTTTTTTGGTGACACATATGGTATGTTAGATTTCATTTAAGATTTGGAAGATTCAAAGCCAACCAAGTTAAGTGTGGTATAAAGTGTGGAAGTTAAAGGGTAGCAGGAATATAGATAAAGAAAGAGACTAAAGTATGACCAGATAATTTGTGGGATTCTATTTGCTAGGGTAAAACTAGCTGTTATGGCAGATATATCTGCAGATCTTAGTAGCTTCATGTAATAGTTCCTTTCTTGCCCATATAAGCTCAAGGGACCGTGGGTTTATATCAAGTTTATTTGCCTCCAGGAGCTGATTTAATGACCCAGACTGATAAAATCTCCAATGTGCTTGGTGTGTTCCTTGCAAGGTTTCCTTGGGTATCCATATTCAACCAGTAGTTAGGAGAACAGAAAAGTGGTTCTAACATGTCACTCCTGGGTGCAATATATCCTTCCTCTCAAGGCAACAATGTGTTTAGAAGGACCGAGGAAGCTTCCTTTGAAAAATTATTTCAAAACAAAAATATGAATTATAAGGAATAACCAGGTAGAGCATGATAGAAAGATTGTGCCAAGAAGAGCAAGCACAGATGGAAAAGCAAGTGATAATGTACCACATTCTGGAATATGCAAGTAATTTTTATGGCAATGATACTACTATAATACATAGAGGTGAGAATGGTGATAGAGAAATATCTTTGATTAATCCAGTCAAGTGTGGAAATACTTAAATTATTTCACCTTTGGCTATACAATTTGATAAGAGCAAAATGTTGCCTATATAGATATTTTCATTGTCTCAAATAATGTGCTATTAGTGGTTTTTAATGCTTTTTGATGGAATCTAATAGCTATTTTAGAAATGAAAGAAAAGAGACAAGGAGAATTTAGGTAAATACTCAAGGTCAACAGTTTGACTTAAAAATCAAGACTGGATTAAAATACTTGCTTAATTCAATTCCTCACGTAGTTTTCAAAATATAAACATACAGTTACAGTTTTGAATAGTAACTATCAGTTTAAAATGACAGACACAAACTTTATTTATTAAATCTATAATATACTTCATATCACGTGCACTAATAGGTACTGATAATAATAACACCTTAATAGTTTTTAATAAGTCATCAGGGAGCCATCAGTCAATTTCTCTATTTCTCTAATCAAAATAAAATTTAAGTACTGTTCGACTATATATGAAATAAACATTGTATTTGAGAAAGATTGAGCCCATACTATAGAATGATGAATCTCATATTATATCTATATGTCTGTCTGTGCTACTGTCTCTCTGTCTCTGTCTGTCTGTCTGTCTCTCTCACGCTGTCTTCTGCTTTAGGTTGAGAGGGTCATTTTAATCTCCCCTTTTCAGAAAATATAGTCCCTTCCTGATATTGGTCCAAGCTGATAACAGATTCCCTTTTGGGAAGAAGAAAGGACTTCAAGAAATATTCTGCATGACACCATTATAAGGATCCCCTCCCCTACCTTTTCATGGAACATGTGGATTTATTCTATTTAACTCTTTTATCTCAATACCATACAAGTTACATATGTAGAGAGTCTGGCCAAATTCCACTGAAGTCAAAGAAGTATTTACAGAGACAATTTTGATTCACTGATGTAAGCCTAAGTGATGGAATTTGCATTATATGAATAAAGTCTTAATTAGACTACAGAATAACTGTTTAAATTCTATCAGACCTGATGATCGCTACATTTCTTACAGGGTGGGATTTTTAAAGCCACAAATTGTCATCATATTTCACAAGTTACCGATGAGTCTTTTTAACTGATAGGATATGCTATCTCTTGTTATCACTAATCGGCAGGTTCAGTAGTTGACTAGAGAAGAACAAAGAGGCTCAACGAAAGCATCAGGTAGATAAAGGTAGCTCCTAAGGGATGAATTCATTTCAAGTGAGAGATGTATCAGTCACACATCACATCATACATTTTATCAATTTTAATGGATCGTGACTTGACAAGTCTTGAAATTTGGTTGTGCTGAAAGAGCAATACATTTGAAGGGAATTTTATAGTATTCTATTGTGAGTCTTCCTCTTTGAAAAGAATGAAAGTATGTTAAAGAAAGAGCTAACAATTAGAAATAACTCATACTGATTGAATTCTAAGGCTTCTTAATTAGAATATGTTATATTAAGATCTGAAATATTCCTCGAACATTTCATGTGTTTCGAAGGTTATTGGATCATGGGAGCTATGATCTATCCATTGAAGAATTCAGTAGCATAATGCACTGTTAGAAGGTGGGGATTGATTGAAGGTAGGTCACATGCCTTTCTTTCTCTGATTTCTGACTGCCGTGGGTTGAAGACTTTAAATCTGCCATGCCTCACTGCCATGCTGTTTCTGCCTTGGAGCCAACCAACCATGGACTAAACCCCCTGAGATGTGATCCAGAAGAAACCTCTCCCCTTTTAAGTGGTGGATGTTGGGTATTTTGTCCCAGTAATGTGTAAATGGCTAATATAGAAAATGTTTACTTTTTCATCAGCTTAGACTAAAATGCAGCATGTATACAGAAAAACCTACAAGGTCTTATAAGGCTGAGAATTGTTGAAGTTATCATCATTTTTCCTTTAGACACATTCTCCTTTTCATTTTTTACTGGATAATTTTTTTAATCAGTAAAGGGCCTTATTTCAGTGATATGGATATACCTTGAAGGTAAATACAACAGTTTTGTTAAGGAGATTAAAGTATTTGGACTACTTAGAAGTTTGAGAAAGCCTATTATTTTCAAATAATGCTCTAACATGAGACAGGTAGATGTTGCTACATTTAACAAAAATATGATAGAGACATTAGTCACAGAAGCTGGGATGTTATTTGAAACTTCTCCTAGAGTGCACATTTGCTTCATATCTTCCAACAATCTCACAGACTGAATTTGAACTTTTTGTTCTGACCTTCAAAGTTTTATTCTATTTGGTTGCTGATCCCAACAAATCTACTTCTTCAAATTCAGTGACAGAATTTCTTTGACCCTAATAAAAAGAATTTGTCTTTGGAAAACTGTAGTGAACCCAGTTGCAGCCTGATTTTCACTGCTGGCTATTTTGAAATCTTATATCACTACTACTACTACTAGTTGCTATGACGTATTTAATACCTATTATGTGGAGACATTGTATTATACTTGTTATATATTTCAGATTTTTTAAACTTCAAAACAGGACTCTTTAGGGAAAATATTCAATTTCACATGTTGGGTAACTGGGGCACAGAAAATTTAAATATTGTAAATTCACAAACTATCAAATGAAAGAGTTAAATTTAAAACTCCAAAGCCTATGACATTCCCATCAATCTAATCTGATAAAATTGTTGAAAGAGTAAAAATACAACCAGGACTGAAGGTGTGAAAATTCATAACAGATTTAAGCAGAAAAAAAGCATCCTTGTGGCTCTTCACTCCAAGAATCTAGACATGCATAAAACGAGATGTAAAGTTTAATGGAATCTCTTTCTCCCATGGTCACATAGTACATGTAAAATAGTTTACAATTCTTTTCTTTAAGTGATGTCTTAGCAACGATGCCTCCAGATTTGCTCTACTCCATATATTGCTGGGGTTGCCAAATTACTAAGATGTCATTCCTTTATAGCAAGATCATGTCCCTCTTTATCATCTCCTTCTCCTAATCCTACCTCAGAAATGGCAACTGATCCAGAAGTGATCCTCTTATAATTCTGTAGCAGGAACCCAAACTTTACAAAGGTATATTCCTTCCTCTGGAGGAGCATTCATTTGGAATGCCTTTTTTCACTGCATTTAATCAATAAATCTGATTTCGTCAACTAGAGTCTTGTTCTTAGTGGTCTTTGACTGAATAAGTTTTGAATTTAAATGCTAGTGTCAGATGTTTGTAGGGTTATTCATTGAAACCACAGAACTTGATAGCAATGGGCATCTAAAGATGTCAGGTAAAGAGAAAATAGACAAACATGATTCTAGTTCAATTAAATAAGTATCTTATGATGCATTTATCTGAGATAAATAGGACAAACTTTCAGATTAGGTTTGTAGGAGAAGAAAAAGATTGAAAAATTATTATGTTGATTCCGTGTGTTTGGTTTGGAATATCTATGGAATATCCAATAGGCCTATGATTTTTCTGTTTGGTCCTTGTTGTAAAAGGAAATGATCAAAAACATAGATTTGGGGAGCAATAGCATTGACAGAGATTGTTGAAAAAGAGGATGCCCTGGTGGACAGACTTTAAGGTGACACCCATGATGCTTGCATCCTCGTATCCATACCTTTGTGTACTACTCTCCCGCCGACTACAGGGAGGACCTGTGACTTGTTTCTAACTAAAGGTTATTGGATGTATTAGACTACATTGCATAGAATTGTTATATAATATTGTAACACTTGTCTTGTTAAGACATTTTCTCCTCGTTCAGTTTTGAAGAAGTTTCGATGTTAAGATGACCTATGTAACCAGAAATTGAGGGTAGCTTCCAGACATCAAAAAATGAGGTCATCAGTTGACTACACTGTAATGAATTGCATCTGGCCCATAACCAGATGAAGCAAATCATTCCCCAGTCAAGTTTAAAATGAGACAGTATACCTGGAAAGTATCGCAATTACAAATTTTTGAGATTGGGAGGCAGAGAACCTGCACACATAGACTATGCTGAGACTTCTGACCCACTGTAATTCTGAGATAATAAATGTGTGTTCTTTTAACTCCCAAAATTTGTCATATTACCATGAAACATTGGCTAACTAATGCAGCAATAATAAACGATAACACAAAGGAATGGAATGAGTTAGATGGAAAATAACTATGGCATTCTAGATGTCAAAAGAGGAGAGGATTTCATGGTGGAAAAAAATAGCAAACTGTGTCAAAAATCACACAATGTGTCCAAGTAAGACAAACAGCTGTGGTATCATGAGGCAATAAAAAGTGTAAATAGGAAATATGAATGTTAACAAAAAAATTGTTAATGTAGTTTGGAAAGAAGCCTGATTAGAGTATGTTGGAAGTCAGAATGTATAAGTATAAACACCAAGTCAGCAATGATTTTCATAAAGCTTTCTCCAGCACTTGGTCTTACATATAGATAAAGTTCAGTTGACTAATTTTAGGCCAGTTGCATTCACATAATACGGTTTAAGCTAATTGTACATCTTTATTTAAAATTATCTTCAGAGGTCTATTTTATTCTCTCTGGCTATCATGTACTTTTAAAGACTTGATCTTGTGAGGTAAGAGAAGCAAAATGATTAAGCCAGCAAATATTATCAAATTTATAATACATGGAAAATAAAATCCCTAGCTATGTTTATATATACATATAACTCAATAAAAGTGAACCAATCTGAATTGCTAATTATGTGATACTATGAAAGAAGAAAAGTAAAGATTATTTTATTGAATTCAGCCCCTGGTATTGACCACATCAATTAATTGAGGTTTGCATTTTACAAAAACAATTTTCTGTGCTCCTAGGATCTCCATGAATCAAAATTACCTAACTAGTTTGATTATTTCATCGTTATTAACTGTATACTAATTCGCTTAAGACATTGTGAGCCAGATGTGGTGGCACGCTCATATAATCCCAGCACTCAGGAGGCTGAGGCAGTTTTATTGCCAATTCAAGTCTAGCCTGGATTATATCGTACAACCTGTCTCAATGTTTTTTACTTGAAGTTGGAAAATGCAATTAGGTAATATGTAGTGAGACAGAATAATAAAATCACAAAATGGTCACTGTAAATTGGTTCCGAATTCCATTTAAATGGAACTGAATGAAATGTACAAGTTTATTAGGTAGTGGCATGAACAACTGGTTCTGAGGGAAATATAAAAATTATCTGAATGTTGAAAGAGATTAATCATTTTGGTTAAATATGTAGAAGATGTTTGGATATTTGTATTTCATAATAATACACTTTATATTTTCAAAGGTTATAAGTTAACAATTCAAGGTATCTGGATTTATTATAAACATCATCTGTTTTGTTTATATTATCAAAAGCAAGAAAAACAAGAAAAATGTCCTTCGTATTTCAATGGCTTTTTCTGAATATATTTGACTTATTTCATCTAGTAAGCTATTCCTTTATAGTAAAATTCATCGCAGATACAAAAAGATTTAAGATTAAGGAATCCATAGAGATGGAGAGAAATAAGAATTTTCAAACAAACATCTTCGAAAAAGTTGAATGACCTTTTGACATGGCATTTGCCAGCAATTTTTCCACACTAATATGGGAAGCTGAGAAATAGCAATAGCTTTGACAATTTTCATCTTGCTTTTTAAAGCCAGCTCTGATGTCCCAGTAAATTAAATGTCTCTTCGGTGGTGTCTCTGCTGTCATTTTTCTTCATTGATAAAATATGTAAAACTGAGCACTAGACATTAAAAGGCATCAATTTATAGAGTGAGGTTCCCATTATTCTTTGAGGTTTGGGGGCATTTATTAAGGAATGGGGACTTTTTATTTCCTTCACTAAACTTGACTGTTACTTTTTTTTTTATTAGTACATGTTTGCAATTCATGCAGTTTACAATCATCCTGGGGAGTGATTACATGTACATACTGTAGCTTGTTTCTTTTTTTAAATCCCCTTCTCTCCTCCATCCCCTTCCTCCTCTAGTTCCCCTACCTCTTTTTCATACTTACTGATATTATTTGTCTTAGCCTATGTTATAGCATATAGTGTTTATGTTAATTTGTGTTATTAGGTTCCTGCACATAGCAAAACTTTATTCCTCTTATTTCTCCTTCTCCACTTCCTCACCTCTCTCCCTTGTTCTCTTGAATCAATTCCTTATTATAAGAGACCCATCTCTTTGTCCCTTTCTATCCACACTTTATCATTTTTTTTGTTTGTACTTTGATTCACACAAGTATGGTATTTAAGCTTATGTGTCTGGGCTATTTCACTCAACAATATATTTTCTAGGTGCACCCATTTTCCTACAAAGGTCTCAAATGTGTCTTTCTTCATAGCTAAGTAGTATTCCATTGTATATAGAGACCACATTTTCTTTATCCAGTTGTCTATTGATGGGTAACAGGCTGCTTCCAGGATTTAGCTGTTATGAATTGTGCTGGCATAAACTTTGGTATGCACGTATTGCTCTAATATGACAATTAAACTCTTTGGGGAAGATACCTAGCTAGGGATAGCTAGGTCATATGGAAGTTCTAATTTCAGTTCTTTGAGAAATCTCCATACTGATGTTGTACTAGTTTGCATTCCCGCCAGCAATGAAGGAGAATTCCTTCTTCACCTCAGCCACGCAGGCATGTATTATTGTTTGATTTCCTAGTGGTTGCCATTCTTTCTAGAGTAAAATGGAATCTTAGAATTGTTTTAATTTGCATTTCTCTAATGACCAAGGATTTTGAACATTTTTTCATATATTTGTTGACCATTTGTATTTCTTCCTCTGTGAATTGTCTATTCATTCCTCTTGCCCATTTCTTAACTGGGTATGGGTCTTTAATTTTAAGTGGTTTAATTATTTTGTGTGTGTTCTTTGGATATTCTAGATATTAGTCCTCTGTCTGAGAAGTAGCTGGCAAAAGTTTTTACCCGTTCTGTATGTTGTCTCTTCATTCCACTGATTGATTCTTTTGAGATACAGAAGTTTTTTAGTCTGTTATAATCCCCATATATTGATTCTTGCTATTTCTTGTGCAACTGAGGTTCTGTTTAGAAAATCTTTTCCTACATCTATGTCTTCAAGTGTGTTACCAATTTTATCTTCCAGAAGGTTTAATGTTTCCATTTTAATGTTTAGCTCTTTGATACATTTTTATTTTAATTTAGTATATGGTGAGAGATAAGGGCCTAGTCTCATTCTTCTGCAAACAGATAACCAGTTTTCTGAACACTACTTATTGAATAGGCTATCTATCCTCCAATATATGCTTTTGCACCCTTTGTCAAATATCAAACAGTTTAATGTATCTGGTAAGGTTTCTGTATCCTCAGTTCTGTTCCATTGATCCACATGTTTTGTTTTGGCAAAGGCAAGATATGGGAGAAAGGGTGTTCATTTTGTGATTGAGGGAAGCTATGTAGTTATCAGAACTTATTTATAGAGAGGGCAAAAAGCTAGGCAAAATATAGAAGAGCCAAAGGCTTAGGATGGGGAGGATCAAGGACTTACACTAGTGAAGATAGGAGTGACTGTGAGGGGGTGAAGTATGGTGAATTTCAAAACTTGGGTGGGGGAGTTATGTGTTTTGGAAATAAATAAAGAAATATGTGAATAATATTTCCTTGGGAGTTTGAGGTGAAGAAACCAGATAAAGAGCTGACATGAGGGCTAGAAACTTTACACCTATTAAATCAAGCCAATGAAGGAATGAATATACAAGAGTAACAACCTAATATACATGTGAAACCATAAAAGAACATAACATAAAGCCACATTACTAAATAAAGCAAAATCATACAAAAATTTAAAACAATAAGATGTCTGATAGGAGCACAGATCAGATATTCCAATCAGACATTGCATATGTGATTCCCAAGTTTCTTCTTTACCAGAAAGTCTGAGTGCTCACAGCCCCATTTCTCCTCTGATCCTTCCACTGCAAAACTAAAGCTAACTCATACATGGGAGCTCTTTCTGCCAGGTTGCAGGCGTTCTTGCAGTTTGATCCAGTCCAAGTTATTGTGTTAGGAATTCTTGCTGTTCCTTTGCCCAGGTGTGCTTATGGATTCAGCAGACTGGTTCACTGGCACTAAATTATTCACTGAGTCAGGATTATTCCTACACAATCAATTCAACAATAGCAGTAACAGGCTAATCTGTTACAGTGGTATCTATCAGGGTTAGTTGCAGAATAACATACTGTAACACTCTAGTTTGGATCTCCCTTTAGCAGAGGGAGCATGGCACCAGTATGAGCTTCCAATCTTGTGTAACTCAGGCTGACATTGGCCTCTTATTGCAGGAACTGAGTCTGTGATCACCAGCCTTTACCTCTCAGCAGGACTCCTCCCAGGCTGCTCTCCAACTTCCAGCAGTCTCCTGTGACTGTCCTTCTTTGTCATCCACTCTGGGAGCTTGGCAGTGTGAAGCAGCTGAGGGCCTGTGCTCGAACTGAGGTTCAGACACCCAGCCCTTCCTGCCAGCTCCTGCTCCAGATGACTATGTCCTCAGGTGCTTCTACCACAGTCACTAAACAACTGTTGACTCTGGAGGGCTTCGTGGCAAGTAGTGTCTCATGTTACTCCTGCTGTCTCCAATTGCGTAAGAGTCTCCAAGTTCTCCATGAGCAGAGAAGTTATTAGTTTTGCTTTGACTTCTGGTTGGGAATTAGACGGCCACTGTTGGTGGCACCCTCATTTCTCCTCTGTGGTATGAGCCACCTCGTCTATATCACTTAATCTTATTTTCTTTTCCTCTGTCAGTTCCCTAATGGCTCCAGTGTACCCTCTTCTCAATTTTGTTCCTCTTCAAGTTACTGTTCTCCAGGCTCTAGACACCTTGTCCTGGAGAACCTGAGTTGCTGGCGCTCACTGCTCCTTCATTTTGTCTCTCCCCCCTTGACTGTTACTTTTGATTACCTCTACCTGGCATCGTTTGGTAACTCATCTGATGTCTCTAACAGGTTGTATGTAAACCCAAATTTGTGTCTCATCCAGCTATATGATCAGAGAATATGGAGTTTCAATGGGAAAATGCATATCATGTGATTGTGTTGGGGATCAAAAAACTAGATAGATTGAAATGACACAAACAACTAGAAATTACTATAAAGACTATTTCCTGAAAACTGAGTTAGAGTAAACAATATTCAGCAGAACATTTTATTCCATATCTCTGGGTTATGGACTTGGTTAAAAGATAGTTAATGTAAAGGTCAATCCATTGAGGTCTCCAGGTTAAAGTCAAGCATCCACCTTACTGAAGAACCTTGTTTCATAGCTACAAATAAGCTTAAGAGTCACAAGAATCCAGTTCCTTATGTACTTATTCTTTAGAAATAACACATGTAAGTAGAACCAGTGGCTTTCTCACATGAGATTCGAAACTCTCCAAGGACTAATCAGACTTCGTAGAAGTTGTTCAGATTTACACATGTTTATACACTTCAGAGGTTGTAGACACCAGAAATGCTTACGCTACAGTTTCTGAGACATAGAGTTAAAATGAAAGTTCCAGTTATGTGCAGGTAGGTAAGCATTGGTGAGTTACAGAGAGCAACTTCAGGCCCCAGATCTCATGAGGCTCACTACCATCGACATTTTCTTCAATAGTAGAGTTGATTTCTTCCTAAATTGGGCCGTGTACTTCATAAACTACCAACTAGGAATGTCCCCAACTCCCAGAGTCATTATAGTTTGGGTTTTAGGTTTTGTGTGCGTGGAGGTAAAGCCCATTTAGGAGGCTTGAGTACTTGCATGAGTTTATACAATCAAGTGGTAACTTGATTCAGTGGGTCCTTTTCGGGAGTACATTGAGAAAGTGTCTCACTGTGTAGTTCAGGCTGGCTCTGAACACACTATGAATTCATTATGTTGAACTCACACTGGCCTCAAACTCATGGTGATCCTCCGATCTCGGCCTCCCAAGTGCTGGGATTACAGGAGTGCACCACCACACCTGGCTCAGTGAGTTGTCTTGCTAACTTATTTTAAATGAAGAATTTTAAATTGGAATCTGCTCAAGCACTGCGCTTTTGTCCCTTCGGTGAAGACGACCTTAGTAAATAATTAAGGGGAAAAAGGACCATGTTCTTCCTTTGGTCAAATTTAATGATAAACAAAATATACTTAGGATTATTATGGAAAATTAGGCCAAATTCTACCACACATATTTAAACCAAATCCTATAGAAGTTTGCATGATTTCCTCATTTCTTGTTCTTCTCAAAATACACATATCCAAGCTCATTCATGAATACATGGGCAGGCACACAAACACGCACTCACATGTACAGACGCATGAAGACACATAACCCAGAACTATTCTCAATTTAGCACTAAACATATATATTCTTTTTAAACTCAGCTCAGCTTTAGAATTACTAGAACATTTGTGTGGTTTACTGTTTGCTCAAAGAACTGGACAAAAGTACCAATATTTCATATTTAAAATAATTAAATTCAATAAATACTTTCAGTGAGTTATGCCAACACCATGCCAATAAGGAATAACAAGGAAAGGATCAATTTGATATAAAAAATAGTTAATGAACTTTTAAGCATCATAGGCCAGAAAATACAAGAAAGGAAAATAGATAAAATTTTTGGTTTTGTTTTATTTTTTCAGACAGGGTTGCACTATGTAGTTCAGGCTGGCCTTGAACTCACCATGTAGTCTAGGCTGGCCTCAAACTCACGGCAATCCTCCTGCCTCAGTCTCCTGAGTGCTGGGATTACGGAATTGTGCCACTATGCCTACCCTATATGTGAAGTTTTATTACATGAACTTTAATAAAACTGTAGCAATAAATCCTGTAAAGAATCTTACATAGTTATGGAAATAGCTCTAAATTTTGTCTTATTAAAAACAAAACAGATCTATCTTTCTGTTTTCTAGTATCTGTCTTTTATTTTGCTCTTTCAATTAAAAGGGCATCAAGAGATGGAGGGAGGGGTGAGGAAGAAGAGGATAAGGGGCAGTTTAAATAATGAAGATATTTTACACACATGCACAAATTTCCCACAATGCATGTAATCATTATGTACTGAAATCATGTACTAATACAAATTTTAAAAATTAAAAAATAAAAATCAGAGCAAAATCCATTGTTTTCTGACAGGCAAATTGATTTCTAATTTTTTCCTGGCATCGGGCTGTTTCTTTTTCATGGAGTCAGTGCAGACACACATATACATGACATGTGATCGTCATATGATCAGCATAATATAGTCGCTATTGTGCTCTCTATACATGGCAGGCTTCTTTGTGGTCCTCAGTTCTCTGCTACATATTTTGGGCAGAAAGGTCAATCAGAATAATTAGTTACAGAAAATAGAACAGGCTTAATTTTTACTGTGGACATTTTTATATAAGGCTCAGGATATTGGGTCAAAATGGAACAACATTTTGTAAATAAAAAAAGAAGAAGAAATGGAAGAACAGAAAAATGAAGGAGAGAAGGAAAAACAAAGAAATAAGGGAGGGAAAAGGAGGGAAAGAAGGAGAAAATAAGAGGATGCAAATAAGATATGGATTATTTTCAACAAAAGGTAATACAGTAGCTAGATAAATAGTAAGAGGAGGAAGAAGCAATACATTCTGAACAATGTTTTTGATACCCAGGGTATTAATAGCTTCAGTGGCTATTTATGAGTAGGAAAAGTCCAAAGGAGTAGGATAATTTCAATCTATAAGAAGAAACTCAGAAGCTCATTTGAAAGGCGGAGGATGCTTGCATGAAAGTTAAGACCAGGATGTACAAAGAATGTAATAAACATTTGATTGAAATTAGATAGGATATGTCCAAACTGTAATTCTCTTTAGTTACTGGTGATGTTTGGTGCCAGAAAGATAAAATACTAAGATTTCCTTTCCTTATTTTTTGTGGTATTTCTATATTCAGGGGAGACAACTACAGCACAACATTCCAGAAGTAGCATGGGTAAGAATAGATAAACAACTGATAGCTGTATTACCACAGTTTTAGTTTGGATTCCTCCAAATGTTGATCTTCTTGTTAAAGATTTGAGTACCAATGGTTAATTCGAGATATGATCTAAGGAAATATGTGACAAAATAAGAAAGTAAAACCAAGAAGAGAGGAAGGACTGTAAAGAGTACATTAATGAACATTAATGAATACATTAAAGTTATGAGAGAACAAACTTTGGAATTTTCCCACTAAACAGGAGCCTGGGATATATATTTACATACTCCTGTCCCCTACTGGTTGAAGATTGCCTCTGGGTATTGCTTCCATTGATGGTATTTCTGGCCTTCCATATCTAGAGAATAGATATAGGAATCCATAGAGATTGCATGAGAACTTGAACCCTTAGTAGCTTCTGCTATAGTTATGTAATATTTCCTCTGGCATGTGAAGTATTAAAAGTTTTATAGTTTAGAGTTCATCTATGCCCTGAAACTTTTTTCAAATCATAGATTCTTTTCAAAATCACTAACAGGTAGAGTGTTTCAATTATAATCCAATAGAATGTGATCTCTACAAAGGCAGGCATTCTTTTCCCCGCTGCTCGTATCACCTAACATTTAGAACACACAGCTCATAAATATTTGCATGAATGAATGTCTTCATAGTAAACAACAAAAGCCAAAGTCAATATAGCCTAAATATGAGAAAATACATTATTTCATAATTTAGAAGAACTCTTTAGAGTTGACAGTTAGTTTTGGTTCCTTTCTCAGTGATTTTCCTGGCTATCTTCTCTGTTAATGGTTAACTTCATTGGGAGTCTAGGAGCAAGATGACTTACTCAAATCCGTGCCAAATATCAAAAAGGACCAAAGGAAAGAGGGCTTCTTCCAAAGAAAAAAATTTCAAAAGACAACAGAAAAGCTTTCCTAGAACCTTCCAGCAAAATCCTTCTTTGTGTCTCCATGTTCTAGATCACACTACATGACCATTTCTGAAACTAATACTGAAAAAGAAGACAGAGTTACTCTTTTACCAATCAGCCTGGGGGTGGGGGGCGGGACTCTCCTGAAACATACAGGATGGGTGCTACCCCCCAAAATTGAACTTTCCCTAGGAATAAGAGGGGTGAAATTGAGGCTAATTAAGCATCCATCTATTAAATAAGCAATCCATAACACACACTTCTACATATTTGGCTGCTAAATAATGATGGGATGCAAATCTAAGAAAAATAAAAGTCTGGTGCTTATTATTATTTGTTTGGCACCCTCGTTCCAAGTTCCAGGGGGTAAGTTTGTGTAATTTACTATCATTTCACAATGTAGCACATGTAAGTGTGAATGCATGCTGGAGACAGGCTTTTCCTTTTGGCCATATGGAAAAGTGAAAATGGACTGAAAATTACTATCTTTCCCTTGACAACTTAATTAAGCCTCATAATCAGTCACAGTCATTTGAACAGCATGATTGCTGGAATGAGAATTAGTAGGATACCATGATGGACAAATGGGAAACATCTTGCAGAAGAAAAACACTTTGATAAATACATAAATGTAGGAATATGATAAAAGCAAAACATAACTTAGTTATTAGTCAGGCAGTGGGGCAGATGTTAAGGGAACTTATTTAAAAATTCAAGGAGTGGAATCGTGTGCTTTATATGTCAATCTTATTCCACTCAAATCTATTTCATTATTTTATATGTGTTTTCCCACTTGACTATGAATTTCTTGAGAGTAAAGATCATTTTATCTTTTCTCTTGTTCAAAGCACATTTTCATACAAATGTTTGTTAAATTAAATTAAATAATTTACTTTTATGAGCCACAGACTAAATTACTTTATACATTCCACAGTTTTTCAAATTTTTCTCTAAAAGTTTAGCTTTTAGAGAAATGACTGACAACATTTCCCAAATAATTTTCAATGTCTTCATAATGTTTTCTGGGTAATAAAATTGTGGAAGATGAAAATGTTCTCATATTTTCTTAACCAAGATCATGCTTTACATATATTTGCATATAATAAATTCACTCATGATGCATATTCATTTCATGGATAAATACTACAGCATTATTGGTATAAATGACTAAATTTTATAATTATTTCCAGACATTCCAAAAACTGAAACAAAATATCTAGTAAAAGACCTAAATCTTTCCCTATTTATACAAATATAAATTTTACTAGGGCTGCAATAACTTTAATGAACATATGCTTTCTATTTTTATGAACTAAGCATTTTGTCACAAAAATGTCAATATTGTGTTATGTACTTTTATAAAAATCATTTTTAAAACCTGCATACAATGTAATAAAATTATTTTACTATGATCTATATAACTATTTCCCCACTGTTGTATGTTGAAGATTTTCTCCTAATTTTTTATTTCCCTACCAACATCCCCATGGATATGTTCTTACTTATAATTTTCCACAGGGTAAATTCTTTGACATAAATTTACTGTGTGTGTGCATAGGTGTACATTTATTTAGCATGACCTTATTATTTCTGCATGGGACCAAAGAGTGGACATACATCTTAGACACATGATCTTGGGCAAGAACCACTTATAACATCTTCTGGACTCAGTTTCCTTTTCTATTGAAAAGAAAGAATGACAGATTCCAAGCTTTCTTGTGATTAAACTTTTCAGTTTCAAAGAACAAAGCAAAACAAAACAAAATCATATGAAAATCATGCAAGTTAAAGCGAAGAAGAAAAATGAGGAGAATTTTAAGAAAACCAAAACAACAAACATATCCTTACCTACAACTCAAGTCTGAATATGAAGTCTTTGCAACCAAGGTTCCTGCCCCTCACTAGCTCGTTTATGACGTTTCCTTTTGTTTTTCTATTGGAGTCTGTGTTGTTTGCCTCTCTGCATGCTGCCTTCCTTTTCTCTTTTTGCTCCATCATGGCAAAATGCAAATTAGGTCACTCTCAGCCCCTAAATTTCCATTACTTTTTACGGCTAATGCTCACAAATAACTTATAAGCAATTCTGTCTCCAAATTCCCAGAGAATGGAAAGTCTGTGTTCTGGTTTGGCTCAGATGTCTCTTCATTCCCAGTGAAAGGAAGAAGTTAGGTGATAGTTCGGTTGTTTAGATTCGCATTTCTGCTTATATGTTAAAGATATGAATCCTCTGGAAAAGTAATAGGCTTGCAGGTATAACCAAAATGTACTATGTATAGCTTTTGAGAGCACTCCATATCTGGTAAAGTGATAAATTCACTTTTTATTCACCAGTATTAGTCATCAATAGAATTATCAATATATGAATTTTACCCAACAACAATCTTTCATTACACCTCATTTGCTGAACACAGTGCTATACAGTTTGTAAAGAAAGGTGCAGCATAGTCTCTTACATGGCCAGCCATTTAATTTGAGAGCTTGTTAGACTCAGAATCTACTGAACAGGAATCTGCATCGTGTCCAGATCCTCAATAAATTCTGTCAGTACTGCGCCCATGTTATGTATTAGTACACTGGAAATCAGAGCACATGAGGCGTTTAATTCCTGGATCTGTCTCTAACTCAATTTGTTTAGTTCTATGTCTTTTTCTAGTCGATACCAACTGATTGGTCCCAGTGCTGCCAGACCATGAACAATTTCTTCTCTCTACTTAAAGTATAGGTCTTTGTCTTGATTACATAAAGTTCATCAATTTTATTTTGCATATGTGTTCCTATTGAAATCTCTGATTCTTAATTGCTCTGGTAAAAGTCAATGAAGTATAATAACTTCTAGAAATCTAACTCATCTATGTAACAAATACTCTAACATAACTTTCCTCCATAAAATGTCATAGAAATTTCATGTTTTAAGGTGGAAGGAAAAGTATACCTCAAACTGAATATTTCTTAAAAATTGTACTTATTATTTAACTAAATTTTTCTTCACAGCATCTGCATTATTTTCACTATAAATGGAAACGTGCACCTGTACTTCCCTATCTGCTTACTACGCCTAGACACTCCCTGTTTAATTCTTCCATAACTACCACATATATAAATTGTTATAGATTTTTAAAGAAAAACAGAAGTTTTCTTTTTGGGGGGGTGTCGGGCATCAAACTCAGGGCCTTGTGCTTGCTAGGCAAGTGCTCCACCACTGAGCTATATTCCCAATCCCTAACAGAGGTTTTCATGAGCTCAATATTTATTGTGCTGATTCTTTGTCAATGTGTTTCTCTCATGGTTACTTGATCTAACAAAAACATTTCTCAAGATATTCTGTGCAATAAAGGATTAGACTAAATAATACGTTGTCTTAATTTCAATTCTCTTGCTCATTTATTTATTCATTTTTTTCAACAACAGAGAACATTATTGGCAGGGTGCAATGCTACTGTTTCTAGGAGTGCAGAAAATATGTGTAGCCCACAAACAACCATACCTGCCATGGCAAAATGGCTATTCTCGGACAGTGTTAACAAGATCAGCAAGGAGAGCCATTATTCCCTCCTCATGCATTCTAATTTGCCTGGTGTCTTTGCTGACAGAAAGTATTTTTTTCTTTCTTTTGTTACATAGTCCCATCTCCAGGGTCATGTTGATTATTAAAGTGTAGATTTGAAATGAGGCATGCGAGATAAATGACAAGCATGGTCATCGCACTTGGCTACATGGCATTGATGTAAGTCTCACCACATAGAAGTGGTACCTTGGTTCACGAACTTGATTCTTTCCACTATTCTGGTCACAAATTGAGTTGGATGAGAACTGAATCAAATTCAATGGTTATATTCATTGTTGATCATAGTGGGAAAATGTGATTTGGTTCTCTTCCAATTCGGTTTGGACCAGAACTGTGGAGAGGATGGGTTCATGAGCCAAGGTACCACCACTTGGACTTCCATCAAACAAGAATAATGAGTTTTTCATGTCTCTACTAACAAACTGTGCCAAAATTTCACCCCTCTCTTTTCTAAAAGAGGAGATACAAAGACCCAAGAGATATAGTACATGTCACTGGGTAAATCCTTATAAATAGCAATAAAATGGATAAGGAAAAAATAAATTTAATGACATACAAATGTACATAACTAATAACCAGAAAGAAAATATGTGTATCTGTTATATTTGTTATTTTTGTACATTATCATAAGGCCAGAGTGACACTTATAATTTCCTTCTTCCACATCATACCATGTTATCTTTGTCCTCAAAATGCACCATAATTAATCTGGATGCTTTACCTGACAAAATGACCCAAAATTTCCTAGGTAAAAGATATGAGTCCTCATATGTTCTGCAGGATTTTCCTGTATGCTTTTTAAATGAACATTGATTATTGTACAATAAAATAATAGAGAACTCTAAAGAATCCCTTGGTTGCACGTGTACTCTAGCCTTCCTTATCTTGTAACAGTAATTCCACTTTTTTCTTAGTAACCTGGAACAATCACTTCGACCAGTAGAATATCTCCCTTATTTGCTTATAGACTCAGAGCCATATGCCAAGTGTCCAGATAGTTCACTAAAAAAGTATCTTGCTAATCCCTGTTGATGAGGTACAGACAGTGTAGTGTTATCAATATATAGTAGACTACTTCGGTATTCTGAAACATATCATTACAGACATCTCTGTCAATCTCTTTATGGCAGAAAGCAGGAACACTGACACCGCTCTGAAACAATGCAGTGAAAATGAACTGCTGTGGCTGTTTCTTGCAAATTGGTATAGAGATAAAAACATTTACCAAATCAATAATTATGTACCCTTGCTGGGGCTGTGTTGATTTGTTCCAGTGAAGATACCACAGCTGTAACAACAGCTGTAATTAAATCACCATCTGACTAAGTTTACAATAATTCACAGTCTCCAAGATATGCACAGGCCAAACAAGTGAGTTAAATTGAATGTACATTTTTTGAGTCTTTGATCATATAACTCATCTCAGCAGTTTCCTCTGGGAATCAAAAGTGCATTTGGTGTATTTTCCTAGTGAGGAAAAGACAGGAGGATGCATTTAGCTCTTTCTGTGCCTACTGTCATCCATAGTTCAGGGAGACAAATGCACATTCAGGAACTGGAAAAAACCACAAGGTGAGATTTTGCTCTACTGGCTTTATGGGAGACTGACTTAGGCCAATCCTACTTTTATCACCTGATCAGCATGTTCACATTTAACTAATACACTGGAGTGCCATTTCTGGTCCCTAGAAATTATTATCAGTTTATATAATATCTAGTAATCCTGGAAACATCTGGATATTTATTTTTTCTAATATGTAATGGCTTCTGTAAATGACTTTAAGCCAAGTTGGGAAGGTCTAAAGAAAGATTCACAGACTTGCAGAGCTGCTCCTCAAGGAAACCTGGTCTCTCCATCAGTCTTTAGTTTTGTGAATTGGTTTAAATTGAGTTACTACATCTTGGCAACTCAAGACCAATTTCTGGCTATAAAACTGGGGCACTTTTATGTTATAAAAGTGAAGAACTATTTTCATAGATTGTCTACCTGTGAAACTTCTTTGTATAATAAACTAATGCCAAATAGCCCATAGGTCAAAATATTGTGATTAGTATTTTGTTTCTGCTGCCCATTTTGTTAAATGCTCCCACTTTTTATCTGAGTGTTAGACATTATCGCTAGGCATTCATCACTCTGAATGTACTGTCAACACTACAGAAATTGGGAAACTAATTCAGTGGTGGAATCTCCCACATTTTTCAGGGCCCTGCAAAAGAGAGTTGCCATAGAATGTGTCCAGGAAGCTGGTATTCCCATATTTGATCTCAAAACTATGAGAGCTGTATTTATATCAATAAATTCAGCTTGGCCCAATAAATTACAACATCATGCTTGGCTTAGACCAAGAATTCTCTTAGAATCCATCCTTTCAAGTATTTTCCATATTTCTGAAACCCTTTTTTGGGATATGAATCTGTTTTTCCAGAGTCTGACTTAGCACTTGTCCTCATGAACACAGCTTGGTCTAACTCTACTTATAGTTTGAGTTAATAAGGGGTCACTTGTGTTAGGGTTTGAGGAGAGTGTACATGTGCTTACAATATAGCTGCCTTAATTGACGTCACTATATGTCGCTAACATATGTAAAGACTAGTCTTTTCAGGGTCAAAAGAATCTGACAGCAAGGGAACATCAGAGAAATTTGGAAGTTTTAAGATTTTTTTTATCTTTTTGATTTTTATTTTTCCAGAAATCCACATTTGAAATCCTAAAGTCCCACTACTTTCCAACTGATACTATAAATTTCATATCAAAAACTTCTTAATCTGTGAATTAAAATTTCTCTGCAATTGTACAAACCAGGAAGTTAATTCACAGTTTTAACTTAAGAGATGTTGTGTTTGATATTACTATAAATAAAACATTTTTTTTCCCAGTACTGGAGATCGAACTCAGTGTTTTTCCACTGAGCTACATCCCCAACACATTTATTTTTTATTTTGTGACAGGGTCTAACTAAATCACTGAACTGTCAATGCTAGACATGAATTTGGGAATCTTCTTGCCTCAGCCTCTCAGAGAGCTGAGATTACAGCTGTGGGCCACCCTGTCTATTTTTAAGTCTGATTTATAAATTCTGTTCATCTGAATGTAACCTGAGGTGAGTGTTTAAAGTTCTAAATTTTTATTTTCATTTTTATTCTATAATCGCCCTACTGCAATCAGAAGTAGTTATTCTACCCCTTAACTCTTTTATTTGTTAATGCTAAAATAACAGTCAAATTAATGTATGCTCTCCAGTGGTAGTCAATCGTCCCATGTAGCTATTTGAACACAAGTTTAATTTTAATGAAATGAAATAAAATTTAAAATTTTTTCTTTTTTTTACTATCCACATTTAAAATGCTCAATAATCACAAGCAGCTACTGGCTTTTGTATTGTTCATCGAAAATAGAATATTTCATTTAACTAAGTGCTTATATGTACTCAATACTCATACAGAGAATATTCAAAAAATTCAATTTAATTACCAAAAAACCCATGGCAACATGAAAAATAGTGACAGAAGAATGGGTAAATACATTGGTAAAGACAATGAAAATGGAGTGTATTTGTCAAGGAAAATGAATCAACTATATAGATGCAAACTGTTTGATGAATTTTAGAACAAAATATCGAGTAAAACAAGACAACACATATATTGCATTTCATTACCATACAAATGAAATATCAGTTAGTGATACACCACTGGTGACAAAATGTTAATGACCAAAAGGAAATTATTACCAAACTATCAGGATAATTCGAGGAAGGTATTCAGGTAAGGACGAGATGAATGGAGACATTCTGGCTGGTTTTTGATAATTGTTTTTTACTTGAATCCTGGTTTCATGAATGTTTCTCTCACAACTATATGTTAAACTGTCTTATGAAACATGTGTGTTATATTTTAAAATAATGCGTGCTGAAGTAAAACAAAGGAAGAAATATTGCAATTTGAGTTAAGGAATTATGGGCTTTTCCCATTCTTGGAAGGGCTTTTCTTTTAAACTGTTTTCTCAACTCTATAAACTTTTGATACTTGTGGACTTATATAAGGGTCATTGAAAAATACAGTGAATGTTTAAAAGTTCATTGCAGTGAAACACAAAGTGCTATTAACTCCACTGAAAATACTCATCTTCTCTTTGACACATTAATCCCATTGTTCTTTCTGAAGTAGTTCTGAAAGTCCTCTTTCATGTCTTTATAAGGTGTGATCAAAAATAAGGTGCATGCTGCTACCAAATGCCATCCTACAGAAAGGTCAACCCGCCAAAACACTATGGTGGGAATGTCCTCATCCACCTTATTCTCCAAATTTGGCACCATGTGACTTCTGGCTTTTTTCCAAAGTCAAAATGACCATAAAAGGTAAATGTTTTGGATCGATTCAGGACATCAAGTTAGCCATTACAGCTCAACTAAAGGCACTCGTGAAAAAAGACTTCCAGAAAGTGGCAAAAACAATGTGATAAGTGTGTTAGAAGCAAGGAAGAGTATTTTGAGAAGGGTTAATTGCAACGTGCCTTCTACTGTAATAACTTCTAAAACACTGAACTCATGTTATTTTACAATCATAACACACATAATTATCATTGTGGAAAACAGAAGAGGATTACCAAGAACAGAGCATCTGATCTATTGTTATTATATAATTTGCTTTAATATTAAATTGTGGAAGAGACTATTACTGGCAGTATGAACATAGCACAATAAAATCATTCTAAGACTGCTTTAAAACACTTGGGCAAAACCAGTAGGAGGAAATCTTAATATCTGAGAGTGATGGGTTTTTGTGTGGTTATTTCACATATTAATTGCAAGTAACCTGATGACAGGACTTAGAACACATGTGTGTATATTTTGCTTTTTACTAGGAATTTGGCATTTATGTTCATATAATAATATCACCTTCAGATCTGGCAACTCAACACCGAATGACGGGTGTGTCTTTCATATAATTATTATAAATATTTAACTATTATTACTTATGAGTGTTGCAAACACACATGTCTCTCTTGTCTTAGATCATGGATTCCCTTAGAATTCATTCTGCAAATACTTTTGATATTTCTGAAACACTTTTGGAATATTAAGTTTACAACTTGAATATTTTAAAAAATTTTAATAAGTTAGGTAAAATTTAAACCTCTATGCACACATTTGAGAATTTTAAGGAAATAATTATTTTTATTTAAAAAAACTTATAGTTTGAAATATATTCAAGTTCGGTCTTCAGAACTACATCTAAATTTCTTATTTCATTTATATTTATATTATTATGATTTTTGTACCCAGGAAATTAATAATATATTAAAAAGAGCATTCAGTTTGCTCACTATTGAGCTCTACACTCAAAAGCAGCCTAACTGAGATCATTCCTGGAGGCCAGGAGCTGAAATGCAGCTTTCTTTCTATGATATATAATCTTCTTTAGATTGTACCATGTGAGTTAAGAGATACCACAAAAAATAACCAATTAACAAAAATTCTAAGAGATCAAGATTATAGGAGCAGGAATACGGATTTGGATGAAGGTTGATCAAAAACATGAAGCAAGGAGAAAAAGTTGTTGGCATGGTGCTAGATGCTTCAAACAAGAAGGATGTTTATGGCTTTCAGAAGCTTGGGTTAGAGTTGAAAGCTTCACTCACTTAAACTCCTTCCTTCTTGTCAGAGAGGTGGGTGTGGTCCATTGATGGAAACCTCGACCAGTCTGGTTTTACCAGCTTCCTATTGTTTCATATGTCAGATTGGCTTTGAATCCAGTGAGCTACCACTTCATATTTACATATAACAGCTTCTTGTCTTTCATCACATATTATGTTGCGTTGTTGCTACTGAATACAAAAGTGTAAGATGGAGGGAAGGTAGGGATCTATGGGTAGGAATAGTTAGGAGAAATTAAAAGACCTGTCACCTGTGGCTGATTATTTTCACCATTTAGAATGGTCCAATAAATTGCTGTTCAGGTTTCGGGATAGATGGACGCTGTACGTATCTAATGAACCAACTTCATTATCCTTGTAATCTAGGTATATTAGGACAGGGTTTGTGTTGTTTCTTTGCATATTAAAAGATGTATCACATAAATGAATAAATGTCCTGCAGTATCTTCAATTTTGAACTTGCTCTGGGGATATAGTTCTGGGGTTGATATTGCACAAAGTAGCAGGAAGGAAAGTCTCGAGACATGAGAAATTGTGGATTTGGGATGAAGACAATAGCAATTTTTCATATGTGAATTTTATAGGGATAATATGATAATGGGTTTGAATTGTGTTATCTTCAATGGAGTTCTTTATGTAGTCCCTCTATTGCTATGACATAATGCAAGGAAGTGTGTTAATGAATCTGGATAAGATGGGGTTTGTAAGCAACTTTTCTTAAATTAGGGTATTGACCAAATTTTAACATGGTGACCAAGAAGGTGGAGAAAGGTATCTTTTGGGGGATACACAGGTCTGACGTGGGAGAGAGGCAAGTGAAGGAATAATGTACCATCCGGCTATCAAGTTAATTTGTGATCAAACTCAAGAAAATCTTTTCCCAGAGGTACTCGGGATTCCCAGATCCATGTCACAAATACTAATATCCTTAAAGACATTCATTAATTAACTCATTGAGGTTTATCTATTTAGCATCTGTCTTTGGTAGAGGGAAAATGATTCTCAGCAGATGTACATGGCTTTCATCCTCGAGTTATTTACTATCCTACCACAGAGAATATAGGACTATGAGAAGTTACTGAAGAATGCTGCATAATTGAGAGAAGGCATCTCCCTCTGATTATATAAATACAAACACATACACATACGTATTTGGAATTAAACTTTTACAGGTTATCCTTGGCTGACTCTAGTTTTCTATTTAGAGTGTTATGTAAAAGAAAATGTTTTATGTAACTGCTTAATTAACTTACTGAGTTCTAATTGCTGGTTAATGAGTGTAAAGTTTTGCGGCCATGGGAATCCTCACAATGGGATGTTCTACTTTCCCTTGGTGTTTTAACTAATGTGATATGCCATGAATTCAGTAATACTAGTCACATTAAACATGATGCATGCTAAATATCTATCTATCTATCTATCTATATCTCTACATATATCCAAAAATAATGCCCATGTCATCTACATTGTGAATTTTATAATTGGCTTCATAACTTCAGTCTATAATAGCTGGACTTTATTATTACAACATACTGAGCATGTTAAAAATTAGGGTTTCTAAATCACAAAGTCAGATTTTGGCAACTAGTCTTTCTGAAAAAAAATAAGGTTGGGATCAGCTTCCTTATGAAGCAGGCACATGGAAGAGACCAATTGTATCGAGTATTTGTCTCTTTAAATAGCACGGCCCCTCCAGTGATGTCTGAGACCTGTATTTGACAATCAGAGAGGTGCATTTGGAGATGAACGGTTTCTGTAGTTTCTGCAGTGCTGCTAGAGTTCCGGCATGAATACAAGTGAAGTTTCCTGCTTCTTAATGTGATTTGTTATTAGAGAATGAGGATAAGAAATTGAAGATTAAGAACTTTTGGCCTCTGTGAGAGTCTGAATCACGGGGTGCCAGAAACTTTGGGCTATACCATGAGGAGGTCGGACAAATCCAAATATAGTGTAAGAATTGATCTCAATGTTTTTCCTTCTATTTGCAGTTTCAAATGTAGTTTTAAATTGTATTTACTATATTTTGACTATGTAGTGCATCGTATATGACACATAATATATAGAATGAAGACCACTTCCACAACTGCAACTTTTACCCCATTCTACGCCTAGTATTAGGTCATAGATAACTGTATTTGTTGGTGTATGTGGAAATGCATGCAAAACACACACATAGAAATAGAGATCTTAACACTTTCCCTTACTTTCATATATTAAACATGCTATATACAAATGATACCTAACTTACAATCTGACTTATAATTTTTTGGCTTTATGCTGATGCAAAAATAGAACAGTCAGTAGAAACAACACATTAACAGTTGAATTTTGATCTTTTCTCAGGTGAGGGGCATGTAGTACAATACTCACAATGCCGGGGAGCAATAGGGAGCCACACCTTCCAGTCAGCTATGTGATCGTGAGGGCTAACAACAGAAACCCTACAGTTAAAGGTATTGCTAAGCTATGATGTTTGGCAGGTTAGAATATTAAGTGCACTTTCCACTCAGACTATTTTCTCCTTATGATGAATTTATTGGATGTAAATCTTATGTGTAAGTTTATTTTCTATTGGCCGAAATGCTGCAGACTGGGAGAGTAAAAAGAGACTTATTTTGGTTCATGATTTTGGAAGTTTGAGGTCATGCGTCATGTCTAGTGATGCTCTCTCTCTCTCCCTCCCTCTCTCCCTCTCTTCCTTCCTTCTTTCCTTCCTTCCTTCCTTCCTTCCTTCCTTCCTTCCTCTCTGTCTCTGTCTCTCTCATTTTCTTTCATACTTCAGACTAAGCCCAAGGACTTCAAACTGAGCTATAGACCCAGGCCATTTTTAATTATTTAAAAAAAAATATTTGAGGTGGAGTCTCACTAAATTGCCATGTTGCTCAAGCTGTACTTATGATCCTGTCTCAGTCTCCCAGAGTGCTGGGATTATAGGTCGGTGCCAGCAGGCCTGGCTGCGGTGGCCTTCTTACTGGTAGCATCACTAGGTGGTGCAGGGTATCACATGGTGCAGAGTATCACATGGTCAGACATAGACAGTGCATACTTGTGTTTTCTGATCTCCCTCTTCTTATAAAGTTACCACAATTCAGTCATGAGGGCTCCCCCCAATGACCTTTTCTAACTACATTCCAAGTGCCACCCCCTTTCAACACTACAATTGGAATAAGCTTCTTCCTTTCTAATATCTCACGATGAGGATGAAATTTCAAAGCGTGGACACTTGGGAAATATTCTTAAACCACATCTAAGCCAGAGAACCATCTTAAGTCTAGGAGCATCTGTACAATCTTCCATATTTTGTTTTTTAATCATATATACATACTTACATAAATATACATGTGTGTATATATATATATATTATATATATATATATATGCTATTTCTCAGTGGCAATATGTACAGAATTTCCTCATTCTTTTTCATACCTGTACAGTACTTGCTAAGTAATTTGTCCAAAGTCATAAAACTATAAAGAGACAAAGTTGGAATTTGAATCGAGTTGTCTGGATACTATAGTATGTTGTTTTAATTTTTTTGAGAATATACTCAGTATAGGCATATATGGATCAAATGATAGTCTTTATTCGTAGTTTTTTTTTTTTTCTGAGGAATTTCCATACTGATTTCCATACAGGTTGCACTAGCTCACATTCCTATTAACAATGCAGGTGGATTTGTTTCTCCCTGCATCCTTGCCAGCATCCATTGCTTTTTGTGTTCTTGCTGACAGCCCTTCCGATTGAGATGAGAGGGAATCTTAAAGTAGTTTTGACTTGCATTTCCCTGATGGCTAATCATGTCGACCATTTTTTATATACTTACTGATTATTTGTACTTTTGAGAAATATCTATTCAATTAATTCGCCCAGTTTTGATTGGGTTATTTGTTTAGGTGGGGGTTGATTTTTTTGTTTAGTTCTTTGTATAGTCAGATAGTAATCCTGTATTGAAAAAGTAGCTAGCAGAGATTTTTTTCCCCATTCTTAGGGTTGCTTTTTAATCTGTTGCTTCCTTCACCATGCGCTTGTTAATTTCATGTAATGCCATTTGTTGCTTCTTGGTTGAATACTTCTTAAAGATCATAAATTAAAAGTATGTTTTAGAGTATTAGGAGGACTACCAAAATATCTAAAAAAGAAATGATCAAATGAAGTTCTTCTGTGAAGTGTGACTGGAAGTGTGCGGAGATGTTCCTTACTCTAATGTTTGAAATGGAGTTTAAAAACTATTCAGTCCTAAATACAAAAGTAGGAATTAACAACAGTGAAAAACAATTTTAAATTGTAATTGTGCAATTCAGTTTCTAATTCCTATTTTATTCCTGTCTTTCTGCTTACTTTTCCTCATTTTTTCAACTCAATTTTAGTCAGCATATCAATTAATGCATTTTAATTTAAAAGTTTTCATTGTTCTAACTCTCTAAGGCTATGCATTTTCCTTTTAGCACATACTTAGCTGATTCTGTTAAATAGTATTTTCATCATCATTATTATTATTTGCTGAATAATCTGAAATTTTAATTTATATTTATCTCATGTCAATGGACTCTAGCAAGTTTAACAGGCTTTTCCAAGTACTTGGGTATTCTAATGCATATATTTCAAAATATTCTGTCAATTTGCCATCATCTTGGCTGTGTTATATTTTGAGTATCCAGGTCATCAATAATGTAAATGTCTGGGCTTCTCAGAATTTGCACAGGAGATTGAGAATCCAAGAGACTTTAACCTGGAAAATTGTATATATTTATTGGGTACAGTATGGTGTTTTGATACATGTATCAATATGATAATGATGAGTTTTGAGTAGCTAGCTTATGAACCACTTCGAACATGTATCATTTATTTGTGATGGAATCTTTTAATAATAATTATGTAGCTGGGGGCTGAAACCAATGCACTTTTGCAACAAGGACCTCTGTAAATGCATTCCTTATGAAATTCAGGAGCCCTGCTTTATAAAATCTGATTAATATGTTCAATTTAGAGGGGAGTGTGTGGTAAGAAATCAGGCCTGTTTTGCATTATTGCATTTAGTGGGCAGACATTCTCCCACTTCCTAAAATGAGGATATAACCTATTTGTAAATTTGTTGCTTTGCAATTCAGAGGATAAATAAATGAACCAGATTAATGGGTAACCTGGAAGCAAACTAGATGGTAGAAATCTAAATTTCTGAAACAGATGGTATGTTGCTAGTTTTCTGATTTGAGAGACTGTGAACAATGTTATGTCATCTTCCCATATGTACTTTATGGATGAGTAGGGTATTGCTATCAGATGCGCTTACCTATACCTGTATCTTATACAGGAAATACACTGCAGAATAGATCAGCGAATACCTTCTAGTATCCAGATACCTAGATTCGAATTCCAGCTTGGTGTCTTTATAGTTTTATGACCTTGGGCAAGTTATGTAGCTGCTTCACTTCTGCATATCATAAGAAAAAACAAGCTTACATATATCATAGTTTTATTTGTGAAGATTAAATGAGATAAGTTGAATCTTGAATAGCTGCACAGTTGAATAACAGTGGGCTATTATTTTTATGTAGCTGGGCTTGCTCAACCAAGACATCCAGAGCACATCAGCTATGCCCTATCTGTGACTCTACAGAGACACTACTGTGCTATAAATGTGTCCATAATATTGCTTCTCCTGAGAAAAACATGGGTGAATCACTATTCATTCAGAATAATTCTCATAGCTCCTGATACTCTTCCCATTCAGGTATGAATTATTAATACCTATCATGATGCTATCCATTTTTCTTCTAGAAAACTACACTTCCCAGGCCCAAAAATAGTTGATGACTTTATATATGACCTTGAAGTAGTAGACAGGAGTTTGTAGACACATGAGATGAAGGCACAATTATCTGACTCTGTCCATACCTCTGCTATAATAAGTCAGATTGCTTTAAAAAAAATTTCAAGTTTTGATGCAGGCAAGATAATGATCCTTCAGAAGAGTGACTTGAGGATGTTACTGAGAAGAGAATTATTCTATAGTAATGTACACTATGCTTTCCTTTTTGTCCATAAATTTTAACACACAGGTTATTTCATATCTACCTCATAGAAGAGATTTGGACCAGGGTTCACGTGGGAGCATATATAAAGATACTTTCATTAATTAGTGGAGAGGTTTGGAGTATATTGAATCTACCTTGTTCCCCTTTCTCTACTTCAAGGTAAATATTGACTCTACTCAAGTCAAGAAAACACTGTCTTGTTATTCCTCTGGCTGGTAATGGCAGCAATGACCCATGATAAATTTTTGAGAGCTGTCAGAATAATAAACTGGTGAATATTTAGTTTCACAACAGACACTATAGGCAAAAATAAAACTCTGAACTGAATAATTAAATTCACAAAACACATGCATATAAGTCTTCTTCTAGTTCATTTGATAATTTGTCTTTTTCTTTGGTTACATTTGGCAATTTCTGATGTCTTTGATGGTGAGTTCGTATTTGCTCCAATGCAAGGTATAGCATTGTGTTTGTAACCTGAATTGACCTATGATACACAATTTTCTCACTTATTTTTATTAATTTTGCATGCATAGTCCATATTGTAGTATTTCAGACTAAATTTTCATTAACCACACACATTTAAAATATTAATTCTAGGAACAATACTCCAGTTATGAATTTCTTATGAGTCTTCACAACAACTTCATAAATATAATGAATTAATTTGAATGAATTGATTCTCCATGTGAATATTAGCTGACTTCTGACTGGTAAAGTGTTATTATTAGAGTAAGCATAAAGAGGAAGTAGCCTTTGGCAAGGCTCTTGCGGATAGGTAAGGCATGTTTACGTAGAGAGAAAAAGGGAAGCTTCAGAAAGAAGATAAAAATGAACAATGTTGTGTTTTGGGATCCCTTAGGAGACAAGTTAATAGGCAGCGAGCATCTTGGAAGATTATAATGGGAGATGATGCTAGAAAGCTAGATTAAATTCAGATGAAAGAGGTCTTCGAATACCAGGTTAAGGATTCTCAACTATATTTTGTGGGTGTTTCAAGAGGATTATTTTTTAATCAACGTGCAATATGAAATGGCTTGCAAGAGGCTGGAGGCAGAGAAACCTATTGAGATGCTGTATCAACTTGGGTTCAAGTATTATATACTCATGAGTGGGCAGAGGCAGAGAAAATAAAATAAAAACAAAAACTCAAGAAAAAACTGACAAATCCCATGTCAGTTTGTACTATATGTTAAATGCATAATATTTGTAGGATTCTAAGATTATGAAGTACTATCGCATATAAGAGAATTCAAAGGAGGATTTTGAGTCTCAGTAATATAGAGATGGAATCAATAGATGAAAAAATACACAGATACATGTACTATATATAAGCGCTTACAATAAACAGAAATGTGTGGTTTTTATTTTTGTTCTTGGTGCTGGGGATTGATCCCAGGTCCTTGTGGACAGTAAGCATATGCTTTACCACTGAACTACATCTCTAGCTCAGAAAAGACTTCTGTTTGAATGCAGGTGACAGTAAGACAATCAGGATGAAAGGCCTCTAATAGAGAAATGTCAGACTATAGGAAAAGGACAACCAGAGCTGTAATTATAAATTTGTCAGTAACTTGAAGTAAGGTAGGAATTAATTATGGTAATTTCTGTCTCCACCTGATAGAAGAAAAGTAGTTTCGGTGGACACTCAGTTTCTCTAATTCGATATTATATATATATATATGTACACTGTACTTAGTTCTATTTATTTAAGAGCATCTGGATGTTAGCAAAATTACTTACTTTTACTTCCAAACACACAAGATAACTACCCAAGTCTTAAAACAGAAATGAAATTACATGCATATAGATAATTCATTATGAGAACTTTGTGAAGTTTTGAGGTTTAGCATGAACTTTTTTTCAAAGCATTGCAAAGTTTGGCATTGGCATTGTGCAAGCCAATTTTGAATATTTAAGATTATGATGGTTAGCCTATATAATGACATAGTAAGCTTTTGTTGGTATTTTGATTACCTCATTCCTGTTACTAGTTGCTCAGTCAGATATTTTAGGGTGGCAAAAGCATAGTTTAGATGGGAATTCAAATTTTCCATTCCTCTTTTTGGTATTAAGTCTAGTTTAAAATACAAATGATTACTTATAATTTATATAAACACAGCATGTGTCTCAGCCATGTTCATGCATTCCCTAAAATTGTTTCCCTAGTTACATCATCATTCCTGCTGTTTTGATCAGCACAAAGGTATGGAAATTGTGTCTGTGTGTGTGTTTGTCTGTGTGTATTTATCAGTGAAAATATACTGAAGTAATTAAAGAAATTCTGGTAAGCACAGGGTCCCTTCATTAAAGCTGAGAATTACAATTGTCTCCAAAATGCTGTCTAACAGCTATTTTTGAATATAATTTTTTACATTATCTAACATAAGATTAACAAATATTTTCTTTTTTATTTACTAAGTTGAGAAGTAGTTTTATACAAAGACAGTACCCAACAGCAATCTTCTCTTTTATTTGTTCCAATTTGTATCTAATAATGTATCTGTGCTGTTTGTCCCATTTCAGAATCCTCTTTAATTTCATTCATCAGTACTGAAAATCATTTTTTTTTCCCCTCTTGTTTCTTCTGATCTACCGCTTTATTGCATGTCCTTATACTTGTCTGCTTCAAGCACCACTTCTAATTCCTGGACTTTGATGACTCTCTCTCTCTCTCGATTTAACATTTCAAAATTTGTCTTTCCTTATCAAGTCTATTAGTCTCTAGTTACCTTCCCTTTTTATTTGAAGTTGATTATTTGTATATTTCCCTTTATATTTGCTTTCTTACTATAAATCAACAATCATGTAACAATTGATAGTGAATATCCACCAGACACTGAGGCTAATATGTATAAAGAAAACCATAGAGGATGGGGTTTCAGCTCTCAGGAAATAGCCTAATGATGGACTCAGTGGTAGAGTGATTGCCAGGCAGTCATTAGCCTGTGGGTTTGATCCCCAGCGCAAAAGCAAAGGCAAAATAGTAAAGAAAGTTCTGGACCACAGAGTTGATATGTATCAGGGCTTCTTAATTTCAAAAATATTGACATTTCAAAATTTTTGTTTTAGAGTGCTCTCCTTTGCATTACGGAATGTTTAACATCCCTGGCCTCTACCTGCTCCCCCTGCAAGTTATGACAATTAAAATGGTCTCCAGACAATGTCACCATTTCTTGGTGTAGGGGGCCAAAAGAACTTACAATTGGAAACTATAGATCAATAGGATCATTTAAGAGAGTCTACATGCTCTAAATTTAAACCACTTTTTTGACTCACAGCTGCGTTTTCCGTCTTTAAATATTTAGTGTTTTGATTTTCACATTATCCTTGTACTAGATATAATTCACAAGGGGTTTTTAATACCCTTTTATCTCTAGTTCCTAAAGTGACTATTTTCCTATTCAAGCCTTCCCAGTGAGATCCGTGGCAAAATGAGATTCAGTCTACATATGGTATGTAGGGAAGTATAGAATTCCATCTGTAACTGATATTAGATATGGTAGGTATGCTACTGTATTTTGGGAAGAATATGTTGTACAGTGACTTAAAAGCCAAGTTTGAACTTTGACAAGAGTACTTTAATAATAATTCCAGAGTGACTGACTTTAAGGATTATGAATGCTCACTTTTTTTTATTATTACCAAGAACATGTATTGGTACGTTGTATACATAGTGATCGGAATCAGCATGGTTATTTTGTACCTGTACATGATGTATCTTGGCTTTCCTCCCTCTTCCCCTCCCCGCCCTTCCATTCACCCACCCCTCCCTATTTGCAATAAGTTTATTTACACTTTTAAAGCGAAATCAAGATATCTGCTTCTAGAATTCTCCTTATTTACTAGTAAAGGTATACATTTATAGTTCTGAAAGATCTAAAATGTAATGCTAGATCATAAGGATATTTTTATCTCCGTAACACATAATTACAATTTTAATTATCAATCTCTCTGTGTGTATATATGTGTATACACACACACACACACACACACACACACACATATAAAACTTTGTGCTCCAGGCACATATTTCTAACTGCATATTTAATATCTCCACATCAGTTTTTCAATGAATCTGAACTTATCAATTACATATTTTCGTTTGCACTTGAAAAAATTCTACCATATTATAAGGCAAATCTGGTGGCGATGAACTCTTAGTTTTTTGTTTTTCTTTTTTTTAATCTGGTAAAGTCTTTATCTTTCATACAATTTTGAAGGACAGTTTTTTCCATTACAGTATTCTTGGTTGTCAGTTTTTTTTAAAAAGAATTCATCTCTTTGAGTATATCAATAACTCCCTTCTGGTCTGGAAGATTTTACTGAAAAATCTGATAAGTTTTTATTGTTCCCTTATATGTGACAAGTCATTTTCTCTTGTTTATTTCAAACTACTCTGTCTTTGACCTTCGACAATTTGATTACAATTTTTTTTGGTGTAGATATCTTTGGGTGCATCTTACTTTAGCTCATTTATCTTCATGAATCTGGTTGTCCCCAAGTGAAATTTTAAATTTTTAATATTCTCCCCATCAACTGCCCTTCCACCTATCTCACTCAGTATTAAATTACCTTTCCTCCTACTTACTGTGGTGGTTTATAAAAAAGGCAAAGTGTTTTTGGCTTCTTCTCATTGAAGACTAGCTATATGTCTTTCCCCCTTGTATTTGGGTGATTTGATCAATAAGGTATTGTAGAAGTAATGCCACGTGACCTTACAGGCTAGACTAGAAAAGAAGACAAAGCTTAGAATATTGTCTTAGGCTATTTCGGCTGCTCTAACATAATATCATAGACTCGGGGCCCTTTAAACAACAGAGATTTACGTCTTTCTGTTCTGGAGGCTGGGAAGTCCAAGATCAAGGTGCCAGTAGATTTTGTCTGGCGAACATCTGCCTTCTATCTCATAAACAGCTGTCTTCTCACTACTTCCACATAAGGTATAAGGGGCGAAGTAGTTCTCTTTTATAAATCTCATTTATGAGCGCTCTGTGCTCATGAACTAATAACCTCCCTAAAGCCTTATATTCTAATAACACCACAAGGAGTGTTTATGATTTCAACATATCAATTTTTCAGAGATACAAATATTTAGAATATAGCAAATATTTAGGCTCAGAGGGCTTTCCTGGAATTTCCCTCTTAGAAATTATTTATCACGTATTTTTTTTTTAAGAAATTCAATTCACATGAAAAGACTCCATGTTAGTTCTCTGCTTAATGGTTCCACCTGAGTACAGAATTCAAATTATCCAGTCCACTTACCAGATGTGCAAGTAAAGAAGGCTCTAGATAATTCCAATTCCCAGTAAGTCAGTCATACCAATTTCAGGTGTCTCTTTCCAGCTAAGGCTTGTGTTAAACCATCTTTATTGTGCCCATTCTGAATGCCTGACCTATAGAATTCCTGAGAATAATAATATGGTTTTGTTTTGTGCCACCAATATTGTCTGGTTTGGCATTAATAGTAACTCTAACACGTCCTTAAGGATCCTAAGCTTTCTTTTACTTTAGAGCCTATAGCAGATCTGGTTATCTGGGCATCTGTGTTCCAGCTCCTATGAGTGTTGGCTCATGGCTGCTTTCTTTCTTTGGAAAATTAATATTGGCTGGCAGGGGTTACTGCTCATCTTTTGTATCTTCGCATCCCTTAAGTGAAGCCTCCAGCCAATGAATTACTGACACAGCGATGCATAGCACTCCCTCAGGGAAGGGAGAGCCCAGGTATAGGTTGTGCTGCAGAGTCCATTCCTCAAGGGTCTGGTCTGAGAGCACATTTTCACTCAGGTTTTGCTTATTACCTATTGTCCTTCCTCTGCTTAGAAGCTTTTTGGTTTTTTTTTTTTTTTTTTTTAAATTTTTTTCTTAGAGCCCTCAGATCAATCACACACCTCCAAATTCCTGTCTCAGGCGCTGCTCTCGGGAACTTCACCCAAGACACAGGCCTCTGCACATGAACTTTATCTGTCGAAATGTTCTGCCTCCACCATCAAGTTTCAAAGGCTTTTTCTCATTCTTTACTTTTCAGCTTCATTTTCACATTTTAACACAGGAAGGATTTTCCATAAAACCAGTTTCCCTATTCTCCCCACTGTCATAAATTTCTATTATGACATAGTATTGATTCATTCAGAGAATGTTTCTCAATAGGACAGTTTAAACTTCTTAATTTAAGACTAGTATAATGTCCATACCTCTTTCTCTCCCACTGAGTATGGAATCCATGATCCTTTTCACTCACTGTTGCCTTTTCAGTGTTTATAATATAACGCATGGTATGCAGCTACTCTACGAAAACACATGCTGAATGTGCAATTGATTAAAGTGATGGAATTCCTAAGGAGATAATCAAAGATGCATACAAAGATATATTGAAAATAATCCATGAATAACATTTAAATGGTGAAAGCAGAAGCTCTCACACAATAATATATATAAGTATGTATAAAGAGCTATATTAGTAAACAAAGCAATGCTTAAAATAATTTCTTGATTATTTTAAGAGATTTAAAATATCTATGATGACAAGTTTACTGAGAAAATCAGAAAAAAGATAATTGCTGCAGAATTTCAGTTAAGTGAGTACTGTACACATTTGTACATACATACAGAAAAAGAGACAAGAGGAAGTACACCCACAGTTAGCGATGGGTATGAGCAGATGAAAATATTGTTAATTTTTAACTCCTTCTTTGAAATCTCTTCTTGAACATCTTTGATTTTTCCAAATCTTCAACAATAAATATGAATGACAATTACAAATAGAAACAACTATCAGTCGAAACATGATTTCATAATGTACAGTGCCTAGGGTGCTAGATATTTGGGAGGGCAGTTAGGAATACAATGCTAATACCAGCTCGTGTTCCCTTCTTTTTAAAGAATGTGAATCTTTGAGAGTTTTTCCTGGCACTCGAAAATGCTAGGGGATATGCTTTGAGTTCCTCCTAGAGCTTGTGCTGGAAGAGTCCCCTTAACTGGAACACTAAAGTACCCTACCTGCCCAGCAATAAATCCAGGCGCTAAGGCCTGTTAAGGATTCGCAAAAGAACCTCCACATGTAACTTTGAGGAGGAGACTGTGCAGATGTGACAAAGCTAAGCATGATGAGAATAGTAGGTGCTTTCTCTAAAAGCAGTGCCCAAGAAAATCTCCTGGCACTTGGAAATATAAATATAAAGTATAAGAATAAATATAAAATTTCCATTTTTCATAGAAAACACCATGAAGAATAGGTGACTTAGTGTTAGCCTAAGACAGGATATTACCACCAGTCACTGACACTGGACATCACTTGGTCATTCACGCCATCTCGAGGAGAACAGTGAGTCGTGTTCTTTAGGGTTTTATGGAAGTTATAATGATAGCCTGTATTTATTCCAGTATTATTTCAGGCACTAGCATTTTAGGAAGAAGGGTATGATGGATAATTCGGTTATGGTAACCTTCCTTGGTAACCTAACAATTATGAAATATTGCATGATTAAAAAAGATTTTTCACTGCCGTGTCCCTACTGCATACACCCTCTGTTGCCTGTCTAGGTTATGCAAGCATATTTTCAGAGTAACTTCTTCAAATCTAAAACTTGGAATTATATTGAAACAACACAATCTCCATTTGGGGACCAGTATATCTATCACTGTCTCTGACAGTGTCTTATTGATTTCTTATTTATATAAAACCACTGAATCTTCCATTCATGGACATTATGAACATATAAATGGTTCTGTTTTCTTTTGGTCAATAATTTGGTTATGAAAAGCGTGTTTTGAACTTCCGATTTATGTAAAAATAATTCTCAGCTTTAACTTTTTGTGGGTGCTGTCTGATCTTTGCCATTCATGCATACCCCCATGTTTGAGGGGGGTTTTTCTGAGAACTCTTTTTCCATTAATTTTATGAAGATATGTTGTTTGTATTCTGATGACCTAACACATATTGAGCAATGCTTGAGTTACTGTAAAAGCCTCGTCTCTTGCTTTGATTGCTATTTATTGTACATTCCTTACTAACTCCACCCATGTCCCATGCAAAATCTATTGGTTTTGAGGCATCCCGTGTGCCCACGATAGCTTCTATTGACTTCTCAAAGTTTGCTGGAAATGACCACATTTAGATCCTTCAAAATTTATTTTTTGCTTTTTGTCTATTTTTTATTTTTTAAAAGATGTCTTGGTTCGTTAACTGTTAGAAATAGTTTGAAATTTGGAATTATGACTCAAGAGAAGTGACGTGGGTTTTGCTACCCGAGTCAGCTCTAGGTCTGGCAGAAGTCTGTATAACATTTCTCTTGAAAACAAAGGTTGGGTGGGACAGAAGCCTAGAACCTAACTTAGTGGAGAGTTATTATTAAGACACCATGTTGCTCTGCGCTTACACACATCCTAAAAATCATACTTTTCAAAGAATTGAGGGCAGAAACATTTACTGAACTTCCAGCTGAGCAAGACTGAGCTATGTTGGGACTATAAGGATAACTATGACTCACTTCTCTCTCTGTTGTATGGTTAAGGAAAGATCTTTGTTAAAAGGCACAGTGGGAGTAAGCTTAAGAGAGGAGACAAACAGCAGTGCATTACTTTTGGTCATGTTTGTGGAATAATGAGTAATCTAGGTCAGCAGACTATGAGGATAATGCACCAAAGAAGGTTTGGCCTCAAATGAAGGAGAGTATGTACTTTCCAGCAAAATATTCTTCATTCTGTAGTTTGGGGAAAGACATTGCAAGATTGCAAATTTGTCAGAAATACCTAGGGTGACTCAGATGGGAAGAGATTGGAAGAACAGAATGCTAGAAGAAGAGATAGGATGTAATACTTGGACAGTAGGAATGTAGAAAAATGAACAAAATGAAGAGCTTTTATGATGACAATGTTAATAGGATTCAGCAATTATTTAAATAGGAAGGTGTTTTATTTTCCTTACACACAGGACATTTTAGAAACTGTACCAGATTTAACTTTGTGAATGTGTTTTCTTATTCACATGTGTTATAACTTGTATCTAGATATCCCTCAAAGCCTCATACTCTCATAGGTGGGGCTTTGGGGAGGTGGCTGGATCATGAGCATGTGATGGTGGGACTAAGGGCATGTGACAACTAAATTGGTTTAGCATAGATCTGGGTGTAAATAATGGGAGGGCCCACCCTGGTGTGGATGGCACCACCCAAAAGATTTGTAGCCTGGATGAAATAAAAGAGAAAGGGAGGCTACTGCTTCTGCTTTCTGCTTTCTTCCTGCCACTCCATAAACTGTTTTTCTTCTGTGATACCCCTCTGCCATGTGCTTCTGCCTTGGAGCCAGCTGACTATGGACTGAAAACTCTACAAACTGTGAACTAAAATAAACCTTTCCTCTTTTAACTTTGGGTGTTGGGTATTTTGTCTCAGCAACAAGAAAGTAACTAAGACAACATGTTTGCCCGGAAATTTTCTTACTATGTGTTCTGGTTTTAATGTCCTAATAGTTTTACCCTTAATTTTCCATAGTCATGTTGGATAGTACATTTTAATGACCTATTGAATTTAATTCACCTGGTTAGTGATATGAGCCTCCAACTTATTTCTCTGACACTGCTTTATGCCTCGGTTTTAGTAGGCATATGGTAAAGGGACAGATCAATACTTTTAGATGTGGCAGAGGAACACATGTTGGAGTAAAATAATGAATATGCTTTTGGAAAACTTGAAACGTGAATTTGACAAGCATGTGGTGGGAAACGTGGAGTTTCTAATAACAGCTATCTAATCCAAAAATAATATTATCTTTTGATTTATAGTTTAAGTAGAGATTTTCATAAACTGTCAATTATCTATTCAATCGCATATATAATCTGAAAAAATGATGATGAGAAACAAGTTCTAATGGTTTTTCTTGATGATTATTTGTGTGAATATGTGTGACCACTATAATTCTTCTTACTGTATAGAAATTTATCATATTCTGAAAGTATCGTAATCTTGTAAATGCATTCATATTTTATCACCAATGATCTACATTCATTTAAATCACTCTTGGGGTAAGATTTCTACATAATTTCTTTTATAAATTGTTATATACACAATTAGCAAATTCAAATTAAAATTTCACATGGCTATTTTTAATATTTAGAACAGGTATTTCACTATAAGTGAAAGGGATGCATTTAAGGTAAGTATTTATTTTTGCTACATAATATCTAATTTTTTTTACTACATCCATTTCTCCATTATTTGTCTTCATTTTATTATTATTAATTTGTGGCCAGTGTTTAAAATAAAGGTAGTTATGATTATTTCACAGTTCAAAAGGCCACAGGATGATATTAACCTCATTTACCATTTGGGAAACTGGAATTAGTATATTTATCTGCAAGTAGATGGTATTTGCATGTCCTTTCTTTCACTTAGAAGTCAGCTCATTTTTAATAGTGGTACTGATATTTATTTGTGATTTCTTCATTGACTTAAATCTATTGTGTATCTACAAAGACACTAGAATGAATAAATGCTTTAGTACTCACATCAAGTCATAAATAAGAATCAAAGACAATATTATATTATTTTCATGTTTTACTAGAGGTTCTAAAATGTGAAAAGTGTAACAGGAAGGGATAATAAATTAATTTTAGGAAGGCAATTTTATCTCTTTAGCAGTGATATATAATCTTAATCAGCATGTTAGGGAGATTGCCAAAAGTTAAGAGTCTGAGGTTAAAGGCAAAGTGAAGCTTTAACCCTGGCTAAGTATTTGTGGTGCACAGGGCCATCAATTTACAGAAAACTAAAAGCAGAACAAGTTAGGTGTTCAACAAAATCTCTGCAAGAGCAATCCCTTTGGGTGACAATATATATACTATGACAAAGTTGTGTTTTATTTTAAAATCCAAGGCTCAATATGATTGAATCTATTCTGTACTCTTAGTCCATAAAGAGCCAGGCTATCACCAAAATTTCTACAGAACTTCAAAATCCGAATCAAATAGAAGTTACTGGGCTTCAGCTAGGTAACACTGCAGCATGCATTGAAAATAATTTTTTCAACTGAAACTAATTAATACCTCAAAGATTTCAGAGAACACTAGATTAACTCAGGAATTAGAATCTATGAAATACTTTATAGCAAATATTTGTGAAATAAACATTACCTACAATATTTTAAGTTAAAACATCTTAATGTTTAGTACTTGTGAAAAATCAAATGGTAATATATGAAAGAACGTTTGGTATAAATTGACTTATCTGTTCATTCACTCATTTATCCAAATCTATTATTTGCCAGAGTGTTTCAAGGAGATGACATTTATCAGTGAATAAAATATCTAACTCTCTATCCTCCTGATACTTACCTGTGAGTGCAGGAGACAATTAAGAAGATAAGTAAGTTAGGAAGGTATGGAGAAAAATAAGGAAGAAAGAGAGGTAAAAGTGTTCGAGGGATTGCAATTTAAACTTGAGGGAAACAGTGAATGCTATGAAGACTGAAATGAAAAAATATCAATGTGTTATTGACAATTTATATTAACTTTTAAAAATTACACCTGTATGTCATAGACTTGAATGAAAACAGAACAATTACTCTAAAAAATATTAAAATTAAGGAGGACCCCCAAATCATCATCTTTTACTGATAAAGCCAATTTATCCAATTGTTTTTTTCCTTAAGATTCTTAAGTGATTTATCAGGAAAGCTAGAAAGCCCATTAAAGATATACTTGTTAGGAAGTTTGTTTTGGTAATGGAGAAGCTGGCTTTGTTCTCATTTCAGGAAACTGTATCAAATAGATGTTTTTAGATGTTTGACAACAGGTAGAGTAAGACTATGATCCCCAAGAGGAGAGGTAAAACTAAAGATGATCTCCTCCACCCCCCAGCTTTCTGAAAGTAGAAAATGTTTAGACTGTAACCTAAGGAAGTGGTGGTCAAAGAAAGAAAGATGCCTTTAGGCAGAGCAGAAATAATCATTTAGGTGTATTTATCTCTAACTTGAGAGCTGGGTACGAATAAACAAAGAAACTGTTAATGGAGACTCAGAAAACTGCAAGAGGGTCTCCGAGTATATGGCCAAAATACTAAATGGCCTGCATATAAAATTAAGATACAGAAGGCCAGGCAAAGAAAGAACAGTCTTAGGAAAAGAATCATTACCAAGGATCTGTGATCTGAAACTACCAGAAGTTGCAGATGACTGGAAAATAACTGGACTCTGAATAGCTCCAATAAAGAGACCTTGTTGAAAACCCATCGCATTCAGTAAAGGTCTCAAAACAGGCACAAAGTTGGGCTAATGGCACCATCAAGTAATAGCTAGCTTGGCATTGCTCAATAAAGGTTAATAAGTCTCAAGATGTTCAGTCTGATTTACAAGAAATTACTTCTCTGCCTAAATACTTTTAAACATTTTATTGATGCAGAAAATAAAACAAAGTCCAGATGCTCAAATAGATATGCATGAAAATTGTCCCGATATAATACAAATGTGGTGCATATGTAAAAGCAGATGAATATGATGTGTATCTGGGAACAATCCAACTCTACCAATAATTTCAAAAAAATAGCAGTGCTTAGAGGAAATATCGTATGTATATATTAGAATAGAAGATAGGTTTAATTTTAATGGTGCAAATTGATAGCTTTAGAAGGTAGAAATAAGCAAAGAAAATTAAATTTTAGATATTTGAAGAGAGATCATAAAAACACTAATGGATTTAAAATATATAAAAAACAATAAAATCAATGAAAGCAAAAAATCTTGTTACATAACATACTAATGTACAGGTAAACCCCTATTAAAAGTCATGAAGAAAATAAAATAATAATTACTAATATCAGAGAAAAGTAGATATCAATTTACGTATTACATGCATAATAAAATTCTTATGCATTATTAAATTTTTTTCTGATAAATTCAACAACTTAGATGAATTGGATAAAATTTTGAAAAAACATATTATCAAAACTAATACAAAAATATATATAAAATCTGGTTAGTATTATTCTATTGAAGAATTCACTTTATAAACTATTATGACTTAGATTCCAAAACCAGGAAAATACTGTATATGAGTTAAAGTAAACTGGCTGTATTCCTCATAAAGATAGATGCAAAATCCTTAACAAACCATCAGCAAACCGATCTAGCAATATCTGATTATACAGTACATCATAAAGAAGTTAGGTCTCTCCTACAATTTCAAAATTTCTTTAACATTCAGAAATAAATTATCAAAATTCACCACATTTGGAATATAATGAAATCTTTAATATGAAAAAGCATTTGACAGAATACAACACTAAACTACAGAAAGGAAAAAGTATAACCAAAATTTGGTTAACATTGATTTTGTCCACAAATGAGGCTGATGGTTTATGAGGCAGAGCATGTGAATTTGCAGGTGTTGTCCCTGGCCTTATTGCAGCAAACGGGGGACATGTGTGTCTTGTGTAAGTCATATGGAGAAGGGTAAGCTCTTTCCTAGAACACGAATGAGCAGGGATGTTCCTTCTGCCTGTAATTTATGGGATAACAGCACCTGGAAAAAATTCGACATTGTCAATATCTTGATAATTCCATGGATACGAATGTTATTCTTAAAGGTCATCAACCCATTCTCTTAAAATCTGTACATTTCATTCTACGCACATTTCACAGCATCAAAAAAAAATACACAGATTTTCAGACACAACAAAGAAAAGAATCTTATTTAATATATATGGGGCTGCCCATAAGAACGAATCCCTTTTAAATTGAATTTGAAATTTTAAGTGTCATAATCCACAAGAGCATTTTGTAATTTCAATAAATTTAGAATTGGTTAGTTTTAGTATTGTTTCTGTTTCTAACACAGCACTGAAGAGTAAGAATATTAAGGTTGTGCATGTATACGTATGTATGTGTGCCTGTGGGTGAGTGATATTGTGAAAAGGAAACAGAATAGCTTCCATGCTAGTGCTCTAAATGAAAAATAAAGTAATCAATTCTTATCTAAGAGATGTTATGTTTCTCTGACAGTCAATTTTTCTGGAAATTTCCAAGTTGTCTCTGTGTAAGAAAATCCTTATAGAAGATCATTATTCATTGACAAAACCTGGCTAACTTGGACTTTAATGAAAAGTCATAGTTTATATTCTACATTTGTACCGAAGCCTGAATTATCCATGCTGATTATCTGCTTGATCTATATTTCTAGGTAATTTCTTTCATTGTGGCTGACTTCTTTTCATGCTGCTCGTATTCACATATGCAAACTGATGGACTACCCTCCCGACCTACATGATTATTTTGCCTGTCTTTATGATCTGTACAGTGTATTGCATGATTAGTCCAGCTGTGATCAACAGAGCAGATTTTGAAGATGGAATTATTGAGTCTGCTGCGTCACAGCGTGTAGATCTATAGACCACGTCCATGTGCTGTTCATTTTTAAAAAAAACATTGAGTCGTATATAATGTTTTTTCTATTTATACTTATGAAAAAGTGGACCTTTAATTTCCAGTTTGCAATATGCTGTGAGGATACAATAAGCATTATAAGCTAAATGATTCACTGGTGTTTTATTTTATAAATAATAATGACCTAATTACGTATTTTTGCAATATTAGAAACTTGAATCATATAATTTATACTCAGCTTATTTTTTGACCATAATAATATTACATTTCAATCCTAGTTTCTCATTTTCATTAACACCATAGCAGTTTTCTTCACGAGAGTTTAAAAGATAAATATAATCACAGGGTTTATAACTAGAATAATGGATTTTTCCCATAAATTTTCTAAGTAATTCTACTTTTTATAGGAGGATTTTTAATGTTAATTCAAATTTTATGGCTTTCTCTATGTTGTTTGACTGTTAGATCAATTAAATTTTGCAGTTACTGTTAATCCAACCGTGTTTACATTTTCCCTCTTAATGTATTTGATGTTTTAAGAAACTATTATTCTTAATGTTATCTTCATCTTTATATGTTTATAATCACTGAAGTTTTACTTAATAGCAAATTACTTAAATGGAAGGGATATCTATAAAAGTTAAATATGCTTTATCATTTTCCATTTTTCTACTACTTTTCCCCATTACTCTTTTATAGCTCCTGTGTCTATGGTCAAAGTGAAAAGTGATGTGGGTTCATGTATTCTGATTATTACAATTGCACAAAACATGAAGTTTTCAATTCACATGAGATTTTAGCCATCTTGTTAGTTGCTCCTTCTTATGACTTCATAGTTTGAGCCGCTAAACAAAGATGAATGATGTTTCAAACTGCAAATCCATAACTTTTTATTCATTATACATAATATTTATATTTGCTTTGGGGAATACACACACACACATAAATATATATAATCATTTTTGGGTCCCCTTTCCTTGTTCCCTTCCATTGATATCCTTATCCCATCTCTAAAATCTCTGCTTTCTTGTTTCCTACAATCTCTTCTTTATTTTATTCTTTATTTATATTTTGTGTTTCTCATATAAAAGCAACCATGCATGGTAGAAGTGCAAAATCTTTAATACAACCAGTATGTAAGTCAGTATGAAGTTTCCTGAAAGACTAAACATTTAAATTCCATTCAACCCAGCTATACCTCTCCTGGATATAGTCCTGGCAAGTTAAAGTCATCATACTGCACTGATGCGTCATTCCCATATTTAGAGCAGCACAATTCACACTAGTTTGTTCTGAGAATGTCTTAGATATCTAATCAACAGACAAATGGATAAAGAAAATGTGTTGAGTAAGTACAACTGAATTTCATTCAGCCATAAAGAAGGATGAGTTTTTAATCACTTGTATGTAATCCTTGACTTTGTATAATTTTACAGAATGATACTGACCTCAATTTCATACTTAGGTTCATTAATCCCTGGAATCAGATTAAACATGAGTCATTCTAGAACAAGCTTCCACAAGAAAAATGCAAAACAGCGGAAAAGGGTGTTTTAGTTTATTTTTATTATTGTTCTGTATTGTTCTGTGAGCCATCTGGTTAATGAACATTCCCTTAAGAACTAGAGATTCCTTTAATCCCAGAATTCCTTTAATTCCAAAAATAAAATAGCTAAGAGCCAGGCGTGGTGGCATATTCTTGTAATCCCAGCACTCGGGAGGCTGAGGCAGGAAGGTAGCCATAAGTTCAAGGCCAATCTGGGGTACATAGGGAGTTCACGGCCAACCTGCTGCATAGCCAGACCCTGTCACCAAAAAAAAAAAAAAAAGAAAAGAAAGAAAGAAAGAAAAAAAATTAGTTAAGAACTACTCATTGTATTTTATACAGTGTAGACTTTCAATTATGCAAAAAGGTTAAGTAATGAGATTTCATTATTGTTGTTTCTGATTTTGAATAGCTGTGATATAATCTATCTACACTGCTCTTTGTAAATGACAGTCAGAAGGAAACAGAAAAAAACAAGAATTTTCTTACCCATTCAAATTCTTTTTAGATGATGAAAGTTAAAACCTGGGCATGGTGGCCCTTTGCCAAAGCATGAATAGTCATGGGCTATTGACTACACAAAGGGGAGTAGAGGTAATTGAATCCATGATACTAAGCACAAATGAATCCTGAAAATGTAAGAGCATTGAGAAATGAGTTATCTTGAAGGAAAGAAATATTTTATCAATTTGTTCTGGAGCCTGTTGGAAGTTCCATTTCAAAAAGTTTGTAATCACTTCTCCTACACAGATAGAAAAAGAACATATGCCAGATGTATCATTTAATTAATTAAATTAATTAGTATGCGAACAAGGAACTAGTACTTTGCAACTATTTCAGATGAGATTCAAAGAATCACACTGTTATAAATAGGAAGTGATGATACAATATATCTATAAAACTGTAAACTGTAAAACATGTAAAACTGTATTATGAGGAGAGATCAATTATATTTCTCCTGGGCAAAATTCATTTGTTTGTCCACAGACAAGTGTCATTTTTATTGCTATCAGTTTTCTACAACTAACAGATTTATAAAGTAGTTCGAAGTCTAAGAAAGACAGAATGACCTGATTAGAAAATAGAGATATATGTGTTTATACTAGGTATAGTATTCCTTTGAATATAGGCAGCAATTCTCTTAGAACACGAAAACAATGGGAGAAATACCAGTAGCAGAGGTTTAAAAACTTTGAAAACAAAAATTAATATCCACATTTAAGGTATTATTGGGTAGGAAACTTTTTTAGGACTTCAGACATTCTGTATATAAATAATGTAAACAAGTGATTATTTTTGTAATTAAGGAATACAGGCTGAAGTTCAAGTCTGCACATAATGTAACAAAAGGAATTAAAAATCAGTAGAATTGGAGTTCTAGAGTTAGCTGGTAGAAAGTATTTCGAGAAGATGCAGAATATTTACATAGCCCCTGGAAAGAAGTAAATGTCCCATAGACTTAGGAGTATTAAGCTCAAATAAATTACATACAAATATCAAAGAACATAAAAAAAGATCATAACTGCCTTCAGAATTTCAGTGCTGCTGTTTCTATTTATAAATTTCACTAGCGTATTGGCAAAACCTTTACTACTGAGTGACTAACGCTGTCTTTTTTCTACCCCAACATTTATTTTACCATGATGCTGGAGAATATTGTCCCACAGCACTTTCCTTTTTATGTTTCCCTGGGTTGTTCAAATTGTCTTATAAATCAAGGGTTTCTCTCTGTACAGTTTTCCATAAGTCAAATTTCTTTGCTTCTAGGATAATTCTTTATGTTTTAAACTCTAGGAGTTATTTGCCCCCTGGGAATGAATGTGGACTCACCAGTTGAACTGATACTGTGTGGGTAGGTTTTTAGTCAACTATGTTTTTGTATGTGTTTGTGCATGTAATAAGCATCTTATAAACTATTTTAAAGAGTTGCTCGACTATAATGACATTTGATTTCCTGACTCTACCTGCTTTGTTTACTCTCATACCCTCAGTGAATAACAAAGATTCTGACGTAGACTATATGTTCAAAAATACTAGTTTTACAAATGCATGCAGTAAAGGGTGAGAATCAGCAGTTGTTTACACAGTTAGTTCCAGGGAATCAGATGGCAGCCAGCACCAAGGAGATTTCTTTCTTCTCTTTCTGTGCAAACAATGGACATAAGTGTGCTTGAGGAAAATGAATTCATTAATAAAATTAAAGTAATCCTTTCTGATTTTGTAAAAAAAAACTTATATTTCAAGATGGTGCTACAGATGCTTTCAACAAAATATTCATGTTCAGTATTTTTTTTCAGCATATGCAATGAATAGCAATCTGTAGGGTTTTGACAAATAAAACCTGTTTACAAAATGGCAGGCAGTGTTACGAAGCTCACTCAGTAAGTGTAAATGAGCAACTAAGGTGGTCTTTCTAGCATTTTATATTATGACGCTGGCATAACTTTAAAAACTATGAACTCCTGAATTTTCATACATTCTCAGTTAGAGTTCACTAAGCAGGCTTACAATGAGTGGTGCAGAATCAGTGTTGAAAGAATTTAAAATGACCATCTGTGTGCTGCAGAGCTGGAGGATCCTGTAGAAAGTTGAATGTCGAAGACCCGGAGCTCACTGCAAAGTTTGGTGCGATTCTTTGTCTAAAAGCCAAAGAGTCAGCCTTGGAAGGCTGAAGAATCTGTGGTGGAAGCCTGAAAGAACTGCAGATGAACATCCAAAGGCAACTGTTATGGCTTGTGTCTAGGTGTCCCCCCAAAGCCTCATGTGGTCATAGGCGGGGCTTTTTCAGAGCTGGCCAGATCTAGCGTGTGTGTTCAGTTCACCATGCAGTTCTGCGATTAAGGGTGGATGATTATGAAATCACTGATTGGTTTGGCACCACCCTAATCTCGGTAGCCAGATAGAGTGTAAAAGGGGCAGAAACTGCTAAGGCCCCTCACTTGCTTTGCTACCTTCTGCCCGCCATGAACTGTTGCTGCCCTTTGGTTCCTGTCTGCTGTGCCACCCCATCTTGGAGTGCCGACTATGGACTGAAATGTCTACAAACTGTGAGCTAAATAAATCTTTCCTATCTTAACTTGTGGATGTTGGGTTTTTCGTCTCAGCAATGAGAACAGCAACGAAAACAGCAATGATGAAGGCTATAGTTTCTCTGCAGAAGGAAAAGGGAAATCCTTTTTCTTTCCCTTTTTATTCCACCCAGGCTGGAAGCCTATGAGTTGATGCCACCCACATCCAGGGTGGGTCCTTCCTCCTTAGTCTGCAGTTTACAAGTCAGGGCTCCAGACACACCCAGAACTGTGCTCCACTAATCTACCAGACATTTCTTAATCCATTCAATTTGACATTTCAATTAACTATCACATGTACATTAACTACACGGAACAAAATGGTTTGCTTCCTACTAACACACAAATCCCTTTCAGTCTTTTTCTCCAATTTTCAGGTACTAGCACATGCCACATTCATTATGTTTTAAGAATGTGAAGTTTTTTTGTTTGTTTGTTTTTTTGTGCTGGGGATCAAACAAAAAACAGGGCCTTGCACTTGCTAGGCAAGTGCTTGCCACGGAGCTAAACCCCCAAGCCAAGAACGTAAAGTATTAAACATGCCACAGACGCATTTATGTTGAGAATCAGCAAAAAATGCACATGATAATTTTATACCTTAGCAATATGAATCCAAATTCACTTACTAAAATCTTACTAATTTCTTAGTCATGTTCCTGAAAGAGCATAATTCTCTGGTTCTTCCCTGAAAAATTGCAAAAATTTAGAAGTCTGAATTTCCCCAGAGAATACAACCTAAGGAGGTAAAAACAACATGGTTTGTTAATGTTATTAAGCAGAAAGAACCTTGGTTTATAACTTCCTCAGTGATCGGGGCTCTGGTATTAACTTATCAGCTGTTCTGTGTGTCAATTTAACACTCTGCTAGGCTTTGAATCAAAGTGACTGAGCAAAGTGATGTTGCACTCTGCCAAAGCTGCCACGCTATTGTAGTTTTCCATTGAAATTTGCTACTAAAGTACCAAAATCAATTTAAGAGATCAAAGAAAAGATAGGGCAATGAAGGACATAAAATTTACATTTCTGTCTGTTAACTAAAACACTTTTTGACTCCCAGTACAATTTTCTTCCTGGCCCAAGTTCATATCATTCCACTGGAATGCTCTATTATAATAAACATCTTCTTTATAAATAAATATTATATTTTAAAATAACTCAAGATAAAGAAGAATATAAGATACAGGAATGTCTTTTTTATGCCTTCTGCCCAATTCCAACGATGTGATATTCCCAAGATAAATGGATGACAACAGTGAATTTCTGCATTGTGTGATCCATAAGCTTGATTGCTGACGTGGGTAAGAGACTCCTGTCGAGGTCGCTGGATTTTTTGAGGGCACTAACTTCATAAACAGATTAACCCAGTCACGAGTTAGCAACTGAAGGAGCTATCAGGGACTGCCTGGTTGAAGACAGTGGGTCTGGGCTTGGTGTCGCTTCGGGGAGTACATCTGGTCCCCAGCCACTTCCTTCAAGCTCTTCGCCTGCTCTCTGCTTCTGGGATGCCAGAAAGGGAACAACTTTCCTCATTCATCGCCTTCTGCCATGATGCTTCTGCTCTGGAGTCAACTGCATGTAGCCTGAAACCTTTGAAACCATGAGCCAAATAAACAACCCCTTTAAGTTGTGACTCTCAGGTATTTTGTTCTAGCAACAGGAAAGTTGAGCGATACACATACCAAACCTGAAATAGTTACATGCTAATTCTACACACTCTGATATTATCATCTTTAAGGGCCAAATATTTGTAAACCCAGAGTAGTAATGTTTCATTGGAATATGTTAAAACGTTTTGAAATACAATGATCAATGTCAATTGTAAACAAAATATTGAAATGTGCATTTTTATCTACGGCAATGGTGTCTACCTCCCACCACTGCTATCAATACTTCCCACATGTCACCATTCTTGTTTCACTGGTATGTGAATACTAAATGATCTATTTAAGCCGCTTCACTGTACACATCTTTCTTTCTGACATGAAAAAATTATGGACTTATACTGGTCTTTTGCCTCCTCCATTTGATGTTGCTCCTTCCATTTTGTCATTTATTTCCTTAATGGCAGATGACTGCCTAAACTTATTAGTAACTGTATTTGTTATATTACATTTATATGTATTAAAAATTATAATGTTATCCCCTCCAAGTCAACTAGCATGCAGTATATATAGATCGGACTTGTGCAACGAAAAAAGTAAAAATAATATCTCTAAATGTAAGCATCATTATATCTATTGAGGGAGAAATGAGAAGGGTAAATAGGATCACTGGAACACTTCATAATCACAATGTAGTTAGTATAGATACAGAAGATTATGGAACTTTTATTATATTTTATTTTGCATTTTGCATCACTAGGAATTGCACCCAGGGCCTTTGCATTGAGCTACATCCACATCCACAAATCCTATATATATATTATATATATATATATATATATATATATATATATATATATATATATATATATATATATTTTTATGTGGCATGGTTGCCCAGGCTGGGCTCAAACTTGCAATCCAGATACCTCAGTTTCCCAGAGTACTACAATAACAGTCATGTACCAACAAGCTTAGCTTGTCTTACATTTTACTTTTTAAGAATTAAACTTTTTGCTTTGTATGTTATAAAAAAGTTTCACTTCTTGTCCTTGGCGTCTTTCTATACAAACTGACTAGTTGTTTTTAAAAGCAAAAGGCCTCTTTTGATGTCCATGAAAGAAGTTTCTGTAAAATAAGTATAATATAATCCCACCACACAGACAGAAAAAAGAGACATTCTTCTGTACCTTAAAACTTTCCTTATTAAAGTTGGCCTTGTATTTGACAAAAATAGTTCAGATATGCTGAATCCAAAGTGGTTGCTATTTCTTTCAAAAGTAGACTTTAACCTTTTCAAACTTATAATGCTATTTAAATTGACATCACTGTCTGCCACCTATAAATCTGAGTATTTTCTTTGTTAGAGTAGAAATTTATTTATATTTTACTTTTTTCTAGCATGAATGGAAAATTCAAGTCTGTGAATTTCTTATTCATAAAAAAATGGTACAGAGTTTTTATCATTCAAATTAGTAATAGCTATATGGGGAACATCAGTGTAGCTCACCAATATTTCCAATATTTCCAACCTTCAAAAGCAGATGCGTAGAGTGATATCTAGAGAATGATTTTATGCCATCATCTACACAAACAGTTGAATGTTGTCATATTCATGAAACTGTGTCTCTTTGCATGAGGGAAGAGGGAGTAGTAATACTGTGTCTCAGATTAGGTATTGCTTTATATAAATCAGTATAGTCCTCACGCACATTTGTTCAAGTCCTTTGTGACCATAGTCGCAGGATGGTTTTATATTTGCCTTTAAAGCATTTTTTAAATGTAACACTGCCTCAATTTTCAGTTCATCAGAATAAACTGCTTGTAAATCCTCATCTATTTTACTGATCATAATCTACCTTATACCTGCCAAGCAAATTTACAAAAATTATTTAACTCATTCATTAGGATTCAGTCTCTTAATGTGTAAAATGATGATAAAGATTGTTTTGTTGTGAATTATTTATGAATATAGTTAATGAAAAATGAGATAATATGAGCATATTTTGAAAAAATGAACTATTACATATTTAAATGCTTATGATAATCAAGCATGCTAGTTGAATGTTGAATACAACACCCAATAAAATGTGCCTGTTATTCTGAGTGAGATACATGTATTTATATGTAAATAGTATGCCATAGTTGACCAAGAAGATGCAGGGGAAGATGGAAGTGCATGGTAAATAGAATTGAAATGGCTGAGGAGCTGAAAATTTGTAAGAGAAAATTTTAATTAGACATCCTAGAAAACTAATTTGTCTACTTTTCCTTAGGGTTTGAATTTAGGAAAGCCAGAATTTCGAAGTCAGTTCTTAATCAACACATTACATTGTTATTCAGAGTGAATATAATTTCCTTTTGGAATATTGTGCAAATATTTTGCATGCTCAGAAACATTTCACTGTTAATCCTGGCTTTTGGCACTCCACCTTAAATTTGAAGTTGTAAAGTTAGAATTCTGAATGGATATGGTGTTACTTTAATAAAATCCTGTAATAATACACAATGTAATGGATGTGGAAACTACTTTGTTCACTTTAAAATTGCTTTTTGTTTTCTACGGGAAAATTACTCTGTGATATAACTATTATGAATTTATTTGTATCAAGTGTTCATAATCACAAAGAAGGAAATATAGTTTTTATCTACCATGGTCGTAAGCACAATACCTTTCACATAGTAAGCACTTAATAATTGTTGCATCCACAGGGCATACAGCTATGCACTCACACACAGAAGCATAAGCTTTTATTAGTCCATGTTTGCAGTACATAATGTTTATATCCCTTGTGTGGAGTTGACACATGTACATAACGAATATTAATTCCTTCTTCATATTCTCCCTTTTCCTGCTTTCTCTCTCCCCTCCATCTCTTGATCCCCTTCCCATTAGAGAAAGATCTAGCTTTCTGCCTTCTACTTTCTATTATATAACTTTAATTTTGCTCTTTATTTTGAACTTGGGTTTCTCATGTAAGAGAAATCATGTGACATTTAAGCTTGTATGTCTGATTTATTTCAATTAACATAGTCTCAAGATGTATCCATTTTCCTACAAATGACTCAAATTTATCTTTATGAAAGAGTAGTAGTGCATTGTGTACAAATGACACATTTTCTTTACCAATTCATCTGTTGATGGACATATGGACTGCTTGCAGGATTTAGCTATGATGACTTTTGCAATTTAAATGTATAACAAGAATAAGACGTTTTTGGTGAGTGAAAATACTCAAATTCACCACTAATGACTAAATAAAAAATGTGGATAATTTTGAAGGATTTAAGAAATGATTTAATATCTACTAGTAAATGTATTATGTACAGACTTAAAGATAAGGTACATACCCTATTTCAACAATCTATCTAATGCCCTCAAAGAAAGAATAAATGGAATGAACTCTAAAAGCTTGTTTCCATTAGAGATATACAATTGGGTATGAAAGAGTGTCACAATTGAGAATAATCTTCTGTTTGTTAAAGTGAATAATTTTTAGTGAAGATAATGTGCTCAAATCTCATGAGCAGAAATTTTTAAATTGTAATAAGTATTCTTTGCAGTGGAATCAATTGGAAAAACAATGAACATCTACTATGTGTGAACTAATGGTGCAGGAAAAGGTATAATTCTTCATCCTATACCCATGCTTATACCAGCACAATTCACATTAGCTAAGTTGTGGAAACAGCCTGTATGTCCATCAACAGATGAATAGATAAATAAAATGTGGTATTTACACACATTGAAGTACTACTCTGCCATGAAGAACAATAAACTTGAGTCATTTGTAGGAAATGGATGCACTTTGAGACTATGATAGTGAATAAAATAAATCAGGCACGGAAGGTTAAATATCACATGGTTTCTCTCATATGAGAAATGTGAAATACAAATAAAGAGCAAAATAAAATATAATAGGAAGTAAGGAGATGGATCTTTTGCAAAAGGGAAGAGGACCAAAATGTGGAGGGAGAGAGAGGATGCATGGGAGAAGGGGATGAAAGAAGATTAAGATGTGCTATGTACATGTACCGATTCCCCATGAAAAATGTAATCATGTACTGTGAACATGGACTAATAACAATAAAATGCTAAATTTTATTATATTTTTATGTATAGAAGTACAAATAACATACTCCTGTAAGTTAGCATTCTGTGTTGTTTCAGTCTTCAGGAAATGAGAATATCTATAGACTTAGTTATGCACTGTATATATCTAAAAACACATCTAATTTTAGTCTCTGCAAAGATCTATGCAAATTTTGTCAAATGAACATGCTGTAGTGACTTATTCACGCATCCAGCTAATCCTTTTGGCATTTACAGTATTAAAATTGCATTAATATGAGGCTAATCATTTTCATGTTTAATCTAGTATGGTCTCTAATGAGTGTCATGTCTAATATTTGTAAAATAGCAGAATTCAATAAAATCTGAGAATTATGAAATAGCTCTCCAATAACATCAGTCCAATTTATATTGTACATATATTAATGGAATATAAATTTTTAACAAATCCTTCTTTTAATGTTGGACATTTTGAACTGAAACTTGACCAGCTAAAGGGTACACTTCCATACGCTTTCGAAATTCTAGATAGTTACCTAGTAAGTACAGAAAGAAATTGGACTTTTATTAATTGTGGCTTCTGAAAGTCAACAGAGAAAATCTAAAAATAACTGTAGATCAATTATTTTTATGTAGCCAAATTAAAGTTCCTTCTTTCGTGTTTTAAGGTTTTCAACTATTTTGGTTCAACTTGCCTGGCACTCAACTTCCTCTTGTTTTTCATTCAGTCCTTTCTGAAATGAACCAACTAATCCTGCATAACTGAGCAAGCATATATAGATCACAGGACCACTCTTTGGGGGTTGCATGATGTGAATCCCAGCCACCGTCCACTCTATTACCTTTATTACATAACATGTTAATATTAAAATGTGTAATAACCTCTATACTGTAAAGGAAGAGCAGTAAATGGTAATAGTAAGTAAGCAGCAGGGGGTGCACTCAGAAAAGGCTTAACTGTTAAAATCAGAACATTCCCCGTGTCTTCAGGACTAGACCTTTGCATGACTCCTGAGTGAGGACCCCTGTGCCTTTACACTGTCCGCCTGAGAAGAACATCTAAGCAAACTGGAGGCCTTTGAGCATAGCAGATACTTTATACTAGTGATGTGATATATGGTGAGCATTTGTTTTAATATGCCTGAGGGTTTGAGGGCACTGAGTATCTGAAGTCAGTCTTGTGGATGTTACGTGTCTACATGACCAAATCCAGTAAAAAAAACCCCCTGAAACATGAAGGCTTGAGTGATCCTCCTTTGCTGGCAATACTCTTGTCATTACACATTATTTTTAAAAATTTTTTATTAGTATATGTTTGTATGTATAGTATTTACATTCCTTCTGGGGAGTTGGTACATGTATATAACACATCTTAATTCTTGTATTTTTAATTCTTTTTCTGTCCTACCCCCCTCCATTTCTTGATACGCTCCCTGTTTGAAAAACATCTATTTCCCTATTTCCTATTATTTATCCTTTATATTGTTCTTTATTTATAGTTTGGGTTTCTCATGTGAAAGAAACCCTTCAATAGTTAAGCTTTTGCATCCGATTTATTTCTCTTAACATTACGGTCTAAAAGTGCATCCATTTTGCTACAAATGACTTAAGCTTATCTTTCTTTATCACACGTTGTTGGTGGGGGGAATTAAGTATTGCATGTGTGACTCTACAGAGAAAGAATGGCACAAACTTGCTCTTGGTTTCTCCTAGACTTCCTCCTATGTGCTTTTTACCCTTCCTGATATTAATTTGCACCTTTCGCTATAGTAAAAACAGAACGTACTCAGACGTGTGAGTCCTTCTGAAAACTCATTGAGCTAGAGGTTGGATTTGGAAACCATTGGCACAGTATGTAAATAGTAAAGTACGATTAATCTAAAAATAAACATTCAAAACCATATGCTTTATTAACAAGTAAAATGGATGTGTGAAACCTTAAATATTGTAACGGCTATTTGGGAAGATTCACAACTATACAAACAAAGTAATGGAAGAGACCATGACGTGTACGCCTACTGAATGTTAAAGCTCTGTAAAAATTGGAGAATTCTGCAGGTATCTTTGAACTGATATGGATTTATTGTCAGCATGTATTGGTAAGAAAAACATCAAAATCATTGAAGTGCAAAAGGTACCTATAGTAGACCCTAAAATTGGTGGGGGGAGGGAGAGAGAGACAGAGAGGCAGAGAATATACTTACGGAAAGGACTGACCAGAAGCAAATGAGACTGGTTAGCAGCAAGTTGTGAGCAGCATGGGGAGAGAAGTAGGCAGTCAAAATGCGGGGAATGAAACTTCTCTCACAATATATTTATGATACATTTTTATTTGCTCTGACTTTGAAGCCATATTAACATTTCATAGTCTCATAATACATGAAATTAATTTGAAAAAATTAAACTAAACAAAAAACGTAAATTGAAAATTAATAAATGCCCATGACACTCCTAATAATCATACCTGAACCAAAGAAGAGCACAAATTAAGTTTGAAAAAGAGTAAATATATCATGTATGATAAAACAAAAGAAATATTTGTGCATAAATAGTAAATTTACTATCATCAGAGTGTGAGATAAAAATATATTATTGTATGTTTATTCTAGAAATAAGCAAAATATTAAACATACTATAAATGAGTTAGGTTTTTCACTATGAGTCATCACATTAAGTGAAATAAACCAGGCACAGAAGGACAAATACTGTATGATTTCATTTATATTTGGGATCCTAAAAAGTTGATCTCCAAAGTAGAAAGTGGAGTATTCATGCTACATTTCAAATGTGTGTGTCTGATTTATTTCAATCAATATTATGGTCTTGAGGTGCATCCATTCACCTACAAATGCCTCAAATTTACCCCTCTTTATGGCATAGTAGTACTCCCTTGTGTATAAACACTTCATTTTCTTTAAATATTCATCTGTTGATGGACATATAGGCTGTTTCCAAGATTTAGCTTTTATGAATCGTGCTACTACAAACATGGCTATGCATGTATCACTGTAATATGAGAAATCAAAAATATAAATAAAGAGTAAAATAAAAGATCTATAATAGAAGTAGGAAGATCTTTTTTAAATGAGAAGGGGAATAAGAGATGGAGGGGGGAAGGAGCAAGGGAAGAAGGATTTTAAAAAGAAATAATTGAAGAGAAAATAGAAATAGAGGTTCTTCCAGTGGAAAGGGTATCAATAGTTGGAAGGAGGAGGGAAGAATGGGAGGGAAAGGGGATGAAAAAGAATTAACATTTCTGTGTGCATGTACAAACTCCCCATGATAAATGTAATCACTATGTACTGAAAACATACTAATAAAACTGTATATAATTAATTTTAAAAATAGAGAGTAGAATGGTGATTACCAGAGGCTGAAGTAGGTAGAAAAATTGGTCAAAGAAAGGGGAGACATTGATCAAGAGGTACAAAGTCATAGTTTGATAAAAATAGTATTTTTCAGTGTTCTATTACACAGTCCAGCGAGTATGGCTCACAATAATACATTATACAATTCAAAATAAGAATAAAAGAACATTTTTAATGTTCTCAAAACAAAGAAAGGATAAATACATGAGGTGATTAACAAGCCAATTACCCCAACTGGACCATTATAAAATGTATACCTGTATCAAAATATCACATTTTATTACATAAATATGTATAATTATGTGTACATTAAAAATAAGAGAGTAAAAAGAAAATAGTTACAAATGAGAAAAGAGATACTAAAATGAACCCTCCATGTTCTACTGTAATGAGAAAGATCCTGAATAACATTATTTGTAAGATCACGGATATTATTATATTTATGGCTTAGCAGAATTAGAAATAGATAGAGATATGTGTGAGAAAATATATACACACTCTTCTTAGTTATGATAAAAGATTTAGAAACAATGACACCCTAGTAGCAATAAATGTATAAACTTAGTGCCCAACAACTAGTTTTGAAACGCTACTTTCCCGTTAAATGAACCGGATATCCTCAGAGAAACAGCTGCTACCAGGGCTTGGGTGGGAAAAAGAAAAGACAGGCCAAATTGATCTCGAGGTAGCAGGGAGCCCACTTGTTGGAACAGATAATGGCTAAACAAATAAATGGAAGCAGGGTATGGAAAGCTTCTTCTTACCATGAGATAGCAGTCAAAAAATACAGAATGACGATAGCAACAGAAAACCATAATTAGTCAAATAAAATAATGATTGCTACAGGCAGGAATCATTCATGATCACTGCAACTGGCGAGTGAAATCATGAAAAAAAGGATATTTACGTACTTAATGTACCTCCATAAAATTTTCTTATTAATGACAAAAGAGAAATGGGTTAGTTTTTAGATAAAAAAACAAATGCGGCTAACAAAACTTAACTGAGACCTAAATTACCATCACCAAAAATTATATATGCTGACTTCATGTGGCCCCAGAAATGGTGTACTAGCAGGGGCACAGTGCATCCTTTCTGTTTGTGCCCAAAAGGTGTAATCTAGATCAACTTATTTTGCCAAATAACTGATTTATATTCTTCAAAAGTGTGAAAGTTGTCTGGTGTGGTGGCACACCACTGTAATCTCAGCACTTGGGAGGCTGAGGCAGGAGGATCACCAGGAGTTTGAGGCCAGCCTGGGCTACATAGAGAATTCAAGGTCAGCCTGAAGTAAAAGTGAGACTGTCTCAAACCAACAAGCAAACAAACCAACCAACCAACCAACAAACAAACGTGTCAAAGTCCTTAACAAAAAAGAGGACTTAGGGCAGTTCATAACATTATATAATGTTCATTTCCTGATAAAGTAATACAGTTTTGGGAGAAGTCATCATTTGGATTAGCTAAGAGAAGGGTGTACTATTTTATATTTTTCTGTAACTCTAAATGTATTTCCAATTTTACAAAGATAAAACACTGCAATGTATTAAAAGTGAAAAATGGTGGTTCAAGTGACAAATCAAAGGAGGCTCATGGTGAAAACCTGTCAGTATTTGGGAGTGGACATATAATCTCCTAATGAGCCTTTATCATTTTTATATTATAAACACAAGGCATATGTTCAGAGATCAGTAGAATTAAAAATGACATCATTATATTAATTACAACACCATATTCATATTTAGCAAAACTCCTTATAGGTAAATCACATTTAAGATCTAATTATTCAATATGTTATTTTCTGTATAATAATATAGTACCAACAAAGCTGTAAATTATTCCATAACATTATGTCCACAAAATATAGCTTTGATGTAAATGAAATGAATAGGTTTAGAGAGGAAAAATAAGAATTCCTAAGCACAAAAATTCCCACTATCGATGGGAAAGTAAATTAGAACAGCTGTCATGGAAAAACACTATGGCGGGTCTTCCACGAATTGAAACTAGAACTACACTATGATCAGACAATACCACTAGTGGGAATATATCAGAGCATATGTAATCACTGTGTCAAAGTTTTATTGGCTCTCCCGCATTGATTTCAGCTTTACTTACAAAAGCTAAGATATGGAATTAGATTAGGTATCCAGCTCACGGAAGAGAAAATGTTATATATATATATATATATATATTTTTTTTTTTTTTTTTTTTTTGGTGCCGGGGATCGAACTCAGGGCCTTGTGCTTGCAAGGCAAGCACTGTAACCACTGAGCTAAATCCCCAGCCCCAAAATGTTATATATATTTACAATGAAATACTACTTAGCTTTTACAAAGAAGGATTGTGACAACATATATGATCTTGGGGAATATTATATTAAGTGAAAGAGACCAGGTACATAAAGGCAAATACTACATGATCTCACTTATATATAGTGTAAAAAAAAATTGAACTCAGAGAAATAGAGAGTAGAATGATAGGCACCAAATGGGTGTGTGGGGGAATTGTTCACTGGGTACAATATTTCAGTTAGAAGAGAAGAGTAAGTTGAAGAAATCTTTTGTTCAGAATAAAGATTGCAGTTAATAACAATATGATGCAGACTTAAAAATGGCTAAAATTGTTGATTTTAAGTACTCTCACCACATAAATATGAGTATGTAAAATTATACATATGTTAACCTGATTTAGCCATTCTACCATGTACATAGAAACCAAAATATTGTTGTATACCATAAATATATATTTTTACTTATCACATAAAAATATTTTTAAAAAGAAAGAAGAATTTGTAATTTTCTGTGGAAAAAATTCAAATTTCACATTATTTACATTATTCTTTTCAGAACGGGAGGTATTGATATTCATTTTCACAACTGTCAAATTTTTATTCAGAATTTTACACAGTAAATCCTTAAAGCTTATTTTGGGGTTTTGGATTTTATTTTCTCTAAGTAGATGATTCATCCGAAGTTTGACATAAAATGCTAATATGACCTCCATACTTCTATTAAAAAAAAATTCTCCTTTCTGCAAAAGGTCTCTTTTCAAATAATATTCTGCCTCATAGAAAGAAGTAAAATAAGTCACACTTATATAACACTTTTCCTCCAGAGAGCATAAAGTCTCCACAATTATTTCACATTTCTGAAATTCTTGTAAAAATAACATCTGCTTGAATATTTTCCCCGTATTTCCTAAGTCGCAATTGCCTTCTCATTTAACTTAGTTATCGTCACTTTTATTAGTAAGTTTCTCTTCACCCAGTTCTCTTCTCCGTCATCTTTCACTATGTCAAACCTATTTTTCCTCCCTTTAATATCTTTTTTTCAGCCATAGTCTGATCTATTCTATTGTATAGAACAGCTTGCTAGAAGTAACTTAATTTCCAAATCAGAAATCTACTTCCTCTTCCTTCTCTCCAGATATGACCCACTTATTCTGAAACTGATATCAAAAATTGGAAAAGGACAATAATAACTCTAATTCCTAGAGCCTTTCAGAATGATGTATTCATTTTATTTAGGGTTTTGTTATTTTCTCATATGCCACATTAGATGTAAATTTGTGAATCCAAGCAATTTTGAAAATTGATGTTTGTGTTAGATCAAACACTTGCCTATAAATGCAGCATATCATAAAAACCAGACTGCCAGGGATCAATTCCTGCCTCTGACACTTAATAGCTTTGAGGATTAGTAAAGTCAGATAAACGTGATATGTGCTGAATTAGGGCAAATAGAAGATGACCCTGGAACTTCTCTTTGCATGTGAGACTAGAAAATAAGAAAAAAGAAAATACTGATATGCCAAAAGAACACTGGAACCACAGATGTAAACTGTGAACAACAAAATAAATCATATCATTTATGGGTTATATTTAAAGAAAATAAAAATGTATATCATTTATGGGTTATATTTAAAGAAAATAAAAAATGTACTTATTAAAAATGTACTAACACATTTTTAATAAGTAAACAGCAAACTGATAGTGCTTAATAAATGCATATATCACTGTTCATATGCAATATTCCATTTGATCTTTTAAAACTCATGCTCCGAGTTAAGCATATTTTTCTCATGATACATATTTGAAAAATGGAGACTGAGCTAGTCTGTGTAAAATTTTAATAATACACATCTAATACTAGCCAGTTGAAGAATTAAATGTCGTTTGTTATGCCTTTGATGAAAATCTGAAATGAAATGAATTTTTAAGTAAACAAAATATAATGGAAAACATTCCACTTTTCAAACCAATAAGATAATATTAAGAATATGAAAGTACTCTCTGTCTTGAAAACCTTTTTTTTTTTTTTTTGGTATTTTTTGAATTGTTCTTTGAGACATTATTTGTTCAGCTTTATGTGATACATTATGTGAATTCAGTACATGCATACAATAAATAATCATATCAGGGTAATAAGCAAATCAATAATTTTATATGATGGAAATTTCTACTCTTATAATTTTGAAATATATCATAGATTGTTTTAACCAATATTTACTCTATTGTGCTGTAAAATACCAGAACTGATTCCCATTATGTAATACATTTTGGAAGTCTTTATTTAACTTATTTCTGCTACCTTTCTCTTCTGCTTTTCCCAGTTTCTAATGACCAGCATTCTCCTCCACTCATGGATGGGATAGACATTTTAGTTTCCACGAATGAATGACAACACACAATGTTTGTGTTTCTGTATCTGGCTAATTTCACTTAATATAATGACCTCCAGTTCCATCCATGTTGATGTAAATGATGGAATTTCATTCAATATATGCCTGAATAATATTCCATTGTATCTCTATATATCTACCTGTATGTAAAACACACAGATATAGATATATAGATATAGCATGTTCATCCTTGGAAATTTTCTAACAATAAAAATTAATCTAAGCACATTGGGAATTTTAAGGTTTATGTGATCTCCTGGTTATTAATACAGTATATTCAGAGTTATCAAAATCAAGTACCCGCCATGTATACATACAGATCTCTCATACACATCCTATAACTATATGTCCTTTAACTAAAGAATTCTAGAGGTCAATCATTTTGAAACACAGCTCTGATGGATTGAATCTTATTATTATGGAAAAATTTTCTTTATGTTTTCTTGTTTCTTCTTTGGGCTGTAAGTGTAAACTGACTTGCACATGTGTAGAATCCATGTATTTTTATTTTATTTTATTTTATTTTATTTTATTTTATTTTATTTTTTTTTTGCTGCTGGGGATCGAACTCGGGTCCTTGTGCTTGCAAGGCAAGCACTTTAACCACTGAGCTAAATCCCCAGCCCGTATTTTTAAATATTATCTCTGCCAATCTTATTCATAAATTACCACAGTAGCTTTATTTAGGATTGATACAATATAATTTGTCGTAAATTCTTCTTCTTCTTCTTCTTCTTCTCCTTCTCCTCCTTCTCCTTCTCCTTCTCCTTCTCCTTCTCCTTCTCCTTCTTCTTCTTCTTCTTCTTCTTCTTTTTCTTCTTCCTCTTCTTTTTCTGAGACAAGGTCTCTCTATGTTGTCCAGGCTGGCCTTGAACTAACTATGTAGCCAGGATGACCTTGAACTCACAGTGCCACCACGCCCGGCAGTAAATTTAAATTGTAAGATGAGCACCTAGACTTCATATTGAAAAAGCCAATAAGACCATTTTATATGAAGCCAGTGTCTTTGTTTGGTTGTTTTTCTTCTCTGTTAGAAGGATTTCTCCAGGATCATTCATGTGGGAGTATCTGTCTGTACAAATGTAGATCAATAGGAATGGGAATTGATGAGTAAATGGTCCAGCTACTTCAGTTGCCTCACAACTGTAGCCACAAGGGAAAGACCTCACACAAATGTTCACCTAATTTAGAGAGATGAGTTAATAAAATGTCTGATGTTTCTATAATAATAAGGGAAATTGCCAGATACTATTTGTAGTGAAATTTCAATCAGCATTACCAGTTCTTTGAATCCTATACATGTTCTTTCCTTTTTGACATCTATACATGTGATATTTGATCTACTGTTTCTAAATTTCTAATAAGTTCCTGTAGTAATGCTGAATACAAGCTGAAAGCATTAAACATTTCCACCTCTTAAAGGCAAGTCTTTGTAGCAAGGATTCCTAAAGATTAATAGTTTCGGCACTGAGAAACGTATACAGCTAATGTGGCAAGTTCCTGACTTAAGAACATTCAAGTAGTGAACTTTCACAGATATGAATGGATCTTGCATTGTGAACATTCAAAGATGGAACCAAACCTCGGAAGTAGCTCAGGTGTCTGCCACTGTCACAGTTGTGCTGCTGTATGCTCACTGTACAGTGCGATAGTGTATAGTAGCACAGCACTCACTCAGATCTCAGGATGTCCAGAAGCAAGAGGAAAAGCAGCAGTGATGTGGGGGGGACTGTTAGGGGTACAGAGCAATAACCATGGAAACAAAAGTGATAATAGTTTATTTACAGTTGTACTGTACTGTACTATCACTTTAACATGACTGTAAAAAATAGTTTATGATATTTTTGTGGGTGTTTTTTAATGCTTTACATTGTATATTTGTGTCAAAGGCGTATAAGACTCACTTTGTTGGACTTATGAACAAATCCGGCTCTTTCATAAGTTGGGGACTTACTGTGCTAAAATAGGGCACATTGCCAAATAAGAAAAAAGTAAAGATCTAACAGAGGACGCACACTAGTAGGCTCAAAATGGCATTTACATCCAGACAATTGAGCCTGGATTTACATTTATAATTGAATTTCTTCATGACTTGACATTCAGCCATTTCTGGAAAGCCAATTACTTTACCAGGGAATAGATCTTAATAAAGGGTAAGTCAAATTTATACAAAGTGTTTTCAATATCCTCACTGCAGAGAGGCCTTCTAAAATGATTCAAAACATTGGTCTGCGGTCACTTCCTGTGGAATACAGGTCTCCATTTCCAAGCAACCAGGTGACCAGACTATCATATTTAATGATAAAATTTATAATACAACTTCAATTGCCTGTTTAGCTTTTGACAAATGCTGGTTTATAACTACTTCAAATGAAGCAAGAGACTTCCATGCCAAGAGACTGCTATATTTTCTGTTCTTGCTCATCTCCATTGTCCACATTGTGTGTATTTATGTTTGTCTAACATGTACAAGAACTCTCTCTTGAGCATCACTAATACTCTGCTCTTCATAGCAAAATCTTTGATACCCAACTCAGCAATTATTAGATTCTATTCCCCATGGTACCTTTATGTAGTCTACTATATGTAAGTTAATATACATCATTAATTTGTTTTCAGAAATTTTATATTCTGAATTATTTGTTATGCAGTCAGACTCCTAAGCCTGTTGCTTTAAGACTGAAATTTCATTGTACAAACACTGTTAAGTCACATCTCTTTTGTACTGAATGATATTCTTTGCATTTCCTATATCCCCATCAATGATTCTGGCTTACTGACAGCTCTAATCCCCTTGATTTAAGGATTTTGCTAATCAGTCACACAGGAATGAGGGTCTATGCTAAATGATCCCTCTAACATGTTTGACACTTGGCCCTTTGTTCCACTTCTCTAAAGGGAATATAGGTATATTCTGCGGAATATAAGTATATTCTGCATAATGTCCCTTCCATCAATAATATTTTGTTGGTTGAATATGTCCTTGTTTTTGGTACTCCAAACAGGTTTAAATATTTTTTTTACATTCAGAATCATTTTGAAGTGCATACCAAATTTAAACAAGAGAAAGACCCTATCTGTTTTGCTCAACATTCCTAGATTACAAGTGACTGGCTGAAAATAGGTGTCTAATCTTTCAAACTACCATATGATGCAGCAATACCCAAAAGAAATAAAATTGTCACCTTCTAAAATACCCGTACTCCTATACTCCTATGGTCATTACACAATTATTCACAATAACATATCTATATATGTGGGTATGCATGTGTATATATATATATATATATATATATGACAGAGATGGAGAGAGAGAGGTGAACTAGTGGAATATTCAGACTTCAAAAAGGGGGAAATTCTGACATTTAAATTTGGAGAAAATTATCATATGTAAAATAAACCAGGTACAGAAAAAATACTGCATTATGTCACTATGGAGCTCTTTTTGTTTTTTTGTTTTTTTTGGTACTGGGGATCAAACTCAGGGCCTTGCACTTGCAAGGCAAGAGCGCTACCACTGAGCTAAATCCCCAACCCTACTATGGAGTTCATTTTAAAAAGAGCTCAAACACACAGAGATAGAGAACGAAACCATGGGTCAAGGTGAGAGGAGGCAATAGGAAAAATTGGGAAAAGTTAGTCGAAGGATACAAAATAGCAGATATACTGAATGAACAGTTCTAGAGATATAATGTATAACATGAGGATAAGTTTTATAAAATTGTGTTAAGCATATTGTTAAATAGATTTTACATACTTGTGCCACAAAATAGAATGAGATTTGATGACAGTTAAATTTATCCACTTCACTACTATAATCATTTTACTATCTATCCTGTAACATCATGGTGTAAACCAGAAATAGAGACAATAACATTTATTCCTGTCAGCTAATTAAAAGGAGTTATTGAGATTAAGAGATTTTTATATCCCATCTATCCTGAAAAAGTCAATTATTCCAATATTGCTTACAATTTAGACTGATAATTTAGACACTTCTACTTAGATCTTCTTTTCATTCTAATATGGTGTGGTCCACATTACTACTGCATTGTAGCTCTCAAAGCAATCTATAAATCTTCTTGTTAGTATGTGCATGAGGCATTTAACATTAACAGCATTACACTATTTCAAATAAAATCATAAATGGTATAAGATTCCAGAAAAGAAAGGGAAATCTGATGAATGCGGTCTTCTGCAGTCAATACTTTGTTTAGTACCATCATGTAATTGCTTGGAGTTATGTCTTTTCCATTTCTGAGGCTTTCTTGGAATTTTCCCAGCAATCCTTGGGAAATCCAGTATTCTCTTTTTATAAACATTACTATTAATCTCTGGCCTACCAGAGCAGAGATTGAAACAATAAAGACATAGATAATTAAAATAAATGCCTTGCGATTTAAAATCATTTTTAAAATTGTATTATCTACTTTCATGTATGATGGGGCACATTGTAATGTGAATGTGTCGTATGTGTTCAGTCTCACAACTGAACATAAAGTCAGCATTGTGTTCCCTGGTTCATTTTATGAAAAAAAAATTAGACTGTCACACTGTATCCTAGACTTGCCTTTTACCATCCTCTCAAATTCTGTCTTCCTGAACATAATCATTTAATTTGACTTTGGCTATTTACTGATAGTTAGCCTCTTTGGCTGATGACTGGTTTCAGTTTCTCTTATTTTGGTTCTGAATGCTGACTTAGACTTAGTGCCTGAATTGTTTTCCCTCTAAGCTGATCCTGGCAGCTCCTATACCAAGTGAAGACACTGAGTTCCTGCACACACAATGCATTTTTCTTAATTTAAAAAAAATTAACTACAAAATTCTTTTTCAAACAAATTGTTATGTATAATTCTGAAAAAAAAAAAGATAACTTCTGTTAGTTCAGGTCTTTCCAGAGCCTGGCAGCAAGATAGATATAAAAGTGTGAGAGATTTCCTGGGGGACGTGCCTGAGAATGAACTCAAGCGGATTAGAAGGGTGGGGGGCATAGACCACAAAGCAAGTATGACCAATGGAGGGAGAAGGAAATACAAACAAGAACAGCTAAGAAGAGTCTTAGACTGAGTTTCAGATCATTCGATTGTCCATTAAAGAAGTCATGCATTGGATTGGAGTGGGCATACTCTAGTACCTTTCCTCTGCTCAGTCATTGATTAGTAGCAGTCCTATAGAGGGCTCATCATCAACGCACACACTTCAGTGAACTGCAGAGTTGTGGGAGCTGGAAGCTATTGCGTAAGTTCTACTCAATGCAGCTGCCACATACTTTAATATTGAACTATTCATTCATCAAATATTTTGTCATCTTTGTGCAGGGGCCATACTAATCTTCTCTGTAACTTCCCAATTTTAGTATATGTGCTGCTGAAGCGAGCACTCACTCATCAAATATTTTGTAAACATGTAAAAGAGATGGTTCTAATCACTAGAGTAACAACAATGAACAAAAGAAATAATATACTCTCATGGACTTTATACTATGACAAGTTGACTAGATGTTAAACAATTGAAAAAGTGCCTTTAGAGTATGACAGGTGATGATGACAAACTATATAAAAACATGAACCAGGCTAATCGGAATGGGTATATGGTTTACATTTCAGGTAAGGCATCAAAGAGAGCTCTTTTGTTAAGGCTACTTTTGAGCACAGTCCTAAGTTATCTATAAAGCCAGTCACAGAAATATTTAAAGGAAGACTATTCCAAGGAAAGGGAACAACACTTACAAATACTCTGAAAGAACAATATACACAGTGAATTAGAGGGATGGTAAGAACTCTGTAGCTGCAGTCTGTTGACTGAATAAGGAAAAAGTGATGCTTAATCACTTAACAGAGATGAGAGAAGTTGGGGCTGCAGATCACGTAGAGCTTTGTGGAGAGGATTTTACTCTAAGATATAGGCTATTAAAATCATCTGAAAGGGATAAGATGGGTAAGATAGCATCAGCTAGTGTGGTCATATTGATGGTGATAAAAATTGCCTTCTTTTTAAGTTTTCAAAGTAAAACCAACAGAATTTATGATGGACTTGATATGAGTTATCAGAGCAAAAGAAGAATTGAGAAAATATTTGCTATTTTGGCATGAGCAACTGACTGAGTAGAAATGCATATTCTCTGTGATGGAAAGGACTGTGGGAGGAACAAATTCTACCGTTGAAAATCAAGAGTCATGTTTTTGACATGTTAAGTTAAAATGTTGACTTTATCACATCAGTGAGTAATTGCTTCAATATACATCCAAACAATGGCTGCAGTAAGATTGTTTTCATAAAATTAGATATCTCCTACAGATATCTAAATATTTTATATGCTATCAGCCTTATCAAATTTATTTTTATATTATTTTACAGTCATAAAGAAGAAAGTTCTGACTCACACCAGCAAGTAGATTTGTTTTCATGTCTACAAATTCTAAGATGGAGATTTATCAAACATAATATTAAAATAAAGATGCAGTAGAGGAAAGTTTTCTGTCAATGGATACATATTTAAGAAGTTCTTGTGATGATGATAGAAACAGTTCATAACTGTTCTTCCCAGTATAATAGTCACAGACATGTGTGGTTATAACGTTTGAAATGTGGTTTGTGCAACTAAAGGAGTGAAATTGTAATTACATTTAATTTACTCTAATTGAAATGGTTAGTGTCAATAACAGCTACCTATTTGAAAGGGCTGATATAAAGATACAAGAAGAAGATTTATTTGAAATTAGTATAAAACAATTGTCTTTAGCAAAAATATTTGTGGTCTCAGGGCTGTAAATCAGAAAACAATATATTTATGATACAGTTAGAGTTTCAGTTACTTAGCTGGAGTTTAAAATTATTTTAACTTTTTGCTGTACTGGGCTTTACTTCTTATAACATTGTTAAAGAGAATGAAATGATTTAGCTAGGATATCTGGTGTAGGAAAAGAGGAAGCAGGGACTGTGGAGATAAATATGTGTATTTGTCAGTTTTATGTTACTGTAGCAAATACCTGGGGCAAATCAACTTACAAAACAGAAAAGTTTTATATTTTAAATATAAACATATGGAGGTTTCAGCCTATGATTGGTTGGCCCCTTGCTTTTGTGCTCATGGTGAGGCAGTACATCATAGTGGGGGTGTATAGCTGACGTAGCCCAAGTACCTCATCATCAGGTATGAAAGAAAGAGGAAAAAGAGGACAGAATCTCTAGATTCCCTTCAAACGACAAGATGGACTCTCATTAAGCTCCACCTTTTACGAGTTGTACCATCTCCCAATAATACGAAGTTGAAGAGCAAGCATTTAACACAAGGGCCCTTGAGTAACATCTCAGATCTGAACTATAGCAGTGTGTTAAGTAATAGAAATACAAATTCAGAGAGCAAAAATAAATGCACAAAGAGATAAAAAAACATGGTGGTAAAAAACACTGGAAATATGAAAAGAAAAACGATGTGTATGCAAGTATATTCTGCATACATATTGACAGGAAGGTTGCTTTAAAACTCTCCATGAAGGTAGAAGAGTCTGAGAAAAAATTTAAAAAGCAGGAAACATTCCTAGGGGCTAATTCCTTACTAACAATTGGCTGTATATTTATGTGTATGCTTTGTTTCCTATAAAAACTATTCATTCTTGTGCATTTAGGAATGTGCAAGTTATAGAATTGGTGTTTTTTTTTTACAAAAAAGCAATAGAGTGTAAAATATATATTATATATAGTTTAATTGGATCTTAAAATTTATAATTTAATAAGATCTTAAAAATGAAGATAATCTTACAAATTAGAAGGACAATATATGCATCCTGAATGATCCTTGCAAATTTATGTTACTATCAATTATTTAAGGAGGGAAAAGGGAAAATTTAAAGAGGGAAAAGAGGAAAACTCAGAACCATATTTGAACAAAAGTTTCATTATCTTAGTAGCTCCTAAAATTTTCATTTTAAAAAAAAGGTATAAAAAAACAAAGAAAAACATAGCATGAAGCTTTTTAGGAATTGTGCGGGAACCAACAAGCCAATCAACTAGATAAAAAGTCAACAAATACCTCAAAATATCAAACCAGTAGAAGTTTATGATAAGTTATTGTACCAGCAGACTGGAATTAATGTAAGTGAGTTTTTTAAAAGAGAAGAAAATCACTATTTGGCAAATAAGGTGGCTTAATTTTATGAGACAGTAAATGAGAGAATAAAAAGAGGAAATTACAATACACAGATTCTATTTACTTCCATTTTCTTAGTCATAAGTAAGAAAAGATACTAGTAAAGTGCACACTGATTTCCACATGGAAAGAGTATCCTGAGTAATAGATTTCAGTTCCTGGCATTTCTGTAACTTCACTTACGAGTACAGCAAAAGTCTAGCAATGTTCACTACTCATTCCATTTAAAACTATAAATTCAATCCACTTTCTTTGATTATACACAACGCTAACCAAGAAACCTAATTATTCTGGTCTCTCTTATTATTATGTCTGCTTATAAAATTGGAAGAGAACATCAAATTATTCTCTTTATAAAGGGTTCTTACAATAAATTTGTTATTTATGGATCTTGATAATTTGTTAATATTAAATCAAGCTTCTGAGTCTTCTAATGTCCAAAGAAGATTGTGGACCATACTGATCCAATGAAGGAATAGAAATAGCTATGGTACAATGTTATTTTCTAAAAATGCTATAATCAAACCTGTGGGACAATTCCACAGGAGATAAAAGTCTCTCATCCTGTAACTCTTCTAGCTCTTCAGGTAGGATAAATGATTAATAATCAAGTTGACCAGACTGTATGCAAGTGTTAATACCCTGTTTACTTGAAAATAGTGTCACTGTACTCAGATTCAACTTGTAGGATGAGACTAAAACAAGTGCTATAGCAAAGTGGGACAGGGAGGTTGTTAATAGTTTTATGGATGACCACCTAAAGATATTTTCATTTTCTGATTCCAGAAACTGTGAGTATTATTTTTTTAGAAAAAGGCTATTTGCAAATATAGTTAAAATAAGGATCTTCAGATAAATCATCCTGGATTATTTGGGCAAATCTTAAATCAAATGATGTGCCTTTATAAGACAGAGAAGACAGGTGCATAAAGAAGAAAATGGATGCAGAAATTAAATTTCCACAAGCACATGCCCAAATTTGCCAGGGCAGCTAACAGAAGCTGGTGGAAGTAAGTATTGGATTCTCCCACACAACCCTCCATGGGGAGTGCAGCTCTGCCAGATTTCAGACGTTTAGCCTTTAAAACTATGAAACAATAAATTTCTGTTGTTTTTAACCACCAATCGTATACTGATTTGTTTTAACAGCCTCAGAAAATGAATACAAAACCCAATGGACCTATCAGATTTATACCAGTATCTCTACTGGTGATACTCAGTATTGTCTTTTCCAATCTATTTTCTCAACAAAGATTCAAGTTTTAAATGATGAAAGGTGAGAGTGTTTACAATAATTTTAGATGACAGAAGAAATGTCAACCTCATCAACCAGTGTTATTATTTGTTTGTGTGTGTACTAGATCTTCTAGTAGGTGCAGCACTGTGTTTCTATCCTAATACCTTGACTGGTGTTTATTTAAGTCACAAACTGATAATGATTTTCTGTCCTTCTGCTCAAGATTCAAATGAAAAATATAATATGAAAAAGATATGTCCTGATAAAAGGACTATTTTTTTATTTTAATGGATTCAAATTTAGTTGAGTCATCATTGTGAATGCATTCAATAACAATGGTGGCCATAACAGATAGGTATTTATATTTCAGTGACTGGAATGCTTACCTTTTCTAAGTATGGCATCTCTTTTACAGTAATAGAGTTTATAAGAAATCAAATGCATAATCAAAAAGTTTCTGATAAGCATTAAATCAAAAGAGAAAAAAAGGCAGTATTTAGAGACATTCATATCAGGTATTTCTGGACCCTAGACACAATCTCTGAATTAACACTAACAAATGATTTACTTTCCTTTCAAAATTACACTGAACTACTCTTTCAATTAATTCTATTTTTATCCATTTGGAGTACAATGTAATTGATTTATTTTTTCATTTTGATTAGCCAACAATGATATTATCGTCATGTTTTCCAGGGATTTTATCGATAAAATGTTAAAGAGAGATGAGCAGCCAACGGAATTACCTTCTGAGTCAAAGTTCTTGATAATAACGGAAAAGAAATTCTAATATTTCTTATGTTTGATACTTGACGTTTTAGTTGCGTTTTCTCATTGCTGAGGCAAAATACTCAACACCCATAAGTTAAGGGAGGAAATGTCTATTTAGCTCAGTTTGTAGAGGTTTTATTTCATGGATGGCTGGCTTCCAAGGCAGGGTGGAATGGCAGGAAGACATTGCATAGGAGAAACAGTTCATGGCAGGTAGAAGACAGCAAAGGCAAGCAAGTGACCAGCAGCAACGATGGCATCTCTCTTTCTGCCCCTTTAACATCTTATCCAGGCTACTGAGTTTAGGGCGATGCCAAATCAATCAGTGGACTAATTTAGTAATTACAAACCCTTAATTCCAGCATCACATATTCTAGATCCAGCCAATTCTGAGAAATCCCCACCTATAACTGCATGAGGGTTTGGGGGGGACATCTAGACACAAGCCATAACATTTCCTAACTACATTTTTGAGAACTGGTTGGGGGAGGAGCAGTTATCCAATTTCCTACTCACTTTTTTATCCATGTTAATACCAGCACAATTCATTATAGTTAAATCCATGAAAGCAGGGTATGTGTCCATCAAGAGACGGATGGATAAATGAAATGTAGTGTTTACACACAATGGAGTACTACTTTGTCATCAAAAGGATAAATTTGAGGAAAAAAGATGCACCTTGAGACCGTAACATTAAGCAAAATAAATCAGACATGCAAGCTTAAATATTACATGGTTTTCATATATGAGAAACCCAAAATATAAAGAGTAAATTAAAAGATACAAAGTCTGCCAAAAATATATACATCAGGTAGAGAAAAACTTGCATAAATATTTAATAGTAAATTAAATACTAAATTATTTTAATACTAAATTTAATACTTGCATAAATATTTTAAAATTCTCATGTGACATCATGAGTTTAATACAAGTTATCTTTGGGTTGTACAATTACAAGAGATGCTCAAAGTGGTGGCCATTAGCTTTCAGATATTTATGAGTATGGCAAACTGCTGAAGTGTGCATACATTCTTTTTGATGGGCTCTGTAGATAATAGGAAGTCGGGAGGTAGATCTTTTTCAAATTGGAAGGGGATAAAGAGATGGGGGTATGGAAAGGAAAGGGGATGAACCAAAGAACTGAAATGTGTTGTGTCCATGTACCAACTCCCCAGAAAGAATATAACCATTATCTAATGCAAACATGTACTAAGAAAAAATGAAAACTGCAAAAAAGAAAAGCCTCCAGAGAGCAATCTCTCTCTTTCTGCCAAAACAAAACAAGACAAAACAAACAACAAACAAAACAAAACAAAACACCATTAAGGAAAACAGACTCATCTTCGATCATATAACAGGTGAACCTACTTTAGTTTCTATAATTTAAGATAGACACTTTTAAAGCAATCAGAGTGTTGAGAGAGCTTAAATGTGAGATTTGTAAAAATCGATTAAAGGGTTTGGGAGTATTTGGCTTCAATGAGAGGAAATTTAAAACAGCTACTACAAGTATATTTATGTACCAAGGCTATTATGTGAAAAGAGATTTATTCTGTGTATCTAGAGATTTCAGAACTAAATGCAGTGAATAGAACTATAAAGGATCAGTTTTCTGTTAAATAGATAACAGATGTTTTTCTTTTAACAATTACAGCTATCCAAAACTCAAATATGTTAGTGCCATGAGGGTTTTTTTTTGGGGGGGGGCTAGAGGTATTCAAGAAAGATCATGTCATAATTTACACATATTTTAATTCCGATAAATTTATTTTATAAAATATATGATCTGACTACAACTAAGGCAATAATTTTTCATCTAGAATACATTATCTCTGAAAGATCTTTGGGTTTCCATAAACTGTGTACACCTAAGCAAAAGTGTAGTTATATGTTATGTATATATTTTTCTAACTAGAGGGCTCATACCATTCATCAGGTAGTCATAAATCTTGACTCTTGAAATGTTTAGAAAATTTTGCTGGAAGTTTTCATGTAACTCTAAGTGTCCAAGGCTCCACTCAAGGTAAAAATGTGTTTCAGATATACAGCTTGATAATAATACTAATTGTTATCATTTTAATTTGTTTATTTGATCTTTTCATGAACATAGAAAAATTCTAGCTTGTGCAACCCACCACACACTACTGTAAATTTGTTAATATATTTTTTGGCCTCTGCCTAGTAAGTATTGTATTTATTTTAGTATTAATTGGCTTAACTTGCATGGAAAAACACATGGGTTATACTTAGAATGACTTTAAGAACATAGATTGCACATTTTTGGTGTTATGAAGAGTCTGTCAAATCTGAAATATGTATTAAATGAATCAATATAATATACTCAATATCTCAGAGGAAATAGATTTTAAACTGTTAAATATAGCAGAGAGACTATTACAATGGCAAATAAAATGAATTCAAATTACCTGAAATATCTTTTTATGAATTTATGTATGGAAGAAAATGTGTCTCAAAAGGACAAAAATTTTCCCTACTATATCTAATATCAAGAAATTTAATACACTTTGTCCCTATTTATAATTATTGCTGAGGTTTGAGTGACCCTGTTTTCTGTCAGCCACTGGGGAAAGGAGATGAAAATGACCTTTAAATAAATAATTATAAGCTAGGTTTCATTGCAATCTTCAATCGCTTCTCTCCTTTTGAATACACTTCTAATATATTTTTTCTGATTATTCTGAAGAGTAGATTTTGAATAAATTTAGGCTTTGAAGTATTTTAGAAAGATTTCAATCTGGAGTCCACAAATCTGTAAATGAGAGAGAAATATAAACTGATGCAGCAGCTTAAGTACATCTGGAATAACCAAGAAAGAAACACATTAAAGTTAATTAGGACAAAAAAAGCAGCTTTTATCTCATACTTATATAGATGAAAATATGATTGTAAATTATAACTTTTCTCTCTCCAAATTGGCCAAATGCATATCTGGGGACATATAGTTTTCAGCCTGAGATTTCTAGAGCACTCAGCCAGATAAGCAGGTATACTGGGATTTACAGCTATCTGTGGGTTGTTGCCTTTTTTCCCTTTCATCAAAAATGAGAACATCTGTAATCATCACAGCAGGATGCTGGCCTGTGTCTCTTGGATGGTGTTCAGCAATGACCTCTGTTGGGCTATGTTTGGATAGTCCTACATGAGAAGAATAAACAATTACAGAGGAATGGCTGAGAGGAAGAAAATTCTAATTTTTGTGAAAGAAAACTTTCCAATGCTGTAAAATAAATGGGGATGTGCAATATACAATGTGGCATGAATATAGGATATACACAAATTTAAGAGTGTATTTTAAAAGAAAAAAATAAGAACTTCACAAAGAAATCATTAAGATAACTTAGTGATTATTACCTAAAATACATTGAGAGAGGAGACATTTAAATCTAAATTCCATATTAGCATATAGTCGCTAAGAAATGACCTTTGAGTAGATTGTGTGTGTGTGTGTGTGTGTGTGTGCGCGCGTATGCGCGTGTGTATGTGCTTAGCTCATTTTCCACTATGAAGATTAAGTGATAAATATTAAGTGACTGTATTTTTTAAGAGCAGACAATGCTGTTTTGTGAAGGAGAATAGAACAAAAAGCAAAACAAACAAAAGATGAAGAAAGACAAAATGATGGAGAAGAATAAAATGAAAAGATATTTAAAAGCAAAAAAAGGTAGAAAATGTGTGAATGGAAAGAATGAAAAAATGTTTTTGTGTCTGGTTTGTACCCAAGTTGACACACATTTCTCACATTCTATCTGAAATACTAATTTACTTATTAAATTATCTACAGTACAGTTGACTATTTTCTTTGTGAAGAATATAAGCAACAATGGTTTTCATAAGGACATACCCAACTGGACTTCAACAAGTCTCTTAAATTACAACTATAAACTGTAATTCAGATCAGATAAAACATATTTATTTTAAAGTTCCAACAGAGAAAACCTACAGAATGAAAGAAAATATACTTTTCAACAATTGTTATGTCTTATTTCCTGGAGATTTGAAAGTAATATTTTCTTTTCTTGAAGAATGGCTAAATCCAATGTAATGAATGACCACCAAATTACTGGCTAAATTCCTTACCCTAAGTAGTTTTCCTTTATGTGTTTAACATGCCTACCTAGAGCGACAAAATATATAGTTAAGACGTACTGCTTTCTTCTTTTTTTCTTTTGTACTCTGTATTCTGAACTTTCAGGAGGTATGTTTTGCTCACAATCTACCATAGAAATAACAAATCTGCAGGTTAGAAAAAGATGTGAATATGAATCCCAGTTCATTCTCTCATTAACTGTATGACCTAAGAAAGGTACTTAATCTCCCTGCAAAATGACTATATTTAAGAACTTGAATGTGCTATTATTAACATTAAAGTATTGAAGAACATAAAATTAGCACAGTACCTGACACAGAAAATGTGGTTAATATATGTGGACCACTGTTGTTTTTATCCTTAAAGGTACCATGCATTCTTCAACTAATCTTAATAGATACCCCGTTAAGTTTTGAATTCTGGCCAAAGTCAGCACATTTCTTAAAAACAGTGCTTGCATTTGACATCTTGTAGAATTGGTAGCAGAAGATAGAGAGAGATCAGTCTATTGTGATGCAAACCTGGAAAAATAGACAAGTAATAATCCTTCTAGATGATATATTAGCAATTCCATCAATAGTAGTTTCTATATCACTCCCCAATTATTGCAGCGGGCAATAATATGAGCTGAAATGGAACTGGACCCTTAAAAATTCCCACTCATCATTCTTAATTGAAAGTTTTATTGTGGATATTGTACTGAATGTTTATGTAAGAATTAATAAAATCAGGTTCGGACCATCCTCTATTTTTGTACAATGATAACACTTTGGAAAACTATACTAAAATGTCACAACCAGAAAAGTGGCCACAATATGGCAAAGAAGAGACTGGAGACACAAATAAAACAAGCTTTTTTCTCTTTAGAAATCTGGTCAGAAGAAGGAAAGATTATGACACTCATGCATTTATAATTTTTTCCAGGTTAACCTAATGTTTGATTCTATTATGTATGTAAACTAATTACAAGGCCCATGACACATGGCTAGCATTTGCTAAATGCTGTTTAATTCTATTGTCATAATATAATATGAATGTATGTATAATTTACACATACTTCTGCTTCTTTGAACCTGTTATTACATTTCATGCCATGTGTCTTTGCTGTTGGTGGAGTATTGGTTTTTATTTAAAGTTCTAATTTTTATCCTGAAGCCTTAGTCCTTAGATGCCCTCTCTGAATCCTACCCCTTTCTCATTATAGTGCAGACATCTAACAGAGTCCAGATCCACATCGTCGGGATGAAATCAGTCACCTGCCACGCCTCTGACAGTACTGACCGCTGACAGTCTTCAGCTGTGTCCTTTGCAAGGCCTTCTGCTACAGTACGCTCTTGTCCCACAGGTCACCATTACAGGGACAACTCACATCCAATAACTGGTCAATGTGGGGTAGATGTATCAAAGCCCAGGTCCTTTCTCTGTAATTTAAACCACTTCTCAAGTTCTGTGATTTAAGCCTATTCCAAGCTCCAGAGCTTCCCTGTGGGACCAACCAAAGTCTTTGTTAAGACTATAATCACACACTCTTCTTAACTTCTTCATCCAGTTTACTCCTCAGGAAAACTATTTTACTCATATATCAATTCCACAGTTTACTTGCCAGGAACACCACGTATAAAAACCATTCTCTCCTATCCTTGGGTTATTTTTCCATTGATCTTTCTGATAAACTTGAATAAATATTAAAACATTGTTTTTAACAAAATGAATATTTTTCCACAAAAGATTAATCTCATCACATTTGCTTTGCTTTCATTTTTGTATTCAGATAATGTTCATTTAATCATTCAAAAATATTATTGAGAAATTTTTATTTATCAAGTACTGTACCAAATCACAGGAATATAAAGGTGAACAAAACCAATTCTTCATATTTTTTATGGAGCTCATTGTCAAGTGGGGGAGACAGACATTTAATTTTTTTTTTTTTGGTTTATGTCTCGTACTCTGCATAACTACTTTGAAGGTAATGATACACAGTGTAATAACTATTGTTATTTTCTGATTATTTGATTATGAAATTTTATTTTATGTTTTTACAAAAAATTTTTTTAAAAGGTAAATGCTGTCTTTTAATGTTATTTTTTTCTTCAGTTCTCTAGTTTGAAACTGAAACAAAATTCTTGACCTTTTTCCCTACCAAGAAGGAAGATGGCCTTTTTCCCTACCAAGAAGGAAGATTGCCTTTATTCAGTCATAGAAGTCAGGATTACCCCAAGCAAAACAAGACAGTGAAGATACACCTAGATGGAAATTGATAAAGAAATGCCATTAATTTGGGGACTTTTTCAGTTTAACACTTTTCAAACTTGATATTCTTGAACCCCTAAATACAACTGTCAATCAGAGAACTCTCTAGAACTAAGAAGGTGAATGTGCTCTTCACCTGTAAAATTTAATCTCTATTCTGTCTTTCATATCATTTTAGCATTAAAGTGATAGTAGCAGAAACTTTTTGTTGTTGTTGAATGACTTTCTTATTTTATTGACTTTCATTAGTACATGTGTGCAGTATATGATCATATTCACTGTAGGGAATTGATACATGTACTTAGCACATTTAAATTCCTTTTTGTACCCTTTCTCTACAACCCAATTTTATTTTTCCAGCATCAGATTCATTTACTTACAAGACCTTATAAATTGAATTATCATAAACACAGATTAAAAAGCAGAGTAATGAATCAAAGAACATATAAAACATGTAAAATAATTGTAGTGAGTCAAGGTACAATTTTAGATACGTAGATTGTAATGGATAGGAATTTTTTTCTGTATTTCATATTATCTGTCTTTTATTTTATACTTCATATTTATGTTAAGTTATTCATATAAGCAAAACCATATGATATTTAAAATTGTGTGTTTGAGTTACTTCAGTTAATATTATGGTCTCAAGGTGCATCCATTTTCTTATGAATGACTCTAGTTTAGCCTTCTTTATCACAGAGTAGTACTCCATTGTGCATAAATATCATATTTTCATTTCCCATTTATCTGTTGATGGACATATAGGCTGTTTCCAAGATTTAGCTATTATGAACTACCCTGCTATAAATACAGGTATGCATACATCTCTGTAGTATGATGTCTTTAACTCTTTTGGGGGAAGATACCTAAAAGGGGAATAGCTAGATCAAACATAATTTCTACTTTTAGTTTTTTGAGGAATTCTCATACTGATTCCTATAGTTGTTGTATCAGTTCCACCAACAATGGAGAAGAGTTCCTTTCTCTCCACAACCTCACTAGCATTTGTTATTGATTGATTTCTTGATGGGAGCCATTCTTTCTGGAGTGAGATGGAATTTCAGTGTTGTTTTAATTTGCATTCTTGAATGACCAGTAATGATGTATTTTTTAGCCATTTGTCTTTCTTCATCTGAGAAGTCTCTATTCATTTCAGATGCCCAGTTTTAATTGGGTCTTTAAATTGAGTGAGGCTAATATTTTTGAGTACTTTATATATTCTAGCTATTATTCCTTTATCTGAGGAGTAGCCGGCAAATTTATTTTTTCCAATTCTGTAGTTGTCTCTTTACTTTGTTGATGGTTTCCCTTGCTGTGGAGAAGATTTTTAATTTTATGTGAACCCATTTATTGATTATTGGTATCATTTCTTGTGCAACCAGGGTTTTGCTCAGAAAGACTTTGCCTACTCCTATGTTTCCAAGAGTTTTACCTATTTTGTCTTCAAGCAGATTAAGTGTTTCTGTTCTAATGTTTAGATCTTTGATCCATTTTGATTTTAGTTCAGTGCAAAGTCAGAGATAAGGATCTAGTTTCAATGTGTGGCATGTGGATAGCCAGTTTTCCCAGCACCATTTGTTAAAGAGACTATCTTCCCTCCAGTGAAGGGATTTAGCCCCTTTGTCAAAAATAACACACTTGGGTATGCCTGGAGTTGTTTCTATATCTTCTACTCTGTTACATCGATGCATGGGTCTCATTTTTTGTCAGTCCTGTGATGTTTTTAAAACTATAGCTTTGTAGTATAACTTGAAGTCTGGGGTTGTGATTCTCCCTTTCTGGCCCTTGCTGCCCAGAATTGTTTTTTCTATTCTAGGTCTTTTCTGGTTCCATATGAATTTTCAAATTGCTTTCTACAGTTCAGTAAGGGATGTTATTGGCATTTTGATTGGGACTGCATTAAATCTACATAACAGTTTTTGAAGGATGTTCATTTTGCCTAGATTGGTTCTTCCTACCCAAGAATACAGGATATCTTTCCATTTTCTGATACCCTCTTCAATTTCCTTTTTCAGAGTACCATAGTTTTCATTGTAGAGTTCTTTCACTTTTTTGTTTAGGTGAATTCCTAAGTATTTCATTTCTCTTGATGCTATTCAGAAGGATATTGTTTCCCTAATGTCCTTCTTGGTGAGTTCGTTATTGGTGTACAGGAACACTATTGAGTTTTTTGTGTTGATTTGGATCCTGCTACACTGCCACATTTGGATATTAGTTCTAGGAGTCTTTTGGTGGTGTTTTTGAGGTCTCCTATGTAGAGGGTTGTGTATCAGCAAATAATGGCAATTTTAGTTCTTTTTCCCATTCATATCCTTTTTATTTCTCTCTGTTGTTTTATTGCTTCCCCTTTTATTTCTTTCTCTTATTTTATAGCTAAAGTTTTGAGAACTGTATTAAAAAGAATTGGTGATAGTGAACATTCCTGCTTTGTTCCTGAATTTAGAGGAAAAACTTTCAGCTTCCTTCCACCTAGTATGATGTTGGCCATTGGTTTGTCATAGATGGCTTTCATTGGGTTGAGGAAAAGACCTATTTTTGTTTTCTTCAGGATTTTTTTTAATCATGAATATATTTTGGACTTTGTCAAATGCTTTTTCTGTATTTATTGAGATGATCATGTAATTTTTGTTTTTGCCTCGGTTTATGTAATGTATGACATTTATTGATTTGCCTGTGTTGAACCATCCCTGCATCCCTGGAATGAAGCCTACTTGTTCATGATGTATGGTCTTTTTATGATTTGCTGCATTATACTTACCAGGATCCTATTGAAGATTTTTGCTTCTGTGTTCATTAAAGACACTGATCTGTAATTCTCTTTTTTGGTTGGGGCCTTTTCTGGTTTTGAAATAAAGGTAATTCTTGCTTCCAGGAGTGATTTTGGGAATAATTCTTCCTTTCAATTTCATTAAATATCTTGAGGCCTACTGGCATTAGATCTTCTCTAATGTTGTTGTAGAAATCGGCAATAAATCCACTGGGATCTGGGTTTTTCTTAGTTGGTAGTTCTTTTGTTTTTGTTTTTGTTTTTGTTTTTTTTTTTCCTACTCCAAATTCATTGACCAATTGGTTTATTCAGGACTTTTCTATCTTCTTGGTTCAGCTTATTAGTTTATATGTATCTAAGAATCTATTTTCTCTGAATTTTCCATTTTTTTAGAGTACAGTTTCTCCAAGTGGTTACCTATAATCTGGATTTTAGCAGACTCTGTTGTGATTTCACCTTTTATGATTCTAGATATGTTTTTTCTTTCCTTATTTTGGCAAATTTGGCTAACAGTTGTCTATTTTGTTTAATCTTTCAAAGAATCAACTCTTTGATTCATTGATTCTTTGTATTTGTTTGTCTTAATATCCTTAATTTCTGCCCTGGTATTTAGAATTTTATTCCTCGTATTAGTTATGGGTTTGGGTTTTTCTTTTTATAGGATCTCAAGGTGCATTGTGAATTATTAGATTATTTATTTGAGCTTACTATGGTTTTCTGATGTGGGAACTTACTGCTGTGAACTTACCTCTTAGGAATGCTTTCACTGTGTCGCATAGGTTCTCAGATGTTGAACTAGCATTATAATTTGCTTGTACAAGCCATCTAATTTCTTAATTACATCTGTAACCAATTGATTATTCAAGAGAGTATTGTTTAATTACCAAGTGTTTGCATAGTTTATGTGGTTTCTTTTGCTATTGATTTCTAGTTACATTGCCCTGTCATGTGATGATATGCATGGGATAACGTCAATTCTTTTACATTTACTTAAACTTACTTTATTTGCTAGAATGTGGTCTCTTTTGGATAAAGTTCCACGTGCTGCCGAGAGGTGTGTGTAGTCTGTTGCTATTGGATAGATTTCTCTGCAGATATCTATTAAATCTGTTTGTTCAAAGGTTTAGTTCGACTCTGATATTTGTATATTTTTTCTAGTTGATTTATCCATTTGTGACAGTGGAGTATTGAGGTACCTCATTACTATTGTATTGGTCTTTATCTGATATTTCATGTCTATTAGTGTTTGTGTTATGAAAATATGTGTGTCAATATTTGGTGTGTATATGTTTATAATTGCTAAATCTTCCTATTAAATTATTCCCCTCTGTAATATGTAGTAACTTTTTTTCTCTCATCTGATCAGACTTAGATTGAAATCCACTTTATCTGAAATTAGGATGGCAATGTCTGCATTTTTTTCTTTTTTTTTAGTTTCTGTCACACAGAATATTACTTTCCATTATTTGATTTTTAATTTGTTAGTATTTTTTGAATTAAATGTGTTTCTTATATGCTATATAGTGTTTGATTTTCTTTCTTGATTGATTCTATCAATCTCTGTTTTTTGATTGGGGAATTGAGAGCATTCACATTGAGAGTTATTATTGAGAGTTATCTACTTATTTCTTTCATTGCATTATTTTCCCATTTCTGATTTCCTCATTTTTCTCCTTTGGCTTAGCTGCTCATCCCTTAAGGTATATTCATTCTTTTTGACTTATTGACATTGTTGGCTTCATTATCTCTTTCTGGGGTATTCTTGAGAATTTTTTGCAATGCTGATTAGGTGGTCATGAATTTCTTGAGGTGTTCCTTGCCATGGAAATATCTTAATTCTCCACCAATTTTAAAGGAAAGTTTTGCAGGATACATAAATCATGATTGGAAGTTGTTATCCTTTAAGGCTGAAACCACTCCACTCCAAGCCCTCCTGACTTAAAAGACTTATGTATAAACGTCTCCTGTGATTCTAATGGGTTTACCTCTGTATGTGATTTGTTGAATTTCTCTATGAGCTTTTAAAGTTTGTCCCTGTGGTGGACTTCTGGAATTTTGAGGATAACGTGGCATGGAGAGGTTCTCTTTTGGACATGGCTATGCAGTGTTCTATGTGCCTCACTTATCTTTTTGTTGTCTTCTGATTTTTCACTTATTATACTTATTCTTAGATTAGTCTTCTATGCACCATCTAGCAGTTGTTGGATTAATTATTCAGTTTCTCTTGCTGTTTTTTTAGCTGTCTTTGAGTAGTTGGTCTTTGAAAGCAACATTGTCTTCTGGTTTTGAAATTCTGTCCTCATATTTGTCGATCCTACTGCTCATATTTTCATTATGATTTTTAGTCTCCTGGATTTCTTACTGAAACATTTTCATGCACTCTAATTCTTGGCAAAGTAGTCATTCGAGTTTTGTATCATTATATTTCATTCATCTAGCTTTCTATTAATCTCTTTGGAGAGCTCCTGCATCTTTTTGCTTATTATTTTCACTATCTGTTTAGTTGTGTCTTTTCAAATCCCACTGAGTATCTAACCTCCCCTGCTATGCATTTGAGTAATACAGGTATATGACTTATACTATTCTTCCCCTAGGTGCCCCCTGGATTGGCCTCAGGGGTGTTGGGGGTTAGGGGAAGTGTTTTGTTGTCTTTTACTCCCATGTTTCTATGGTTTTTGTTTGTTTTGTTTTGTGCTGAGGTTTGTGGATGCTTGTAGTCTAAAGACTTTTATTGCTAGTATGGAGATCCCTTTAGTTGTTTTTTAGTGGTGTACTTTTGGCATGACTATCTATAATAAATTGCCACAGCTCCACACTTTGACAACCTTGATTATTTTGGGAAAGGAGAATGGAGCATAGCTCATCCAGCAACCAAGTTCTCTGGGAATGTCCTCTAGCATTATTAATGTCACAAATGTAATCTGAATGTTGGTTTACAGAGAAATAGCAACAGTTTTGTGATCGTGTTAATATGAAGTGAAACAGCTACAGTAGTATTGCCCAAGACAAATTAGATATTAACATAGCATAGTAAGCAGTTATGTACCACCTTTATTTCTGGAGATGAAGCCATCAATTATGATGTAAACATTAAGGCAACCCAGGTATTGATTTGCAGCTAATATGTGCTAGATAGAAAAGCTATATCTCTGCTAATAGTAGAAAAGAATTCAACAGTAATTTTATGGCATTAACTACCAATGATAAACAAATCTTTATATTAAAGATTTAGGGTTTGGACATGGAGGAATGCAAAAGGAAAATTTTGAAAGCTTGAACTCTATGATATGAGAAAGAGGAGAGAAATAGTACAAGGGTTCTTATTGGGTAGTAGAAGGATGTGTATTTTCCTGTCAGATCTTTCTTGGGTTCCAGGGATCCACCTCTCTCTTTCTTTTCTTCCCCAATTGTTGTTTCCAGTGTCTGGGTTCCAAATCTTTTAGAGGCTGATATTTGCTGCTTACTGCTCCACCATTTTCCTGGAAATCCATCTTAATGTTTTATGAGCCTGTCTTCCCATTGAATAGCTGTCAAAAGCAGTGTTCACAGTATTTTTCATGATACCTCATAAAGACATTCACTAAAAAGGACATCCAGAACTTCTTCAGAAAGTGACAAGAATGATGAGATAAGAGTGTTTGAGGTGAGGAGGAGTATTTTGAGGGGGACCAATGACAATAAGTCATTTACTCTAACAATTTTTCTTTTGGGTGCTGGGGATCGAACTCAGGGCTTTGGGCTTGGTAGGCAAGTGCTCTACCACCAGCCCCTTTAATAATTTTTTTAACATAAGTGTACACCATATATTATGAACACTTCTGTATGTCATCAAGTGTACATATTATCTACTGTAAAACATAGCAGCAATTTAGGAACTGATTTTTCTGCAAGTTAAAAGAATATATTACATTTTGCTCTTCACCTAAACTTACGTGTTTGTATATACAGCTATATACATTATATTAAGTATCCCAAAATAAAAGAACAAATGTATTGCTCTTAGTTAATAAAGGTTTATTGATCGAAACTCATAATTATAAAAGTCATTCATTGAGTATTTACTTCATGGCATAAAGTTCCTTGAAAGGTTTCATTTCTTTACCTTCTTAAATTCTGAAAGAGCCCTATTAGACGGATACTATTATTAGCTCATTTACATATGAGAAAAGTCACAAACTTTATCAGGATTATTTTATAATCTTTAGACATTGGTTTTTCAGGCCTTAGATGATCATTAGTAGTATTCAATAGGACTGAAAGGTCAAGATTTTATGATTTTTCTCAATAAAACTCAAAGAAGGAACAGAAGCCAGATGACATTTTTGAAGCCATGTACTTTACAAAATAGGCTTTTATTATTAGATTGGAAATTAATTAGCCATCCTTCTTTTCACTCTGATTTTTTCCCATTCAAATAACTATGAAAACAAAAAAATGTTAATTGAATATTTTCAGAATTATCAGTACAAATGACTAAAAGTAACAAAACAGACATGTAAGGCACAGGAAACTGCCTTTTCTTACCTCAATTACATATTTCTGCTATGATTTTGAGGTCTGAACTTCTAACTAGAAACCCAGGCAACATCTCTGTCCTGGCACAACAACTATTTATAAAGAAAATACAGGATCTCTCCACTCATAACTTTGACTTCTGTCAACATCCAATCACTCTTATTACATAACATTTTGATATTTCTTTTGATATCTAATAACAACTAGTAATGCAAGTAGATCAGAAGTTAATTATTAATATATTATTAATATTTATGGAAATGTTAATTTTATACTAGGCTTTCAAATATAAAATTTTTTATTTGGATAGCAAGAGGAGATAATTACAATTGCCCTGATGAGTTAATACTAAATTCTCTTATTTTTGGAATGCTTATTCACTTTCCCAAATTTATAGACTGGGATGCCATTGACAAGAGAGTGATGTACTCTGATATGTGTTGTCAAAATTGCTCTGGTTTCTCTTTTATAGAATGAGACATTAGTCATTCCAAAAAAAAAAAAATGAGGGTGGCTTGGAAATACAACTGATCCAATTTAATAATAGAATAGATATTTTGGGAATGAGGAAGCGGTAGCTATCGAGAATGACTCACATATTTTAGATTTTCATACCTCAGACCATTTAGTAAGATAAAGACAGAAAAAAAGTATATTTACTACCAGACACTTATTTTTATATGAATTTAACTCAGTGGATTTTTCAGTGAATTCATTTGATAGTTTCAAATTAAATAAGAAAGGAGGAATGGGGTAGAGATGGGGTAAAGACGTGCAGGTGGGGAGTGGAAAGAGAGAAAGTGAAAGAGAGAGAGAGAGTGAGAGAGACAGAGACAGAGGTTTAATAGACATAAATGTAGTAGTTAGCATGTAATAGTTAATGATATTCCCAAAAGACAAACTGTATGAAAGAAATTTAAAAAGACAAGTGTCAATAACTGAATTTCTGACATTTACAGAAAAAGGAAGAGAATCCAATGAAGAAAAATCACAGACGAATAAGAAAAGAGTAAAACCAAGAGAGTAATATAAGAAGCCATTATAAGAATATTTTAAGAAGTATGAAATGAATAAATGTGACAAATGCTGCTTAGAGGTCAAGGAAGATTGGATACCAATCAACAGGCATGGCAACATAGTTATTGGTGACCTTAGTCGGATTACATTAGCATTATTCATCTTGTAATTTAAAAAGTAAAATATCATTTATTTAGCAATAAGAGTCCTAGAGAATAGAGATAGTCTGAGCCTGTACTAGAACAAATAATAACTTGTCACTAATTTGTCAAAGTTTATTAAACTAGCTCCCAGAAGAGAAGGGCACAGGAAAAGAGATTCCTGGTAGTTGTGGAGAATAATAAAAATTGCTGAGAGAATCAAGCATTTCAAAATGCTGCTATCCAATACTAGTGTAAAAAGTAGTGCTAAGAAAGATCTATCTTTATTGTTACATAGTAAACAATTTAGAAAAATAAAATTAATCAATTTTAACCCAAAATGTATATTGTTTACTATGAGCTATTTTTTGTGTTCAGAATTGGACAGAGAAAGATGAAACTGGAAGATTTGGAATTTGTCTACTGAACCTTTGAAGGTAGACAGTAGAAAGATAGACAAGACAGTAGAAACTAAGAAACATTACATGAAAAATATGGGATGCTGAAAGAGGAATAGAGGTGTAGGGGTAATTACATTATTAGAATGGTCAAGCAAAATAATTTTACACAGACAAAAGCTGATAATGGACAACGGCTATTAGTCACACAAAACTGCATTATGAAATACATTGCTATTAGTGCTTGTATAATTCAAAATTTGGAATGTAATTACCACTTAACTTATGTATACTCAAAATCATATCCTGCTAAATATAAGTTGAACTCTTATATATATTGTATTTTCTCCAGTAATATAAGAATATCTGGTTTACCTGCATTTATATGTGAAGAGAGTAGCTTCTAAATGAAAATGAACAGAGTTAGGATACAGTACTTTTCTATCATGAAATACATAAGAGATGATCAAATGTTTAAAGGATACTTTCCAATAAATTATGACATCTGTTATCATTTCGATATATAAATTATTTCATTATAAATTGAAATCTTAATTAAAACAATATCAAGAATCTTTTCATGTCTTTATGGTTTAAAAGTTATTTGACCAATAAAGAAAGAAATCAGAGATTTTGAGAATTAGTAGAAACACATGATAAAAAATACAGTTAAGAAGCCAAGCATCGTGGTTCAGGCCTGCAATGCCTGCACTCTGTACTGAAAATATATCTATGTAGTTTGACTTAATACAGTTCTTTGGCCTATTATTCTGGCTTTCAATCCATATATATATATATATACACATATATATATGTGTGTATATATATGTGTATATATATATACTTATCATTATAAGGTCTTATAAGATAAATAAATGAATCTGATGCTAGAAAAATAAAAGGGGAGTGGAGGGGGGAAACGAAGGGAATTGAAATGTGTTATGTACATGTACCAATCCCATACAGTGAATGTAATCACCATGTACTGCAACAATGTACTAATAAAAGTCAAAAGAAAGAAAGAAAGCAAGAAAGATGAAAAGAATTACTTCAGAGAAAACAGAAATGATATAGGTCTGAAACTGACCTATATTTCACAAAAGAGAAGAGACTCAGGGAAGGAAAAAGTGATAGTGAAATGAAAATGTTTAATTTCCTTCTCAAATTGATCTGAAAATAGCAGTTTGTTCAAATTAACCAAAAACAATGTATTCAAAGATTATAGTTTATGTATAATTGAATGAATGTCTAAAATAATACAGGGAATTTGCCTGAGTGATCAGTGATCTTTTGTTACTAAAGGGTGCTTGGCAATACCGGAAAAGCAGTATAGAATTATTTGTAAGTTGACATGGATCAGTTGTAAATGTATATCATAAATGTTAGGGCAGCCACTAAAAATATAATAAAAGTAGTATAACCAATATACTAAAAAGGAGATAAAAATGAAATCCTAAAATGCACTATTAAGATCACAAAAGGCAGAAAACAAGAAGAGATACCAATAGGAATGAAAAGCACAAAAACCACGAAAACAGTAGTACAAAGCAAACCCACTTATGTCAATATTCATGTTGAATGTTGTGGTGGACTTATTGTGGTCAACTTGAGCCAGAACGCCCAGCTGGACTGAGTTGGTGTGATGCTGGGCGTAGAGGATCCACATGAGGATTGTTGCTGATGCAAAATAAAGCATAATGGGAGCAGAAGATAGTGACAGGCTGTTTCCCAGGAGAAGCTCTGCTGCGGCTGGTTCTCCTGAAAGGAACTCGGCTGTCCTCGTGGAGGAAGGAGCTCGGGGCCTTGCTGTCATCGAGGATGGCTGCTGTTGCTTCAAGGGAGCTCTGGTCGTCATCTCTGCTGCAAGCAGCGTATCCTGGTTCCAGTAAAGATTTCTTCAGCCATCCTCTGCAGACAGGGACGTACACAGAACAGTGCTGTGGGCTCCCAGCCCTTGATTGGATCTCTCCGGTCTCCCGCGCATAGATAGACATTCGGCACTTCCTGCATTTGGCTGTGGGTGGATGTTGTGACTTATGAATGTCCTGTATTAAATCTGCTCTCTTATCAACCATTGACCCTAGAAAACCTAACTAAGACAAATGTCAATGGCATAAAATACCAACTAAATACAGATGGTCAGAGTGGGTCAAATATAATACACAATCCTGAGTTTTCTAAAAGAAACTCACTTTAAAAATGAATGCACGTTTCCTTTTACTTTTCTTTTAACCTTCTTCCAATACATGTTCTTGGTAAAAATAAAAAAATAAAAATAAAAAAATGCACGTATAAGTTGGAAGGAAAGGAGTAGAGAGATTTATACCATGCTAACACTAATTAAAAAGAAGATGGAGTGGCTATACTAATTTCATACTGAGCACACTTTAGAGGATGGAAAATCATGAAAGATAAAGGCATGACATAACGATAAGGGAAGAGGTCTCAAGAAGAGATACGATCCTTAACTTGTAAGTATCTAAACAAATGATTGTCTAAATACATGAGATAAAAGCCCTTTATCTTTCTAATTCAAGTATTCTTGTTTTTCATTTCATCATTAAAACTTTCCACTCTACTGATCTTTCTAAATCACAGATTTAATCACATTATTCCCCATTTCAACCATTAATGGCTCTTCACTAACTTAGAGAGGTAAGAACAGTGCTTCACCCTAAATTTCAGACCAATACTCAGTTTGACAATTCCTTCCACTTTCTTCATTTACTACTAGTTTACTGCACATAAAATAGGTGCTGTGATTTTGCAGGCCTCAAAGCTTTTTTTCCTATTGTGTCATACTGGTAGGGCTACTTATATATGTTCTAGACATCTAAAATACTAACCTTTCTTTTGAACACCATTAAAAATGCTTTGTTTTAACTGATACCATTTTCCTGAATATTTTGCTTACTTGTGATAAATCCTTTTCCTGAACCTTGCTACTATTTTAATTTCTTATTTGTAACATATAATATTCTGCCTTATAGCACAGTTATCTATAAATTTACCTGTTACCCTTACAGATTGCAGGATCTTTGAAGATATGGTGCAATCTTTTATATATGTTCTGCACCATACACAGAATGTCACGAATAGATGGTATAAAATATATTTTTTTGGGTATCATCATTTTAAAATTTACATCAGTGACAGAAAAACACATTGCCTTTCATGAAGACAGCCAAATCCTTTTTTATTTCTCTCTAGTCTGAAATTCTAGTAGTGCTCAATCTTGGCACCAGTTGTTTTAGCTGTTAATTTCTTATTTAATGGTGCCATGTGTCAGCCTCTGTAGTTTAGAAGTTGCTTGAGGGCTGGGGTAGTTTTCATTATCTCTTTTGTATTCCTTACAGTGCCTTCAATACATAAGTGGTTCAATGAATATTATTTTGAATTAGATTGAACATAGTAGTCTTTCATACTTCTAAATGCCACACATTTGTCATGTAAATGAAGCATCAGTGAATTAGTGGACAATTGTGAAAATTTCAGGAAAACTGCATATATAACTCAGCCTCTGGGGAGGAATATTTCTCTGTACTCATCCACATCATTTGGCAACTGTACTCCAGCTTCATTTACACTAAAATTATCCATTATAAGGCTACAGTTTGATGTAGAACTGTGATTTGGAATAACCATCAATTTGTTCATCATTTAAATCTCTATTTCAAAAGCTTTTCTTCCATTGCTCATTTCTTTGTGCTTCAAAATATGTGCATTGTACCTGCTATCATGCCTTCACCTTCATTTCTGGCAGCCTTTCAGTCACAGTAAGATAGTCTAAAAATAATAAGCAGCATTTGTCAATGGAGATGAAAGTTAACTGTAAATATGTCTTCCTTCATGGTTTCTCTTATTTCCCAATATGAGAAACTCATTCTCATGAAGTAATGTTGAAGGTGGTTACAAAGAAGAATATGGTCTTCCCTCTTCAAGCCTTCTTCCCCATTTATAGAACCATACAGTTTTATATACTGTGACTTTGTAGATTTGGTCAGGGCAGTGCTGTGCCTCCTCCTTGAAGTTTAGTTATTGAAAGTATGACATTAATATAATTATTTTGTCCTCAGTAAAAATTAGCAACTTTTCAAAAAACACTCCTTAAAAAAATTTAATTATACTGTCTTAATAAAACCAGTGGCTGTTTACTGCAAAAATCCCATAAGCTAACTATGTTACTTTAGAATCAATAGCAAATATTAAATCACTGTATTTATTAGTCATAATTCTTAATTTACCAATTACTTGTTAATTCGACATTTCCTGGGCATTGAACATCTATACTGTACTGTCATTAAAATGCCAAAGAATATAGATGTTAGAAAATAATTGAGAACATTACCCATGTTTTTTGACATACATGTCAAATTTATAAATCATATCAGTGATTCGAAGGGTGAGAGTAACTCAAAATCATAATCCATCAATTAAAATTATTCGGTATATTACTCCCTTCCCCCCGGCAAAAAGGCAGAGAGAGACAGAGTTTTTGTCAAGTATTTTTTAAAGATTATAAGCAGATGCAGGGCAGAATTTGCCAGAAGAAATTGAAACTATCTACTTAAAGTTTTAAAAAGAAGAGCATAAAGGGTCTAAAATTAATTGTATTGTTTTTTAGTGATGACCAGGATGTTGAAATATAAATACTTCATTAAAAAGTAAACCTCATTTTCATTATCATTTTAATGTCCCTTCAGACCTATGTAATATTCTTGGTATATTACTAATACTTTTCTTTCAGGCCTTCCTTCACATCCAGTGCCTTTAAACTGCTTTTACAACCTTTTTTTTTTTATGACAATTTCTATTTAAATGTAAAGTCTTATGGGGCTAGACATTGCTGGCTTTTTCTTTTTATGTGCATTTGTAAAATACAATTCAATTTAGTATTTCCTCCATTTACTGACTTTATGAAGAAAATAAAATGCCCTAAATATTTTTAAATAATATAATTTTTGTATTTATTGTGAAATATCAAACTGGAAAATTAACACAGAACTAAAAATTTTACAATTATTGGTACTTTTTAAAGATTATTGCTTACTTACTGTTTCTTAATCTTCTAAGCTAAACCTCTACCTCATCATAATGTCTAAAATGTACCACTTCCGTGTATATATACTAAGTATATTGTTTTAAAATACTGTTCTCTTTATAGTGTGAGCATCCTTGAGATGATGCTTTGGTTCAGTATATACAGCTAAGATTCTTACTGTGTGAATTCTTCCTTGCTAGAAACTTTTAATGAGCTGCTCTGGTAGACCAAAATACTAACAAAATTTCAAAGTAAGAATAAAAGTCCTTCCACACTCTGATGTTTTAAAATTTAAAATTTTTTACTCTACTCTTTCTTCTGTTTGAGGTTCTGCAAGTTATTGCCCTGCTGCAATTTGTGTAACTTTTCTTTTTACCTGTATAGTGAATAGACTCTCTCCTTTCTAAATTTGCATTTCCTATTCAATTATTAGACTATATTACCTTCTCTTTATTTCAAAGAATAGAGAATTAGAAAAAAAAATCTCATGAAGAAAATGTGGGAAGGAGAGAAGATGGCCTAACCAGAGAGAGAATCACAGAAAGCTTGAAGTAAAATATACCATTTAGAAACTCCATTTCTAGGTATGATGGATTAAGTTCATTCCATCGCATTTTCCTAACTGCATACATCTGTAAAACCTGGAGAGAATACATAGGGTAGCAATTTGAATTTCATCTTTTCTTCAAATTTTAATCTTGTCTATTTAATTAAAATAGTAATTGTTTATATCCATAGTGTTCAATGTGATATATTGATACACATTGTAGAAAGGTTACTTAAACTAGCTAAGATTAATATCGTTTCACTTCCTTACCACATTTTTGTGGTGAGAATTTTTAAATCATTATTAATATGGTCACCAGCCATTTTGGAAAAAGTATGATGTTTCCTCAAAAAATGAGAAGTAGAATTACCATAATATTCAGAAATCTCACATCAGAGTATATTTCCAAACATTTTTGATATGGTATCTCAAAGAGATATCTGACTCTCATGTTCCTTTAATTATTGTTTGAGCTGACTAAAAAGAAAAAGTAGCAGGCAGTTTAAGAAGATTGGAATATGAAATATCACCAAATTGGTGGTTAGTTTGCTTTTATTGATTTCTACCCATTATCTCAGAGCCTGAAGTCAATGCATCAAAATAGCAGAAATGTGGAGAGACCTCGGATGAACTTTTAAAATTGAAAAAGTGTGGAAATCTCTCACATTTTAAAATTTTCTCTTCGCTCTGTTCTCTTGTCTCCCTCCGTCACTGTCTCTTTTTTCTCTGTCTCCCTGTCTGCCTGTCTCTCTCTCTGTTGCTCCCCCTACCTCTCCTTTTCTCTCCCTTTCTCTCCCTCTGTCATGTCTCCAAGTAATTCTATGGTGATGTTGGCAGCAAGAACCAAAACTTTGGGGGACATTTTCTCTTCATTTACCAGATCTGTTTTTAATGAGCCAAAGATTGTTTCTGTTTTTTTATCCCTTGCCAACAGCTTTGCTCTTGCATACACTTAGAATTACAGAAGTGCATAACTGGATCAAGAAGTCACATCCCCAATTTCTTGACAAAGGACTGACAAGAGAACTTTCAAGGGAAAAAGAATCTATCATTGAGAGGGAGGAGATTGAGAAAGGAATACCTTAACATAGTTTATGAAAATTAGGGCTCATCCCTAAATAGTTCATTCGGTGGCTCTGATCCTATTCAGTTCAACAAAATATTTGAAAACTAAATTAGTGCACAGACTGAGGCGCAGGTTCCAGAGTAGTGACCCTTAATTGGACAAATCAGAGTAGCAGGAAAAATAGTTTGAAAACTGAACTGTTATTGGAACCACAGTTCACAGATTATGGGGCAGACATTAGGATATAAAGTTAACTAGGGTAATTGCCTCCCAAAATGAACAAAGAAGCACAAAACAAACACAAAAACAAAAAAAAAATCGGTTTTTTTTTTTAAGGATTAAAATAAGACTGAATGTTTCATAATATCACATTTAAAATGGCCAGATAAATAAGCCAGTCATTTTCAATGCAGGTGGAATAAAAGAAAATGCCAAGATGACATGAGCTTTGAAATTATCAGATAAAATTTAAAATAGTTATTATAAAAATGATAAATGAAGTATCCACAAACTCATAAAATAAATGGATAAATAAATGTCTTAGTTCCCCCAAGAATGTATAAGGAAGAATCAAATGGAAAGTCTAGAAATGAAAAATGCAATGACTATTTAAATAAAAATAACCCTTCCAACACCCTGACTTGATAGACACCATAGCAGAATGGAAATGACAGTGGGAAGAGTCATTTAACTTGAAGAAAGATCAATAAAATTCCCTTATTATGATGAATTGAGACAAAAATTAACAGTGTCAGTTACTGGTGGAGTACTAGATCAAGGGAGAAAATATATTTGAAAAGATTTAACTAATTAGACACGTATCGCATAACTAATTCTAGAATCTCTATAAACTTCAAGTAAGACTAACATGAAGAACCCAAATCTAAGACGTATGTTAAATAAAACAGCTGAAAATGACAGGTGAATAAAAACTCTTAATACCTAAAAGAAAAAAAAAAACATGACTGCCTAGGAGCAAAAATACAATCTAAAAATAATTTTTTTCTCAGAAAAACTCAAATTTACAGGACAATAAGCTAACAACAGTGAATTGATAATTATGAATAACCAGCAAATCATAATTATAAATTAAATGAAAATATTCTCTGAAAGGAAAGATGAAACAAAGATGTTCATCTCAAAAGGAAAAAAAAAACATATTTAGAGAACGCTCTCCAGTAACCTTTAAATGAAAGCAACATCATCAGACAGAACCAATAAAAAATGACACCAGCTCAAGGCACAGAAGTAAAATAGGGTGAGCAGCCACATAAAGGATAACTATGTGAATGAATATAAAAGCATGTTAAATATACAAAACAACAATATGAATGGCATATAAGGTTTAGGTGCATACAGAATTAATATTGTGGAAAAATTATACCAAAATTAAAGGAAACTAAATTAATTTAAGTGTTCCAAGATGCTTTCATCATTCATGAAGTTTTAAAATTAAAAATTTATGTTGGACATTAATAAATCAACAAGGTCTGTTGTAATCTCTATTATAACTATTAAAAGAAAAGTGATAAAACCAGAGATCGAATAAAATATAAAATGGAGAGTCTAAATATTGATTCATAAAAATAAGTTGAGAAAATAGCAAAAAGGAACAAAGAAAATATGAAACAAATAGGAAAGTTTGTTGGTAGATTTAACAATAAACATATTAGTAATTACATGCAATTTAAATAGACAAAGGCTTTCAGACTGGAAAAAATTCCAACTGTATGCTGCTTAAAAGAGACAATTTTTAAATAAAGAAAAATTTTTAAAATGAAATCCAAGTGGAGGTATGTGATGAAAAGACAATAAACATGTAACTATACTGATTTCAGGCCATATTATGTTAATAGCAGGAAACATTACTGATTGTAAAGATATCCCATGACGATAAAAGTCAAATAACTAGAAGCATATAACAATCTTTGTCATGGTTTGTATCAGACGATCCCCACAACCCTCGTGCATTCATAGGTGGGGCTTTTCAGAACTGGTTGGATCTAGGGTGTGTGACACTGGGATTAAGGGTGTGTGGTGCTAAATTAGTCCACACTAATTGGAATTAGCACAATAGTGGGTGTGGCTGAATGGATTTACTGAAGAGAGACACTCCATTTTGGGTGTAGGCGGCACTACTCAAAAGGTTTGTAGCCCAAATGGAATAAAAGTGAAAAGCAGGATCGATTCTGCTGCTGCTTGCTGCTTTGCTAACTCCTGCCTACTCTGCATTGGACTGTTTCTCCTCTGGGATGCCCCTCTGCCAGGCCACCCTGCCTTGGAGCCAGCCAACTACAGACTGAAACCTCTACAAACTCTGAGCTAAATAAACCTTTCCTCCTTTAACTTTGGGTGTCAGGTATTTTGTCTCAGCAATAAGAGAAGTAACTGAGACAATCATTAATTTGAGTTCTCTGATTTATATATTTTAAAAATATTTGAAGAATAGAAATTACAAAGGTAAAAAAAGTTCACACTATAAGTGGTGTATTTTAACAGGTGGCACTCAGTAAAGTATTAGCTAGGCAAAAAATCAATAGGAGTATAAAAAAGTGCTAAAATTTTAACATAATTTTCAAACCTTAATATACGTGTACAAAATATATCAGCGAGAACTTGTAGAAAATACATTATAATACAGTACACATTTCTCAGTTTTCACAATTATATATTTTCTACAACTGATTATATGCTCAAATGCAAATTAAATTCCAACAAACTTCATAAGCCTGTAATCATCCTATGTATGTTTAACACACATAATCCAAAACATCCAAAATTTGAAATGTTCCAAAATCTGAAATATTTTGTGTGCTGGAATGATGCTACAATTGGAAAATTCCATACATGACCTTAAGCCATAGGACACAATCAAAATGAACCCATTGTAAAAATACTGTACAAAACTACCTTCAGGCAATCTGCATAAGTTGCATATGAATTATAAGTGAATTTCTCACTTAAATTTGGATAATGTGCTAAAGAAATCTCCTTATTTGTATGTCAATCTTCCAAAATCTGAAAATATCAAAAATCATAAACACTTCTAGCCTTATGGATTTTTGATGTTATAACCAATGTATATGTTTGCTCAGCAGAATTAAGAAATAAATTAACTAAATAGAATGGAAGCTTTGAACATTTTAAAAACTAAGCATCAGTCCTCTGTACAAACCAACAGGAAGATGACAAAATATAAATTAGAAAGTAGTATGAGTCAATTGACATCGATTGCAGCTATTATAGTGTATCAAAGAAAATTAATAGCTTTGAAATTCTTACACTAGAAAAGAATAAAAAGTAAAAATGTGATTATCTATTTTTGAAGCTTATCGGTATAGCAGGGAAATCAGGATAGAAATAATTTGGATATGAGCAAAAACTAATATAATGGGAAACAATGTAGAATAGACAAAATCAACAAATGTAGTGCCTGAAAAAATCTGCAATAAAATTTGTAACTATTTGGGATAACTAATCAATAAATAATGAAAGAAAGACTTCCAATATCAGGAATAAAAATGGAGGTGTATTACATGTCATACAGATTTTAACAACACAAAATATATAAATAAATTTATGCCATTTATTTTAAAAATTTGATAAAAATGAGGAATAATGCAAAATTTAAATTACAAAATATCTATAATTAACCCTCTCACATACAAATTCTGGGCTCAGATGACTCAATTTGAGAACACTATTCATCAATTAAGAAAGGCAAACTTGAACTCTAAAGGAATCATTTTAAAAATAAAGGAAGAATATTTCTCAATTCATTTTGTGCTGCTAGCAAAAGTTTGACTCCTAAATCTCACAAAGACATTTTAGTACATCGAAAATTGAGTTCAGTATCTGTTATGAGCTGAAGAAAAATCCTAAGGAAAATATTATCATCTATCACTGATATGTGAAAGGGGAGCATCTATTTGTGTATAAGGAAAAAAGTGCATGGTTAGGTTAATATTTGTATATCTGGTAATAAATTTCATTATATTAATATTTGGTTGTTTTATCTTTCAATGTTGTACCATCTCCATTTATTATACATTTTAAAATGGAAAGCAGTTATAACAGTGTATAGTAGAAAGTAGCCTTAAATTTACATACTCATATTTTTTCTACATTTTCACAATTGTATATGGTAGTTTGTATTTACTTACTGTAGTCTTGATTCCACTATACTACGTTAATATACTTTTCTCAAATTAAATGACTTCTTAAAGATGAAACCCCAAATTATAATTCCGTTTATCTTATTAAAACCTCGAAGTTATTTGACTGTTAAGAGAAATTATTTAAGAGTGCTTCAAATGCTACATGTGTAGAAAAAACTGCCTATTGTCCTTATTTTTATATAAAACCAAGCATCTACCCAGTGTCTCAGCACGACAGGGATTCTCACCTTGCACCTGCAAAGCTACATGGGCCATTTGCTTAACTTTTGGCTGTTGTACAGTGAATAGAGTGGGTAGTATTCTGTTCACATTATTTTAAATACAAAGTAGCTTCCCCTATAGTTTGTCTTTTCCCTTCTGACAGGGTAGAACAGTGATGTGCTTGTGTATTGATACTGACCATGCTCATGAGGCTGACATTAGTGATGAGAGGGAGAGATAGTGAAGAATTAAGACAGAGTAAGCCTCATGTCCTTCGTGGCAGCACATTGTACAGCCAAGCAGCGCATTGAACTTGGACAGCCCAACAGCTTCCTGGCTGTCCCATTCAGAAAAATAAAATTTCACCTATTTGGAGCTACTATATTTTTGTTGCAATTGAGCAACTTATTAATACCGTAATTAATAAGTAAGAGAAAATGAAATACTACAGTAAGGATATTTAATTATTGTATTACAAGAAAAATTGGATGTTTCTGGATTTGGCAAAATGCCTCAGCAATAGCCTTAAATAGCAAGACTTTTTTTTTCATATTCCCACGTGCCAGCTTGAAATCTTTTTCTTAGATTTCTACTTTTAAGGTCCAAACATTGCTGAGACATCTCCAAGTACAAGGTTTTCAAAAAATAAATTCCCTTAAAGGAAAAGAGAATGATTTTCCTCTAAATCCCCAGTATACATTACTTTCAAACATAAGTGAATTATGTATCCATCAGTGAAAAAAAGAAAGAAAAAACACTTAGAAAATAGTAACGGGATTGTTTTCCTTGATGTCAATCATGGTTTCCCTAAGGTTGAAGAATGACACACATATTGCTACTTGAACAAAATGGATTTCTATAAACTGAGAAAGAAGGGAGGCTGATGTGCTCTTGGGAAAGTCACCAGTGAAGACTTACCCTTTTATTTCCTTGTCTTATCTAAACATTTGTTTCTCACCAATATGTACATATATATGTATTACTATATATGTATTAATTTTTTCTTTAGCCATTTCCTCAATGCATTTATACACTATTAAACTGGGAAATATCCAGAGACTCGTCTAGTTACCAAATCTTGCTTGAAGTAAATTATGTTTGACCTATGTACTTATCCATTAAGTCTAGATGTGTCACTTTTACATAAAAATAAATTACTTGTCTCTAATGCATTCATTTATTCATTATACAATAATGGAGAAGGAAAAAGAACTTTTTTTGAACAGGTAGATGGGAAAGAAATTCACAATAGTTTTTAGTTCACAATATTAATGATGACTTATGACAAAGTAGTAGTATTGATACTCTACTTTAAGTGGGGTAAGCACTTTGGATATACAAGCTAGCAAAATGTAGTTGTATTTTTTATTTTTATTTTTTACTGATACAGTGTCTTTCTATGTAATCCAGTTCTCCCTTGAACTCTCTATGTAGCCCAGGCTAGCCTCACACTTGTGATCTTCCTGCCTTAGCATCCCTGACTATGTTCTTGCACCACCACATCTGGTTTACATTTCTATTTTGTGGACTCATCATTCTCAGCTACATCTTCAAAGTCTATGTTTAAAATGGGGATTGGGAAGAATGCTTTTTTGTTTGATATAAAAGCCCCTTTCCTGTGTTGAGAGTTACAGGTCCTAGGATATGGCCCCAAGGACTGAATAGTCAATCTGTTGCTTTCAAAGTTTCTGAACTCTACTGCAGTAAATTCTGTCAAACTTTTCGAGCTCCATTCTCTTTGATTTATCAATATTTCCAAAACTAAAAATTCTTGTTAGCATATTTTCTGTAAACTCTAAAATACCTAACACTTAGTCATTGATCTTCATAGAGATTTCTCTAGTTTAATGTAAATTCCTGGATGATATATATTAAAATGAGTGACTTTCATTTATTAATCTTGTATTTTAAAACTTTCTAACATTTGCTTATGTAATGGGGTAAGTTATACTATTAAAAGCTTATTTAGTTAAATCTTAGGGATTTAATACATAGAAAACCATGCTATCTTTGAAAAAGACAGTTTTATTTCTTCTCATCTTGTGTATTTTTAGTTTTTACTTCTTTTTTTATTGCATTAGATAGGACTGTCATATCATGCTGAATACTAGTTGTGAGAGAGGATAACATTGCTTTGTTTCCAATAATGTAAAAAGGTCGCTACAATGTTACTTAAATTATATCTACATTAACATTCTCTACATTATATTTTATAGATTTTTGTGAATTTGAGAAGTTCTTCTTATTCATGGGTTGTTGAGAGCTTCCTACTGAATTACTGCTAAATTTTGTCAAATGATGTTTCTTCGTGTATCGATATGATCATAGGACATTTTTACCTATTTAATGTGATGGATTTTTTGTATCAGTTAATTTTAAGTGAACTAAACTCTCACATTTAAAATAAATTCTACCTGGTGTATAACGATATGTTAGAGTTGACTTGCTAAAATTATGGGGTGACTTTTTGCATGTATTTTCTTTAGAGATATTGATTGTAGTATTCTTCTCTTGCAATATCTTTATCTATTTTGGTATTAGGGAAATGCTGACTCCATAAATGGAGTTAAAAAGTAGTTTCCTTGTTTCTACTTTCTGTCAGAGATTCTAGAGAATTTGTATAATTTCTCCCTTATATGTTTGCTAGAATTCACCAGTGAACCTATCTGAACCTCTTGCTTTCTGGATAGAAAAGTTATTAATTATTTATGCAATTTCTGAAATAGATATACACGTATTCAGACTATCATTTTTCCTATTGTGAAAAGTGGTATTCATGTCTCTTCAGAAATTGATCCATTTTTATACCTTATTAAGTATGCAGACAAAGAGTTGTGCATAATATTCTCTTATTATACAATTTATGAATATGGTATCAGTAGTGATACTCTCTTTTCTAATACTAGTAAATTGTGTCTTTTTCCCTCTGTGTTGGCCTGGATAACACTTTATCAATTAATTGATCTTCCCAAAGAACCGGATTTTGGTTTCATTGTATTGATTTCCTATTTACAGTGTCAATGATTTTTGTTCTAATTTCTGAGTTTTTCCACTTTTGTTCTGTTTTCCTTGTGTTTGTATTGTTTTTCTTTCTCTAGTTTCTCAAAGTGGGGAATTAGACAATTGAATAAGATATTTCTATATGCATTCAATATTATAAATTTCTCCGTATTCTCTATATTTCTTATATCAAATAAATGTTAAGTAGTATATTCCTTTTCATTTAGTTCAAAATATTTTTATATTTCCCTATTTTCTTTTTGACTCAAATGCTCTCAGAAATGCCCTGTTTAATTGTCAATTACTTTGAGGTTTTCCAGCTACTTTGCAACTTTTTCTCTCAATTGCATTGTGATATTATATAGTTTATGTGTGGAACATCCTCCAAAGACCCATGTGTTAAAGGCTTGGCATCAGCTTGGCATTATTTACAGTAATGGAATGCTATGGAACACATGGTTTGAGAACACAGTTTGTATTTCTATTTTTAATTTGTTAACATATATTGTATACTGCAGAATGTGATACATTTTGATGAATGTTCCTTGTGAGTACAAAAAGACTGTACTGTGCTGTTGTTGGATGAAGCATTCTATAAGTGTCAGTTACATCCTGTTGATTGATGCTACTATTCAGTTCAACTGCATCTATACTGATTTTCTGCCTGCTGGATCTGTCAATTACTGATAGAAGGGTGCTGAACTCCCCAACTATAGTAATGGACTTATCTCTTTTTCTCTGAAGTTCTATCAGTTTTTGCCTCATGTACATTGATGCTCTAATATTTGACACATAAACACTAAGACCTGTTGTGGCTTTCCAGAGACCTAAGTAGTTTATTATTATGAAATAATCCTTTTTCATACCTGATAATTTTTCTTGTTCCAAAGCCTGTTTTACCTGAAATTAACAGAGCTATGTGAGTTTCTATGGTTACTGTCAGCAGAATGTATCTCTCTTCATTCCTTTTTAAAAAATTCCTTTATGTTTAATGTAAATGTGTCCACAAGAAAATAGTCTAGTCTTGCTCCTATTCACTCGGTCTGTCTCTGTCTTTTAATTGGTATGTGTTGACCAATGACATTTAAAGTGATTATTTTTATACTTGGATTAACATCTAATATATTTATAATAATTTTACATTCATTTTTCCCTTGTTTTTCATTTTTTTGGTTCTTTGATTTTAATTGTAATTTTATATAATTTCGTTTTCTTTCTTTCTTGGCATGTCAAGTATATTTCTTTTGAAAATTTTTTATGTTGTTTTAACTTTTTGTGGATATTTTATTTTAAGCATTCTTGATTCTTTCATCAACTACCACTCACAAGTTTGAGAGAGGTGTAGACAGAAAAAAACGAGCAGTGCTGTACCTGATTGATTTTCCCTAAGAAAGTAAAGAAGGGAAATGGTAAGTCCAGAGGGTGAGTAAAAGAGCCAGCACACAGGCCACGGTACAATAATCCCCCATCCCTGCCTGTCATGGATTGTAATATATGTATATTTAGGAGAAATTTAAATTCATTTCCAAATAACACTCTACTACTTCACAGCTGATGCAAGTACACTGTTTCTAATTCCTCCCTCCCATAACTTACAGTATATCTTTTACTCATTTCTTTTAACCACAAGTTATAATCACTCAAGACATTGTCTGTGTAGTTACTTTAAACAGTATTCTGTAAGATTAAATCACAAGAGTAAAATATTTTACTTTCATATATACATTCGAATGCATGTTGACATACGCTAATCACAGCACTATTTTTAAAGAGCTTATTTTTTTCCCTATTGAATCATCTTGGCACTGTTGTTAAAATTCAATTGGCCACAGATGTATGTATTGGTTCTCTATTCTCCATTCTTTTCCATTGGTCTACATGTCTACTCATTGACAGTACCACACTACTTTGATTCTTATCTTTGTAGTTTTGATATTGGGATGTGTGAGGCCTCCCTCTTTGTGCTTCATTTTTCAAGATTTGTTTTTGTTATTTGGGACCCTTTACACTACCAGATGATTTTTGGCAATTGGCTTTCTATTTCTCCAAAGAACCATTAGAGATTTGTTTTGTTTTGTTTTGTTTTTGTTTTTGTTTTAATTTTTGCAGTGCCAGGGATTGAATTGAGGGAGTGTTGACCTACATCCCTCAACTCCTTTTAGTCTATTCACTTATTTTGAGACAGGTTATCACCAAGTTTACTGGGCAGGACTTGAACTTGTGATCTTCCTGCTTCAGCCATAGAGTAGCTGGAATTACAAGTTTGTGCCACTGCGCCCAGCCGAATTTTGATAGGAATTAAATTGAACATGTAAATTTTTTTTTAGTAATACCATTTTAATATGAAGTTTGTAATCAATGAACATGAGATATTCTTTCATTTAGTCTTCAGATTGTTTTATCAATAGTTTGCAGTTTTCAATGTACAAATCTTACACTTGCTGGGTTATATTTTCCCAGGTATTTCAATTTTTTAAATGGTATTGCAAATAGATTTTTTTTCTTAATTTAAATTTGCATAATTTATTGTTGGTGTATAGAAACACTATTAATTTTTCAATGTCCAAATTGGGTACCTTTCTTTTCTTCCTCCCTTCTTCCCTTCCTTTCTCCCTTCCCTTTTCCTTCCTTCCCTCCTTCCTGCTTTCCCTCCTTCCTTCCATTCTTCCTCCTTCTTTCTTTCAATTCCTCCTTCCTCCCTCTGTCTTATCCTCCCCTCTCCTCTGTCTCTGTCTGTCTGTCCGTCTGTCTCTCAATTGTTTAGCAAGAATTTTTCATACAATGTTTATTGTTAAAGCAGATAGCCTTTCATTCTTCCTGATCTGATGGGAAAACATTTTCAGTCTTTCTCCATCGAGTATAATGTTTTCTGTAGTTCTTTTTAATACATGCCCTCTACTAGTCTTTACAAATTAACCTTGTGCTGAGACATTCTTCAGCGATTAGTCAGGCCATTTATAACTACTCCTTTCCTTCTACTTCCTACTTACACTGAGCTTCAGAAGCAGTCAGAGTTGACAAGAGTAGGGTGTTCTCAGGTCTTTCCTGAACATCCATCCTGCTGAGAGTATGTGTATCATTTTCTAGATTTCTAAGTATACCTGGGTAATTTTGGATGCTCTAATTTCCCAAATAAACACTCCAGATTTGCTTCTCTTTCTTTTGTTGCACTATTGTCTACCTTAACCACAATCTTCTGCCCTGAGATTGCTCGTTTACCTTACCAAGTTATTGAGGAATTTCTTTCATTTCCCTGTGTGAGTCCTGACTTAGGCAACCCAATCAAGTTTTGTCAGTTCAAAAGCTAAACAGCTGACAAGTTACTACAAACAAAATGATTTCTGAATAAGGTATATTTGACTTGCTCGAGAACAGGGGATCAAAATTCCACACTGAGACTCGACTGCTGTCTTCAATATCACTGCCGAACCACGGCGAGGATTGGGAATAAGGCCAGAAACAAAACAAAACAAAACAAAACAAAACAAAACAAAACACTCCACAAACTTTCTTACCATTCTTAAATTGTATGTTCATTAGTTCAATGCTTGCTGAGCTGCTGTAAAATCTGTTTTCCAAAGTTCTGACAGAGTTGCTCCAGCAATTTTATTGGTTCTTTTTTTGTTTGTTTTTTTGGGTTTTTTTTTTTTAACGTTTCTTTAGCGTGTTAGACATTTCTATTCTATTCTGTCATTTTCACTGATATTCACATGTCCTTTACTTTCCAAGGAAAATTTCAGTGGATACAGAATTGTGGGTTGGTGATTTTTATTTGTTTGTTCCTTTTAACATTTAAAATATTCTCTTGCTTTCATGGTTTCTGAAGAGAAATATGATATTTTTACACCCATTTCTCTATTGGTAGGTTGCTTTCCCTCTACTAATTTATTTGGGGAATTTCTGTTTGTATTTGGTTTTCTCAATTTGAATTATGATACATGTAAGTATCAATATTAAAATGTATACTTCTTGGTGTTTTTCTGAGCTTCCTGGATCATTCAGGTCATGTTTGTGATTAATTTAAAAAGAAAAAGTTCTCAGCTGTTATTGTAACTCTTCCTTCTCATTTTGGAATTCTCAATATGTGTATTGTATTTGTAATTCTTTCAGTATTTGTAATTGTCCCTCAGTTCTTATACTTCATGTTTCATTTATTTTTTTCTGTTTGATTTTTCATTTGAACAGCTTTTATTGACAGATCTAAAAATATATTAATTCTTTCAATTATGTCCAGCCTACTGATAAAAACATCAAAGATATTCTTTTTCTCAGTTATACTATTATCTCCAGAATTTTCTTTTGTTTATCAGTTTTCTTTTTTCTTCTTCTTCTTTTTTTTAATTTTAAACCAAGAACATGTATTGGTACATTCTACATACAATATTTTCTCTCTTCTTATATTATTCATCTCTTCTTGCATATTGTCCATTTTTCCCTTGGGCATCCTCAGCATATTAATTATTTATTTTAAAAATTTCATCCAACTATTAAAAACTCAGTGCTGTAACTGATTATGGTCTGATGTTTGGTTTTTATCTGAAAAATGATTTTTCTTGTCTTATAGAATGCTGTGTACATTGTTACTAAAAGCCGGACATAATGTATTGGATAAAAGGAATTGAGGTAATTAAGGCCTTCAACACGATTGTCAAGGGCTGTGTCTACTACTGCATTTGCTATACTTGTATGTGTCAAAAGCTTTAATTTCCTCTAGTGTCATTGTTTTTGCCTACCTTGCTGAATTTGGGTTTCCTTAGAAAATCATTCCTAAAATTAATCTGTGTCTTTAATCTCTTAGTAGTCCAATTTACTGCTACTGTTCTCAAGATTTGTTCATGTAATGGCAAGTTATTGTGGACAGAATGTTGTATATAATTCTGTGATGAAATTTTGATTTCTAGCGTAACTAAATCCATGAAATATGACCATCAGAAGAGCTTCTAGCCTTTTTTTTTTCCCACCTTACACGCAACAGAAGGCAACAAGGAAGTAAGTTGTCTCCCTGGGTCAGATGAGGCTCTGATAATACAGTTTCTGTCAAAGGCAGAAGTCTGTTAAAAAGAAAATGTTATGGGTATACATGAAATCAGTTATTTTTTTTCTGGGACTGTTTTGAAGTGATTTATTTTCCCCTCTTTGCTGGATGCAGGAGTGATTTGTCTCAAATTTTTATCACGACAACTTTGGTGGGGATATATGTTGTAAACTCACAAAAGTGAACCTCCACTTAGACATAGGCTCCAGGATTTTTAATGTTTAAACTAGTCCGAGCTCATTTCCACCAATAAGTCACTTACTATATAAGTATCCCTAGAACTTCATGGGACTAGTGGTTTTGCTCTCAGAATGTTATTATTCTCTGTATTTTTTCTCTGTATTCTCTCTCTCTCTGTCTCTCTCTCTCCCCTCTCTCCCTCATTCACCTCTAATTTTCAGTGAAGTAATTTATACTGTGATATCAATTTTTAATGAACTTTAAAAAAGTTGTTGATTTTCAGTTTGTCCATGTTTTTCCTACTTTGAAATGGTAGCCTTAGTTACAGCAGCACCACCCTTTTTCAGATTTTTGCCAGCAGGTTCTGTCTCTTTTTCTCAGAGAAAAATATAATGGAAGCTGTATGTTAGAAACCTAGGTACTGAATGCTGATCTTGTCCCAGTCTATGGGTTCTAAGCCTTTTCTTGCACTAGTTTTAGTCTGGTACTTCTCCAACATGACAGATTAGGCCATGTCAAAATTTTAGTGTTAAAAACTTTAGACACAACACATTTGATAGAATTGATTTGAGCAAAGAATGTTCTGTGAATTGGACAGCACCAGAAGAAGTTCAGAGAGCTTTGTCCAACAGGATGAAAAGCAGACCTTTATAGGCCAAACACAAAAGCAAAGAAGAGGAATCATCTTTTTGGCAAGAGCCAGGTGTCTGCCTTATTTTGGCATGGCGTAATTAGGCATTTGCTTTATTGCATATGATGTGATCAGTCAGCTGCCTATAATGGGCTGAAGCATGGCTTTTCGTGATTAATTGAAACTCAATTATGTGATACAAAAAAATACTCGTGGTTAGGTTTTGGCTTATTTACATCCTAAGTAAGGTTGCAGTGTGCTTTTTTAGAACTCAAAATGAACACAACCTCAGATTAATGGCTTCCCACTCACCAAATTTAATACTAGATAGAGACAGAAGGTGCATCTCTTAATCAAGTTTTGTTTTATATTTCTCTTTCAGATTACCCATATTTAACCTACACACCACTCTCTCTTCCCTGGGCTAGGTAAAGGATAACTGGTCTCAGTATCCTGAAATTCCAACCTACTTCTAATTGTATGTCACCATTTGATATGTAGTCTTCACTGCAGACTATAACAGGCAAAATTATACTTTTTCGTATAAGAAAGGTAGCAAGTTTCCCAGCCTGAGATAAGTGAGTCATAATTTGCCTCAAAATCACCAAGATACATCATGTATAGGTACAGAATTAATGTAATGAATGTGACCATTGTATGTAGAATGTACCAATACATGTTCTTGGTTTAAAATAAAAAAAAAATCACCTCGCTTACTCACCTATATTCTACCAATTAGACACTATTGTTATATCACTCAATTTTCAGTAATCAAACTATTTACCAAGCAAGAAAAGTTTAGCTGAAAATGAGAAGTATCTCTAATAGTGGCTTAAATAAGAGACACCTAATTCCCTCACACATCATCATAGATCTTTAGTCCTTTTTTCAGATCTATCTTATTATAAGTCATTGTATAACATAAACACCACTAAAGGAGTATGACCTTAACATATTTTATTTGAACCATTATGATTCATATTCAGGGGTGACGATACTTTCACCGTTCTCTGGGAATACTGTTGATTGAAAATGATTTAGAATCTATAAATTATATAGAGGAAGAGTATTACTATTAGGTGAGAAATTAACTCTATCAATCATATATTTTCTCTGTTTTCATTATATCACATTCTTCAGTTTCTTCCCATTTTGAAGCTAACAGATCATGCTCATTTTATAAGCCTCACTTCTTACTTTTAAAACTAGTATTGTTTTGCCCTCTGGCCTTTGTTGTCTTTTCGTTCTCCTACTACACAGACTCCTCTGAGATGAACTTTATTCATCTAGTTTCAGCTTCAATTACTCCATAAGTGACATACTTGCCAAAGACATATATTCACTGAAAACCTCTTACTATTCAGGAATGTTAAGCAATTGGATCTCTAAGTCTGAGTAACAGGTATTTCCTAAGTTATGCAAGCCTGATAAAATAAATTAATCCTTATCAGGATAATTAGGAGGTGTCTATCTTTATTGGATGTTAGTTAACAAAAAAAATATTGTCAGCTGGATTACCTAAAATAATGTGATAAAATCAAATAAGTTGTATGTTATATACAATAGAGTGTTATATGCTAATTCCACCATTAAATCCAGGTGAAAAGATTATTACTCTGGCAATTACTTAGTCCACAAACCTCATTTTAGCATAGTAACACAGATATTGAGAAAAGAAAGAATAGGGAATGATTCACTAGACAAATATGAACAAATGTTAATGAGAAGCAATATTCATATTAAAAAAGGTAGCATCCAATGTCAGAACTGAAATCATTAATTAAGACAAAAGGAGATATTATGATAAGGAGATTTCTCCCACCCTTAGATTTGTGTGGTTTAATCTCTGAAACCATATGTGTATGCCTCAATCCTTTTCACTAAAAAAGAGAATGCAAATGTGACTGAGGTTAAAACTGCCAGAAACTGGGTATGATTTTGCATTATCCCTGAGGGCTCCGTGTAATCATGTGAGTCCTTCAAATTAAAAAATCTGTGTTCAGAAGGAGATGTGAAGACAGAAGGCTAAAAGAGGGGCTATAAAGGACTTTAAAGATGGAAGAAGAGGGCCTTGGAATGGGGCTGGCTTTTACACTTCGTAAAAGTCACAGCAATTTACTTTCCCTTAGGGTCTCTAGAAAGAAAGCAAATGATTTAAATCCATTGAGACCTGTGTAAGAGTTCTAACTTTTTGACCAGAAGATAAATGTCCATCATCTTAAGCCCCTGAGTTTATAATTATTTGTTACAATGGTAATATTAGGTGAATACAGGTTTCTATATTAACACACAGAATAAACAGGTTATATAGAACTCTTCATTTTTATGCAACAAAGAAGTAATGACATACACAGGCAAAAACTCCTAGACAACACTAAAATATGAGAATCATCACAGTTAAATATGTTAAAATATTTTATAGTATGTCTTAAAAATAAGTCATGAACTATTCTGGGATAAACCAAAATATCTGCTTGGGATTTAAACAACACAATCAAATTTTCAATGAGAAATGGGAAAGCAGAAAGGGAATTCTCTGAAAAAATTTAGATTTTAACCCTGTTTTAACATATGCATTAAACTACTTCATTTGTTTAGAACTTTAAAACTTCTGAAAGCATAAAAATGAATTGTCAGAACAAAAGCAATGAATAAAAATGGTATACTCCTCTAATCATAATTTTTCTCTACTAGAAAATAATGAGGAGTCATTTAAATATGGATTAAAGAAAAAGTATATAAACTTGAAATAAAATATGGTATTGTAAAAACCTACTTGTTAAAATGGACTTTTATTTTTTAAGGCTGCATATTTCAACTGTGTAATTGTACAGACCATATATGATTAATTCTGTCTTTTCTGGGTGATCACTGTTCTCATTTCATTGAGTAGTCCTTGTTCCTTTAAGATGAGAGTTAATAAATTTTCTCAATATGGCACAGAAAATTTCCACCTTGTGTATTTCTGATAACCTTATTTGTATGAGGTCGGCATTATGTGAAGCACTTCTTAGAAGTTACAGCTTGAAAATTATCACCTCAAGATGCTAGGGATTTAGCTCAGGGGTTAGAGTGTTTGCCTATTGAGCATAAGGCCCTGAGTTTGATCCCCAGTGCACCCCCCAAAAGAAAAAAAATGTCACCTCAAGAAAGATAATTTGAGGGTTCTTTTTTTCAAAAATCAAAATTAATTTAAAAAGTTGGAAAGAAAAGAAAAATATTTAAATACATTTGGAACTTTCTATCATTTGGAATATATTTGTCATGCCAAAATTATATTGTTAAGACACTAAATATAATGATCATTTGAATTCTTCCTTCCCTATACATATACCTGTTATTTCTTTTTCTTGCCTAATTGCTCGCACTAACATTTCCAGTACTGTGTTGATGAGGAGCAGTGATGGTGGACATCCTTGTCTCGTTCTTGATTTTAGAAGAAAAGTTTTCAATTTTTCCCCATTTAATATGATACTGGCAGAAGAATGGTCTTAAATGGCTTTTAAAAGATTGAGATAAGGTCATTTTATACCAAGTTTGTTCAGTGTTTTTATCGTGAAAGGATATTGGGTTTGTCAAAGGCTTTTTTTATATGTCTATTGGGATGATCATGTGATTTTCGTATTTGCTTCTGTTTATGTGATATGTTACATTTATTGATTTGCATATGTCAAACCATCCTTTCATCCCAGGAATGAAGCCTACTTGCTCATGGTGTATCGTCTTTTTGCTGATTTATTTCATTCTGTTTGCCAGTATTTTATTGTGGATTTTTGCACTGATATTTATTAAAGACATTGGTCTATACGTCTCTTTTTTGGTTGGATCCCTGTCTGGTTTTGGAATCAGGGTAATGACAACTTTCAGGAATGATTTTGAGAGCACAACTTGCCTTATAACTTCATTTAAGTGCTTGAGAAGTATTGGTGTTACATCTTTCCTGAAGTTTTTGTAGAATTCAGCAGCAACTCCATCTGGGCTTGGACTTTTTTAGTTGATAGATTTTTTTTATTACTGATTTAATTTCATTGCCTCTTATTGGATCATTCAGAGTTTTAAAATTTTTTTTGGTTAAGTTTTGGTAATTCACATGCATCTAAGAATGTATCCATTTTTTCTGAATTCTCTAATTTATTGGCATACAGGTTTGCAAAGTAGATAATAATCTATTTTTATTTTGGCAGTGTCTTGTGATTTCCACCTTTCATTTTTAAAGGCACTGACTTGAGTCTTTTCTCTCATTTTTGGTTATATTGCCTAAGAGTTTGTGTGTTTTATTTTTTCTCTCAAAGAACCAAATTTTTAGAGCATTCTTTTTTTAATTTTTTATCTCAACTTCATTGATTTATGATCTGATCATTATAATTTCCTTCAGTGTACTAGCTTTGGGTTTCAAATGTTCTTGTTTTTCTAGGGCCTTGAGGTACATCCTTGGGTTATTTTTTTGGGCTCACTCTGTATTTGTAGTGTGGGCATTCACAGGTATAACCTACCATCTTAGGACAGCTTTGATTGTGTCTGATGAATTCTGGTGTGCAGATGACATGATGTTCTACACAAAAGACCCAAAAAAGTCCACCTAAAGAAAAAGAAATTCAGCAATATATCAGAATACAAAATCAGCACACAAACAACAATAGTGTTCCCATACACTAACAAAGAACTGACCATAAAAGAAATTAGCAAAAAGATACCATTCAAAATAGCAACAAGAATAATTAAATACTTAGAAATTAACCTAAGAAAGTGAAAGACATCTACAATCAAAAGTATAGTATTCTGAAAAAGGAAATTGAAGATTATGCCAGGAAATGAAAAGATACCCTCTGTTCTTGGATAGACAGAAGCAATGTAGTCAAAATGGCCATATTTGCAATTTTTTAAAGACAAATTTAACACAATTCCAATCAAAATACTATACCAACAGCATTCTTCATAGAACTTGAGAAGACAATCCTAAAATTCAGTCTATATGTCCATTAACAGATGACTGGATAAAGAATATTAGAATACTATTCTGCCATAAAGAAAGATAAATTTGAGTCATTTGTAGGAAAAATGGACATACCTTAAAATCATAATGTTATGCAAAATAAACCAGATACACAACCAATACCACTTGGTTTCTCTTATATAAAAATCCAAATTATAAATAAAGAGCAAAATAAAGGATAAATAAGTGTAAAAAACAAATAAAATATTTTAATCTTATATTTCAAAAGACTATAATAAAACAGCTATATCTGCCATTTCCCAAGTATACAGTAGCTATCTATGCAAAGAGATATTTTTGCACAATAGGTTTAAAAATGGTTTGGTAGAATTTCTTTAATTTACTCACAAATCACTTATGGTATAGAATAAAATGAAATTTTCAAAACAGGCTTGCTTTACTTATGGGCTGTCAAACGGATTCCTTTAATGTGCAAAAACATTCTTATCTAAACAACAGGAAAAATAATCAGTTGGAGGTTTGAAATCATTCACCATGATGCTATTTTCAGCAAGAAACTAGAAACAATAGCCTTGACACTTCTTAGAAATCTGAGTGTTTTAAAATATGCACGCTTGGCCTTTTGAGATTTCCAAACATGTTTTCTTATTCTGCCAACGAAGAATAAAATAGCTTCCCAGTTAAATATTACCAGCTAGAGAAAACTGAGAGCAGGGATTGATGATAGAAACCAATAAGGACGTACTCACTTTTAAGGTTTGAACATTATTTTAATATAAATACACAAAATGTATAACCTGTAGGCAATACATCATTTAACGTATACTAACCCCTTTTATTTAAATAATTATTTCCTACGTTATTGGAAATATAAATACTGCCACATTTTTGCACAAAGTGTGTCATTTTCTTGGCGGTTAAAGTTGGAAATTTAAATCATTTAATTAGTTCTCGGTATACAGATTGTTTAAAGGATCTGTCCTTAAAATTTCTCTTCATTACTTCGTTTTCTTTTCTTTTTCACCTGTCATTGTCCTTGTTTTGAAACATATTTGTCCACATCTGGGTTATCACAACAAATTGTTGGCTGAGAACTTTTGGCTGATCTTTATTACCTTGAGCTCATCCCACAGAGTCACTGGTTAATTGTCCTTGCAACATAAAAATAAGTTCAATACAGATGTTTCTCACAGAAAGCAATTCTCACACCATTGTAAAATGTCAATTATTAGGTATATTCACTTTTCCTACAAGTCTTGAGAGGCTCAGCATTATTTCTAGGGCATCAGGGAGGGCACTGTCTTCAATCTACTAGAATGCATAGGACTGCGGTCATGAAAGTCTTTTACAATGGTGCATTTGACCTTCCTAAATTAATGTACCTTTTCATACTCAATTGCCAACTTCCTTGAGGTTTTTCCTTCAGTGATATCTTTTTATATACACGTGTGGCTACAGCTATGATTACTTAATTTTAGTTAAATTATGTGTGTGTGTGTGTGTAAGCTTTTCATATATATGTGATCCTATAAGTACAATTACTTATTTAATTATACTTGGATATAAAATGCATAAACATAGACACCCATTATAAACATGAAAGTTTGGAAATCTTTATCTGGCATTAGACATGATGGATGAGTTTCCTGCAGTCATCTTATGATTAAGAATTTCAGTGCCATGTAAAACGTATAAAAGCAGAAGACAGAGAAAGCCTAAGTATCTGGTCATTTTGTATTGATATGTGCATAGGCAGAGCAGCTGCCATGACAGGATGTCTCTCTGGTTTCACTATTTGGATCAAAGATACTGCTTCTGAATGTGAATGTTTGCATTGTGTTATTCATAGATACATGCTGACTAGCTGAAATACGTCATGTGACCTTAACATTTTGCAATATGCGATTAAACTATCAACTATGTGTAACGTAAATGAATACCAATGTCTACATACAAACCAAACAAAAGCTGTGCAATATACACATGATGAAAAATTTTAAAATAACACTATTTAGGATTACTAAAGAGTACCTAAATAAATGGAGACATATTCCAAATTTATAAATTAGTCTTATTATGGCACAGGTGTAATTCTGCCAAAACGTTAGTCTGTAAATTCAATGTATTTTCAGCTAAATGCAATGGACAAAACTCAGTAATACAGTTACAAAAAGTAAAATACAGCCAGCAAATTGACACTCTAAGTATCGAGATTTATTTTACAGTTACAATGATTAAAACAACGTGTTACTCATGTAAAGACTGAAAAAAAGAAACAAGAGAATGTAGTGGAAAGACCAAGAAGAGATATATCCACATGTATTTGCTTCAATTATAACAAGGTTACATTCTTCTGGAGCAGGAAGAAAATACTAATTTTAAGAACTGCAACTGCCTTTAACATTGCAGATTTGATGTGGCTGTTTTTGACGTTCATTTAAATCTAATAATATTATTGGATTAAATGTATTATTTTGTTTCTAGCTTATCTGCTTTTTTGGTAGGAATTATCCTTGTCTGTACATGTGGAAATAGGTCATTCACTTTTATTACCATATATGGCAGTGTATTTTTGAAATTATCATGCTTATGTATGGTAGTCATAGTAAAGAATCACTAAGGGGGTCAAGCTTCACAGTAATATTCACACTTGTAATCTAAGTCTTAGTTATGTTTTTCATTTTTGGTGGTACTTGTGATTGAACCCCAGATTGTTGCACGGAGCTACACCCCAACCTTTATTCACTTACTTACTTATTTATTCGTTTATTGTGAGACAGGGTCTTGCTAAGTCACTTAATCGACAAGGCTGGGCTTGAAGTTGTAATCCCTCTTTTTCAGCCTCCTAGAGTTCTGCGATTATAGGCATGTGCCACCATGCAGCAAGTATGTTCATTTATTAAAGAATCATTAATGAAGATATCATGTAAAGTCTATTATTTTCTGTATATATTTTAATTGAAAAAATTTCGTTTTATTTTTAATTTGCATTAGTACATGTTTGCTGTACAAAATGATTACATTCATAATGGGGAGTTGGTATAAGTGCATAACACAACTTGATTCTTTTTATCTCCTCTTGCCCTCTGCTCCTCCCACCTTGCTCCATCTGTAGTTTCCCAACCCATTTGCAAAAGATCTATCTCCCTGTTTCCTATTATGTGTCTTTCATTTTGCTCTTCGGATTATTTATACTTTGGGTTTCTCAGATAAGAGAAACCATGCAATATTTAAGCTTGTTTATCAGATTTATTTAACTTAACGTTATGGTCTCAAGTTGCCTCCGTTTTCCTACAAAAGACTCAATTTATCTTCTCTTATGGCTGAGTATTACTCCATTGTGTATATCCACATTTTCTTTACTCATTCATCTGTTCCAAGATTTAGCTATTACTCATTGTGCTGCTATAAAAGTGGATATGCATGTATCACTGTAATATGATATTTTAAGGTTTTTATTTTAAAAATTAATTTTACCATTCATTAAACTTTCTACCTGGAAAAAATACACTTTCCTCTCATTAGATATATTTTAACTGACAACAATAAATTTGGATCTTGGCATCTTTCAAGGACATATTCCTGTATCTGATTATGGAACATTTATGTGATGTCCTAGAAGAACATAAACTCAGCAGCAAAATACCTCAACATAATTTATATTTATTTTGAAAGAGAAATCCAAATGAACAGCATATAGCATCAATAGCATAATTGTTTCAACTAACTTAGTAATTAAAAGTAATCATGATAAATAATACTATATATATTTATATAATATCAATACAGAAAAGAATAAACAAATAACAAACACACCTGTACATTATAATAGTAAAATTATAGTAGTTACAAATAATAACCACTCTGGAGAGTGACATTAGCGAGTTGGCTGACTAGAAGTGATAGATATACTTCCCTCCACAAAAAAAAGTACCAAAACACGTGGAAAACAACAGGTATTCCACTGGAGTATTTGAAGCAATGTGCCAGAATGCAGTGGGGACATGACAAAGTTGTCACAGAGCACAAAGATACACATTGACCTTATGAAGAAGGGAAATAAGCATAGTGTATCTATAGTCTCATGTCTCAAGATCTACCTTGAAGCAAAAAGGGCTGTTCTCAGCAAAGAATGGAAAACAAGAGATTACCAGTGGTCCCTACTCACAACACAGACACCCCAGGCATTTACTGCTGGAGAATCCTGTGACCTGCACAGGTTTTGAAACCAGTTTAGGAGCAGGTAGGCTAGCGCACAGTTGCATTGCCCCGGAGAAAGCAATAGCCCGTATTTGTACTCCTCTATATCAGTGCTTAGAGATATGTTGCTCCAAGGACAATTGCACTACACAATTAGACAAGGGAAGCTATTAATTAGTTTGAACTGATATAAGAAAATAAATACTTTGTAGACATTTAAAAAAGAGCCTCAATGTATTTGTGTGTGTGTGTGTGTGTGTGTGTGTGTGGTGTGTTTGGTGGTGCTGATGATTGAACGCAGGGTCCCACACATGCTAGACAAGGGGCTTTATCACCAGCCTTTTCACTGCGCCTTTGATTCTCATTTCTGTATTATTAGTGATGCTGAGCATCTTGTGATATACATCTTGACCATTTGTATGTCTTCTTTGAAGAAATTTCTGTTCAAGTTCTTTGCCCCATAACAAAGCTATAGAAACACACTAAATGTTCATCAAATACATGTTTAATGAAATACAGCATATATATTCAGTGTTAGCCAACCTTAAAAATGAAGACATTCTTGCCAAATGTAACAACAGGAACGAACTGGTGGACATTGCACTTAGTGCAATAAGCCAACCACAGAAAGAAAAAATACTACATGATCCCATTTATATGAGATATCTAAAATAGTCATCACAGAAACAGAGAGTAGAATGGTAGTTGTCAGGGGCTTGAGGGTATCAGGGAAATGGGGAGTTGCTGTTCGAAGTGTATACACTTTCAGATGTACAAGATGAAGAAGTTCTAAAGATGTTTTGTACAAAATTTTACCTATCATGACCAAAACTATATTAAGCGCTTAAAAATTGTTGATAGAATAGATTTTATATTAAAAGGCATGGCCACAAGAATAAAAAAGGAAAGCCAGCCTTGACATATATGAAAGAAAAATATATGTATTCTTGGCCACAAAGGGAGGCATTATCTTGTTAGAAAATTTTAGTGAGGATCTAGTACAATTAACAAGAGGGATGCTCTAGATCTATAAATGAGAGAAATTATTAAAATTTACTAATAGGAAATACATAGAACATAAAAACGAACACACCTGTTAACCTTGATTACCATATAATGGAACTGAAGAAAATAAGGTGACATTAGAAGATAAAATGAGGGCTTTTATTGAAAGATATTTCATACTTTAATTAGGTCCAAAAATTTTAGCTGTTCAGGGCTGATTTAGTGAGGAAAACACTAGGGAAGTAGTGCATTGACTGTAAAACTAGTCATAGAAAGACAAGGTTTATTAAAACACTAATGAGAAATTCTATAATTAATCGGTTTATTATGTGGTTGAAATTTGGAGTGGAAATGGCAGGAAACACTCTAAGTGCTATTATTCTACTAATCCAGTTGACAATAAGCAGGAAAATGATCTGTCAGTTACCTGTAGGAAACCACACATTCAGGTCTTGATATTTCCTTGTGTGAGAAACCCCACAATGTGAAGTGTAGAAAGATGCTGGCACAGGAAACGTGTTAGCCAGGGAAGCAGAGGGGAGGAAGTTTGACTGCCTGCCCAGGCGTTGAATAAGAAGCAATTGCATTTTCCATCCGGTACAAAGCAGAAATCCCTCCCAGAAGTCAGCACTTGTGGATTCCAGAAAGTTCAGGTCAGGAAGTGGAACCACAATCCACCCTGTAACTACACCCCTGGTCAATTTGTACTTTATTGTTAAGTAAATTAAATTAGTGGGAGAAAGAACAGGAATGTACTGTGCATATCTGTGAGGAGAAGTAGGCTCTTAGGATTTTCACCCCTTCTGACCAAGAACTCTTGGCCTTCGGGTTTAAATTTCAAGATAAGTCAAGGAAGAATGGAAAAGTGCTGTCCCTTCTCATTTCTTTTGTCTTTCTTGGGACTATTGCAGGAGAAATGCTGTGCGTATAAATATGCAATAACATCTCCAATATACTGCAATTTTATTTAATACAAAGCAATCAAGAAGCTGTTATTGAATCATTTCCAAACTCTATAGATTTAAATCTTGAATTTTCTTCTTATCTAAAATCAAAATTTCAACACATTTAGTCTACTGAATGTATTCATAGTGACATCAACGATTAGAGTACTACTGAAACACATATTTTATTTGCTCACTCTGTTTGACTTTAAAAATACTGTTTCTCTGAACCTGTAGTCGCTTACACATACATCACTGTGTATTTTCTTCCCAGTAAGAGTTAAAAGAGGTTATAGTGAACACAAAATGAATTTGTGCTTTATCTTGTGTGAGAAATACCAGGTATTTTCTCATTCATGCGATTAAAAAATGTCATCAAAAAGGGTTTGACACATTTTTCTCTCTTTCAGGCCCTTAAATTCAACAAAAATGGTAATAAATATTAACCAACAAAATAGTTACAAACACACAATTTGTAACTATTTTTCACTGCTAGAATATTTCCTTTTTTGTGTGTGGGGGGGTGGAATGCTGGGGATTGAACTCAGGACCTTGTACTTACTAGGCAAGCGCTCTACCACTTGAGCTAAATACCTAGCCTAGAATATTTTTGAATTTAAGTCAAAAATGTGTTTTAATACATGGTCTAAAGCTTTCAAGAAGGAGAAACACAGAATAGATTATAGGGAAGAGTGTAATAACTCTGTATGGTATGAGGTTAAAAAGTAGAGTTTGAATCTCGAAATCAAATGGTGAATCCAAAGCAATAAGAATATGTCACTTATAACAAAAGGATTCTATAAATGGCAAAACCTAAGATTCATGAATGAAACTGTAGCACAAAATTCACTCACTATGAAATTATTTGTTAAGAATTTGAAACAGGAGTTTCTATGGTGGGATATAATCTTGGGGATAAGACTACAACCTTAAAACAGAGACTTGTGAATAAATACATAATTGAGGTCAGTTTTGCAGTAGAAATTTGTAAAGACACTAAAGCAGAAAGGCTGAAACATTATAAAACCTTTCGACTGTGTATCTTATAAATTCATAAATTAGCTTATTGATTTCTTTCTTATAAAATAATACTTAATCGCAGAAAGAAGGTAATTTCATGTGTGTAGGAAAATATAAAGAAAATTTCAGACCAGAAAGCAATATTCAAAGCCTCATAGAAATGTCAGTAAAGAAATGAAATATCATCCATTACATTGCTCTTTTAAAAACAATTTCTGTTTTATGAAAGTCAGGTGAATAATCTAAATGTTAATGTGTACAGATATTTGAAGGAATGAAATTTCAAAATGAATATATAAATACAGAAGTACAGAAAATAATTGCAACTGGTCAGGTCATTGCAACAGTATTTTTTTATATAAAGGAAGACAATTTATTTGAAGATGGGAAAGTGGGAAAAGAGACATGATAGGCGGCTACTTGGAACAAGTAGGGAGAATTCAAAAGTGAATTGCTCTGCAACAGTATTTTTAAACAGGAACAAAAGAAGTCTTTTAGAATCAATGAGCTGAGGCCACAGTGATGTTACGGATTAACAATCTTCATTTTCTGTAACACAGACCCCTGGAAACGCATTTGAGTTGTTTTATCAACAAGTTGTTTTATGGACTCTTATCATCCTTTCTTTATATCAAGAACTAAATGTACAAAATACTATCCTAGTCTAAGGGTAAAAAAGAAGTTCAGGGAAAAATGACAATGTCTGAGTATATTAACTTACCAGGTTTAGCCAACCTTCTATGCATCATTGCGAGGGATCTATTTGGAGGATTATAAATGAGCACTTCTGAATAGTGAAGACACTAATGAAACATCCACAAGTTGTAACTCCATCTGCTCTTTTGTTCAATTTGCCCTGTGAATTATATTTGAGAATAAGAATCAAGGGGCGATGAAGGAAAATTGCTTCAAACCAGCCCAGACAGCTCTAAAAAATTCTTAACAGCTTCAGTTTGTACAATAGTTTATACTAAGAAAAAGAAACAGAAAAGAATATTAATAATGCATTCTCATGAAGTTTACTTTCCAAAAGAAATTGGTGGCAGGAATTTTGTTTCTGATTAATAAATTATCTATTACAAATTTAACCTCGATTCATTTGATAGTAAATACAAATGAAATAAATAAAACATGATGTGCTAATATCTCATTTTCAAGTAAATCCGATGGACATTTTTCTAAGGTTTCCACAGCAATTGTAACAATGTTATATAGAATTATATTGCCTAAGGTTAAATTCATTCATGGACTTCAGAAATAAACTTTTCTTGGGCAAAAAATATGTGTTGGGAGCAAGTAGAGTATTACAGCAATCGATAAAACAAGCACAAACACAGGAGGAGCTTAGAGTTTTATGAAGAAAGAAGAGACAGTAAATAAAACATATAGATAAAATATAAAATGCGTTATAACTGCCACAATGATAAAGAAAACAGGGGAAAATGTAGGAGGTATTAAGTTTAGAATAGGATTATCAGAGAAGCCATACTGAGAAGATGCCATCTAAGCAAAACCCAAGGGAAATAAAACAGCAAACCATTTTATAACCAAGCAAAGAGTTCACAATGCAGGAAATCAGAAGTACTAAAGCCCAGAGGAAAGTACTCCTCTGTTGTGAAGGAGTTAAGCAAGGAGACAAGAGTAGTTGGAGAAAGGTGAGCAAAGGCAAGAGTGATAGGAAACAAGCTTGGAGACAAATAGGATCTAAGCTTGGAAAGCCTTGCAAAGCCCTGACAAGACTCTGGCCTTTTAAGCTCAGTGATATGATAAGCTGCAGGTAGGTATTTAGCAGAGAAGCAACTTGCTTTTAAGGTTTCAACAGGAAAAATGTGTATTAAGAGTAAATTGCAGAAGAAAATGAGTAGAAGCAAATCTTATTACTTTTTATTCCTGTATTTCATGTGGTAGTAGAGAACTTGGATTTTGCATGAAATAGAATCTAGAATATTTCTATGTGGAGAATTTAAATATTATATGAAAAGAACAGATAATCTTCTAAGATAGTTACATATAATTTGAATATTGCATGAAATAGAAAACAAGTGACTGGTGGTTTAAACTGTTTTACAGTAAGGAAAATGTATTTTAAAGTGATTATTGGTTAAATAATGTGGCTGCATCTGAGTGATAGAGCCTGTGCTTAGCATGCTGAGGCCCTTGTTTGCGTCTCCAGATGCCCCCACAGATTGTATTGGTTAAATGATATGAACAGGAATATACATGTACATACTATTGGGAGGTAATTGGAGTAATCCAAGAGAATGTTGGTGGCTCATTCCAGGTGAAGTGACAGCCCTTATACTGGTGCCCCAGTACAGAGGAGACAAAAATCAATATTTCAAAAGAAGAAAGGAAAAGAGGGAAGAAGAAAGGAAGGAGGGAGGAGAGAGGGAAAGAAAAGAGAAGTTAAAAAAAAAGAGAGGAGCGAAGGAGTTATGGGGGGGCAATTAGTTTGGCTTATCTAAGTAATCCTTTCTTCTTTACTCAGAAACCCTTTTGTCTCCACCCTGAAGATATTTATTTGAAAAAGCATCTCCCTCAAAGATAAAGTCTTTTCTGTCAATGACATATGAGGAAGATGAATGTCAAAATTCCAATAAATTCCAATATTGGTAGAGAAAGTACCCATCTTATTTGGAAACCTAACCAGTTTAGAAGTTAAATTTAATCAAATTATTGCCATACTTTTACACTTAGCATTGGTCTGCATTTTCTCCTCCCAAATATTGAAGTAGCGAGATTTATATTACTCATGAGGAAGAGGAGGGAATATATATGAACTCATATCCATGCAGTAACCACAAAAGCCAAATGCATTTACTAAAGGTTCAAGTTTCCTTCCTTACGGGGTTGAAGTGATACTGAATTGAACATATCACATTTTCATTCTATTTACCTGTACAGCTAATCTCTAATCCCACTGCTTAGCATTACTCCAAGACACTGCAAACACTGTGCAGAAGTTCTATCGAATACCATATAGTAGTTTGTCCTCATATCACTTAATTTGAAATGCCAGATTTTCTCCAGACAATCCTCATCTATTTTTCTAGAAATGCCAAAGATATGCCATGTTCCACATAAAAATGTCCTGATTGTGAATTTTCACCTCAGCTGGCTTTGTGGCCTCTGACTACTCTATTTTTCTTATCCCTTCTTGCTTTGGTAATTGGCATTCCTAGTCTGTTACTAATTTTCCCCATCCATGGACACACGTCCAGATTTTTATTCCTCACAGCAGAGCTGCAAAGTCTATCAGTCTGTAATACCTTACTGAAGGTTTGAGGATATCAATAGCACCACCAAAATCAACACGAACAAGGATGCTTTACACTTGTATATGTTTTATGACTCTTTCCTTCTAAGTACATGGGGCAACGAACCCCGCATGTCTCCTAAACACATCTCTCTAACCTTAACTTCAGGCTTGACACAACATTGTACAAGTCATGTAGTTCCTCTACATGCTAGAAAATCTTCAGTCCATAATCTTAGATGTGAACAAAGGAAAGAAAATATCATTTGTTGTTCAAAAAACACCCTTCATTACCTTAGGAAAATTTCCTTTCAAATATGAAGGCAAAAATTTGTTTGGAATTTTTCTTACAATTTGACAAGAATTTTAATCATTAGGGCAAGGTGTCATATTTTTGTTTTCTTTTTCAGAAATTCAGATATCTGCTACCAATCCCCATGTAAAAAATCAGAATGCAAGAGTGTCGGTATTTTGACACATTCTCCATGTAATTCTCATGAACACAAAATTTGAGACCCACTATAGGTTGTTGTACAGGAGCAGAGTGTGTTGCCTGTGTTTTCACTATGTCAGAAATGGACACTGGTCATGTATTTGTATAAATAGATTATTCTTCCCCTTCAGGAGATCCTTCCATTCTTCCTCTCTAAATAAATACACTTCGATGGCATATTTTAACTGAGCATTTGCAACCCTAGAACTGATTCTTTCAGGTGAGTATACTTGTTCTCATAATACACATTGCTTATAGTACTATTTGTGTGGTAAACAGAAGGGTATAGTTGATCAGGTAGGAGGACTGATTCACTCGGCTCTACTATTGAATATAACCTTTTTTTCTCAGTCTGCATGAAACTTAGATTCTTTATTTCCATGTAGTGTAATGAAAAGAAGCTACTGTTTTCCCTGGGAAAACTTCCTTGAGTGAACCTCGCTCCTAGCTAGAAGATACAGCGTATGATCATTCATATCCTTAGGAGACTCTTTCTAGAGAGTTCTTGGACGCTTGCCAGCTCCACATTCAGAAGATCTTCTATAGATTACCTGTGCTCTCCCTTCAGGAGACTTCAGGGCTTTGAGAGAGGAGTAAACTCTGCTGTCCGTCATTTGGTTTGGAAAATGAAGCTGGTTTATTTCTACTGTTACTTTTTTTGATTATTGGTTCAGCCTCCAACTTTTGTTTCACTGAGTATACAAGACGATTATGAAAAGGAGTCTTTAACATGAGTAAGATGCACCTAAAAACTTACTGTCTATACGTATGTAATAGCATATCTATTTATAAGGCATTTGTTATTCTGTGTGCTTTAACAAAATGAAGAGTAGTTTAACTTTAATATTAGAGACATAAAATAACAGCTTTTAAATCAACACACACTTATGTATTTTACCCTAATTATCACTTTTTCAACTAAATGCATCTCTTTTATGTAAATATATATGTGATTCATCTTACTACATATGAACTAAATAAATGAATACATATTTTTATTTCTTGAAAGTAGACTAGACTAGCCCTTTACACAGACATTCATGGTACTGCCTTTTTTTTTTTTTGTGCTGGGGATTGAATTCAAGGCCTTGTGCTTGTGAGGCAAGTGCTCTAACCACTGAGCTAAATCCCCACCCTGATTTTTCCTCTCTGTAAGAACTCTACATTCACACTTTTTCAAACGTTTAAATCATACTCACCCAAGAAAGCCTAAGTCTAACTGAATAATAATCTTTTTGGTCCCTGACATTAAAAGTATTTTTCCTATCGCCTATGATTTACAATATTATTAGGAATGTTAAACCTGAGCAAACAAACAAACAAACAAACAAAAAAACCTCATTGTTATTACTTCTCTACGATAATTTGAAATGTGCAATAAATACAAGAATTCCAGTCTAACTGAGAATTTGACTCCAGCATAGACTGTGAAAAATGGAGTGTGGGAGGGAATACTTCTCTTCCACAGCAATACAGTTTATAAAATAAAAATTACTAAATTTTTCATGATAATTTCACTAGGATACAGATCTTACCAAATCTTTATTTGTCTTAAATGAATGTCTTTATGTACATGGTCTAACATCTATTTTTAAATCTTCTAAAATCTGGTGGCTTATAGCAATTTTATTATTATAAGCCCAAATCTAGTGTCTTTCTAGGTCCAATCATTCTCAGACTTCAACATTCTGAAGTTGTTTTCCTTTTCTTCATTAGGGAACTCTTTCCTTCTTTTTATGCTCTTAGTTGCCCTGAGATGTGTCCAATTGTCCTGATTCAATAAGCTACCACGTTGAGTTATGCCAGTCACGTCCTACAGAAATCTAAAAGACATCATTCGAATGGACTAAGGGCAACTAAGTGAATGGTGGCGTGTAGAGTTATTCACCACTCAAGTTATTTAATCATAATAGTTGCCCTTGAGGTTTCTGAACTAGGACTGTGTTTTCTCTTGTAGCTTGTGAATAAAACTATCATATATTAAAATATATCTGAGTCACTAGTCTCACATAGACTAGTTTACTAAATTCAGTGTTTTAACCCATAGCCCAATAAATTTATTTCTAATCAAGTTACACTTCTCAATTATTTGAGACATGTATTTCTATCTAAAACTAAGTTGTGTTTAGTACCTCAAAAGCTATTACAGTTTGGAAAATTATCTGAATATACCTTTTCTATTAAAAGGTAATATCTATTATGGTTTAGATTTGCATTTCCCCGATGTATAGTGATGTTGAGCGCCCTTTTTCTATACCCGTTAGCCATTTGTATGTCTTCTTTGGAGAAGTGCCAACTCAGGGCCACTGCCTATCTCAAAATCAGATCATTAATATTATGCTATTTATTTGGAAGAGTTATTTTATATTTTGGATATTAGTCTATTATTAGTTATAAGATCTGCAGATATTTTTCCCCTTCCAAAGGCTGAATTTGCCGTGAAAGATAGAATTCTAAGATGGTCCCCACAATATTTCCATTACTGATTTATTCAATTCAATCCTAATCTAGGCATTGCTGTGAGGTGATTATGTAGGTATGATGTGATTCTCTTCTTTTTAAATTTTTATGTGTTTAGCATAGGAGACTTTCCTTAACTTCTTTACTGCTTTGAATATGCTCAAATCTGTTTTGCAAGGTGTTTTTGAAAATATGCTATGCCCTCAATTTACAGTGCAAAGCTTTTACATTATTTTCTGAGATCCTGATATATGGAAGAAACAAAATTTAATTTAAAGAGACGAAATGATTTATTGTCTTCCAAATAAATGTGAATTTATTTATTCTCTCTATAGGTCAACAGTTTAGCACAGGAGTCAAGGCCTACAAATTTTATATTATGTGATAATTCAGAGTGTGTTTTGTAAGCATCATTGAGTAATTAGCATAATTCCAACATTCACACCTAGAGTTGCAACAGAGATGAGGGGAAATACTTTCTTAGATTTACAAGTTAAAATTTCTTACAGTTGTTTATGCTTAATTTATGCCTTATACATAATTTGATGAAACATTGAATGAACAGTTTCTATTACCTACCATTCTAAAACAAAACTGCAGCCTGGAAACTGCTTTCTTTGAAGAAAAAGCATAAGCAGTGCTTCAGTTCACAAACTTAATTCTCTCTATGATTCTGGTCACAAACCAAACTGGACAAGAATCAAATCAAATTTCCCCATAAGGTCAATATTGAACCTAACCATTGAATTTGATTCACTTCTCATCCAATTCAATTCACGACCAGAATGGTGGAAAGAAATAAGTTCGTGAACTGAGGGGGCACTGTATAACACTACTTTTGGGCTGATCTTCAGTGAGAGAAATACTGGAAGAAATTACATTGTTATGTAATTCATTCACTTGAAAAGGCCAATATATTAGTTACTGAAAATAATCTCTAAAATAATAAATAAATAAATAAACAAATAAATAAGTAAGAAAATAATCTCTGATAGTACTTACACTATATAAAACAGTGGATTACATGCACAGGAATGTATAGATTAGATATCTAATAGTTAAAAATATTTTAAGCCTAGATCAAGTCACACTAATTGCTCAAATATAATCTAAATAGAATAATTGTGGATAAGAAGAAATTTATGTGGATTTAGTTAATTAGTATACTTTTTCTGTGTGTTTCTTTTTTCTGCAAGAGAGGTATAACACCTTCACTCTAAAATTCAATAATTCTAAAAACAATTAAGAGAAAACTAAAGGAAAATAATCCAAAATATTAAGTAAATGTAAATCTTATATCTGATGCTTTAATTCAAATAATGTGATCAAACACTCATTTAATGTATATCTTTATTATACCTTGTTTAAAAGACCTGTAGTTATTCTGAGTCGTAGTTATAGAGCAATCATAGTGCCCCAAGTCCACTATTGAAGAATAAAACATGTATGCCCTTACTCTACACTAATTAAATAGAACTTAATTTCCTAGACTTTCACAATTTTGTCGTTCCTCTTCTTATCCTGACACTTTAAATAAGATTCAAAAATCATTATACCTTTCCTGAGGATATTACCTAATGAACTTGTTTCAACTTGTATTTTTATAAAGCTAAAAAGAAATACTCTTTACTTGCATTCACCATACTTCCTTTTACATATTTTTATTCATATGTCAATTTCATTCACTCATTTTTTTTCATGGGTATTACCAAACAAAGAAACAAACAAACAATGAGAAAGAATACTGAAAACTCACTCTATGTCAGCGTCTTAGTTTCTGCTCCTCCGAAGCAGCTGCTGAGGTTCGGGTGTATATGTTTTACTGAAGATGTATTCTTCAGGTGGACCTCCCGGAAGGGTTAAAGAAGCAGCATAATGGTGAGGAACTAACACATCAAGGATTCAGTGTCACCTAAAATTTAGGGTTAGTTAGATCTGCTGAAGTGGAGTGAAAATGCATATCCAGACTAGAAATCATACCACAGAGCTGCTCTGCCTTGAGACAGGGAGACCAGCTTTACGTATCCTTGAATCAGTTTATTGTCAGCTGTTTAGAAAAGAGAATGGACAGGGGAGAAAAATAAACTTTCAGATGCAAGATCAACTAGCACAAGCTCAGGGTAATTCTCAGGCAAAGAGTGCAGATGTAAGATATTAACTAGCAACCAACATTCACAATAGCTGGAATATACCATATCTAGTTAAGTGGCTTTTGGTATAGCATCAAATGACATCCAATATGATTCTTCCCTTCACCACTGGCACTGGATTTTCTGTTCATTTTTCAATTTAGACTTACTCCATCTAGGAATGGCTGTCTATAGAGTCACAATTCTTGGATAAATTTATAACATGAAGATTAATGAGCTAAAGCATATCCATCGCTGTTATAGTTGGTCCTGAGCCCATAAATTAATACATATTTTCCTCTTCTCCTGCTTATTTTAGATTTTACTCACTGTCAATAGGCAGTTCTCCTTGATGAGGATGCTTGCCTAATTTGGTGACCTAGAACTCTATGGGAGGGGGGTAAGTCACTGGTTAGTAAGCCATTCTTAGAGTACAGCTGTTGTACTTCTCTGTAAACTGTTAAAATTGTGCATGGAAACATCAAGAGACCACCAGGGAATCACCTAATCACCCATTTTATTGTTCCCTGCAGGCATTATTGTAGCAACAACCCTGTCTCCTCCTGAATTCAAGGTAATTACCCCAGCCAGTATGGTTACTGTTTTCCTTGCCTGCTGGTCATTTTTGCAAATGAGCCAGAGTAATCAGACAAGAGTCACAGCTAAAGGTTCAATGAGATTCTCACTGTGCCTTCTGCCAGAAAAACGCTAGGACCTTTAAACTAAGAATGGTTTTACCTGTTCTACCAAAGAAGGTAGGTCAAAACCACTATCTCAGAATTTACAGAATGTATGATTTCTAGATATAGCATAACATGTAAGTTAACCCTCAACCAGAGAAAGCACAGTACAGCAAATGATCAAATGAAGTATATCAGGGTGACATAACCATGGAATTCGGTGTTCTTATTGTGTACCTCACAACTGAGAAAGTATTGACAAATAAAAAGTACTGGAATGATCTATTTAGAATGAATCTGTTGTACCAGGAGGACATGATAACTAAAATACTGGTCTAATGCAACGATCTGCAGAATGTCCACATGATCCATGTCTTTCCATGTGTGTTAATATGCATCATTATTCTTATTATTACTGTGTTATAACTATCCAGGAAGTCCAGTTAGCACACCCCTTGGGACGTGACCGTTAGTATATGTCATGCCAGTGTCAAGTGAATATGAACTATTTCTGATCTTCTTTTCTGATGGGGATGTAAAAGAATATATTTGCCAGAGCAAAAGCTTCATAACACATGCTATAATACATGTGAATTTTCCATAGCGAAGACAGCTCCAGACCGAGAGCTTCAAATGGGATTTCTTCTTGCTTAAATTCATGGCTAGTCCAGTGTTGTAGATCCTCTCATGGGTAACTTGTCTTAAAGTGTGCTACTAATGTTTGCCATTTTCCCAGGGTGAGGTATTATTATTGATTGATAATATTGACTGATAAGGTTGATCATATCAGTTCCCCTTTTTACTATAATAAGTTTTACCTTGCATAACAAGGAACCAGTATGAGGATTCTTCCAATTACCAAGTATATTCATTTTAGTTATATATGGATTTGAAAAATGACAACCTAGTGGGAAAAGGGGAAAGGAATGGAAGAGGAGGAAATGAAACTAAGAGAGTCCAACTACCATGGTATCCCATTTTAAAAGTTTTGTAGATGCTTTAAAATATGTCCACATTTTACTTGACACCCCTCTCTTAAAAATGTATAGTCTAATTTCCCTTCTTTGCATGTATGCCATATTCAGGGAATTGCTTTTTTGGGGGGGTGCTGGGGATCAAACTCAGGACCTTGAGCTTGCTAGGCAAGCTCTCTACCACTGAGCTAAATCCCCAATCCCAGGGAATGACTTATAACCAGCTGGGAATATTTGATTCTTTCCCATCAGTGTCTAGTACTAATGTGTTAGTGATGTGAGTTAGTCACAGTTATAGACTGCATGCTTGTGTCCAGCACCAAATTCATGAGGAAACCATGAGATCCAGGGGTATGGCATTTCAAAATGGGGCCTTTTGGAAACATATAATTATATCATGGAAGTGTAGCCCTAATGGAATTAGTAACCTTTGCAGCAGAGGAAGAGACGTATGAGACTGACTCTCTCTCTCTCTCTCCCCCGCCCCGCTTCTCTGACTCCTGTCCCCTCCCCTTTCCTCCCTTTCCCCCTACTTCTTCTCCTCCTCAATCTCTGGTATGGCCTCAAATTTTTTTAAATTAAATATTCACCATATATTTTTATCACCCTACTTCCCATGTAAATAGGTATTTACTTTCAAATTGTCATGTGATTTTTCATATGTGTCTTGGTGGAATACATATAAATAAGAATAAGGTAGGCTGTCAAATGCAGTTCTAGCAAATGAGGTTGTATAATTAAGTAGGTTTAGTATGCTTTTGGAACATTCTAGATGAGTCCCAGTTTATAGGCTTGTGCTTGCTCTATCTCTCTCTCTTTCTCTGACACATTGGAATTTCTACCCAGTAAAGAATTACTGATCTCATGGCAAGAATTCTATGAACTGGGTCAGTCTGGTGTAATGGAAAGCACTGGAGTTCAAGGACTCTCATGTCTCTCAACTGTTTTCTTCATTTGATTCAATAAACTATTTGGCAAAATGAAGCTAATGAGATGGACTTAAAGAGGTCAGAAAGGGAGTTGGGCCTGATCACTGGTTCCATACTTAGTCTTGGGCAGTACCTGCAGACGCTGAGAAAAGAGTGAGGGGAGGAGTAAATGGGAAGACCCAAGAGGAATCTTTAAATTTCACTTTGGATGATAGGCTTCTTCTTTTCCTTTCTCTTTCCTCTCCCTCTCCCTCCCCCCCTCCCTTTTCGTACCCCTCGCCCTCTTCGCCCTCTTTCTCCCTTTCCTTCTCTTGCTCTTCCTCTCTCATGCTGCAGTTGACTACAAGCCAGGAAGCTCAGCCTCATCAGATTCTGGATCTTCCAGTGACTTATCTATTACTGGAAAAATTACCTATCTGTCATTTGACCTATGGTATTTTTTTTTTTATAGCAAAGCAAGTGAACTAAGACACTCACCTTCGAAGTGAATACTCTAGATCTAGTCATGATTTGAAATAGCTGGAACCTCAGGGGAAACTACAACACAAACCATTTGCCTCGTGTATTTGTGAATTATTCACTCACATGCATCATGAGATAATGATAATAACAACAACAATTTAAATCATTGAGTTTTGGAGCAATTTGATGGGCAACAACCGATAATCCATTCACGAGTGTTCAATGGTAGTACTTTGAGTCCCCGGGCATCATCCTCTAGCCAACCACTCTGAAATGATCTCAGTATGTCCCTTTCCACAATTACCCTACTATATAGTTATAAACAGAATTAGGAAAAGACTGAGGAAATTGCTAATGAATATATTTATTAGGTAATACAGGACCATGTGTCCTATATGGGAAAAAATATCTCCCTCAGCATGAGTACTAAATCTGAAAATTGATTTAGTTCTAGGCGTTATACAGAGGACCGTGATTTTTTTTTTTTTTTTTTTTTTGGAGCTGGGGATCGAACTCAGGGCCTTAGTGCTTGCAAGGTAAGCACTCTAACCACTGAGCTAAATCCTCAGCAGGACCGTGATTTTGAAATAACAACTAGACTCAAACTCTTGCTAAATTATCCTGCATTTCTTTGCATTGTATATATTAACAATATTATCAATAAAATAATCTCATTGACTATACTTCATCACTCTAGGGCTAAAATATTCTATTAAACATCTTAGTTCTCTTGGCAACCACCAATACTACCTACCATTCATGGCAATAATTGTTTGTGATTGTACTAAGCGAGGGCACATTTGGATTCCCATCTTTACTACTGCTATCAGAGAACTGAATTTTGTAATACATCTTCTACCATTAGCCCTGCCCAGCCAAGCTGTCAAGAGGCACTAGCCCTCCCTTAAAGATGGCCAGTACAGAATTTCTCAGCAGAGCATTTGTCCCTCATACCGGTGCCTTTTTTAGCCTGTTGCTCAGGGGAGTATACTCTAGGCTTCCCTTTAAGATAGTCATCTGGTATGTATTTCAATATTAAGGATATTTGTCTAGCATACCCATTTCACTCAATCTTTTAATCCCTTACCTCACTTCCTGTAATAACACCCCAGTCACATCAGGTCAGTGAAATTCTTAATGTTTTTCCAATATCACAAAAGCCATATTTGCATCATGTTAGCACCCTCAGCTGGTATTCCTAGTAACTGCAGGAAAGGTGCTTGATGCTGAAGACAACCCTCATTTGAAGCACCAACGATCCACTGAATATCCTAATAACACTGTAGTACATAAAAAACGACGAGAGAAGCAGCAATAATGAACTTATTATTGCCAATCAATTGAGAATAAACTATACAGATAACAATTCTTTATTTCTAAAAAGCTCATGGTTATTTCTAAAAATCCATGAGATTTCATTACATAACTACCAAAATTATCAATGGCAGGAAGTTACTAATTGATACAATATTACTATCAAAGGTACAGTCTATGTAAATTTTCCCAATAATATAATTTATAGCTATTGGGGTTTTTTGGTAACAGAACTCAGAACTTTTATTCCCTTTTTAGGAGTATTTCATGTTTTAAAAAATGTTATTAGTACATGTTTGCAATACACAATGATTACATTCGTTGTGGGGAGTGGTGCATGTATATAACACGTCTTAATTCTTTTTACTTTCCCTTCCGTATCCCTTCATCTCCCCCCCTCCATTTACTGGTCACTTTCCCCTTGGCAAAAGATCTCTACCCCCATTTCGTACAATTTTCTTTTAGTTTGTTCTTTAAATTACTTTTACTTTGGGTTTATTATTTAAAAGAAAACATGCGATATTTAAGCTTGTGTGTGTGATTTATGTCACATAATATTATTGTTTGATGGTGCAACCGTTTTCCTACAAATAACTCAAATTTATCCATCTTTATGGAAGAGTAGTACTCCACTGAATATAAATACCACAGATTTTTTAAATGTACTCATCTGTTAATGGACACATAACTGCTTCCAAGTAAGTTTTAGCTATTATGAATTGTGCTTCTCTAAACGTAAGTATGCATGTATCACTGTAATATGATGTTGTTAACTCTTTGAGGAAGATATTTAGAAGAGGAATACCTGGGTCAAATGGAATTTCTATTTTTCATTTTTTGACTAATCTCCACAACGATTTCCATATTGGTTGTAGGAGTTTACATTCCCACCAACAATGTAGAAGGGTACCTTTTTCCCTGCAGTCTTGGCAGAATTTGTTACTCTTTTATTTCTTGATGACAGTCATTCTTCCTGGAATAAGAATGGAATCTCAGTGTTTTGATTTGCATTTTTCTAATGCCGGAGATGTTGATTTTTTTTTCATGTATTCATTGGCTCTTTGTATTTCTTCTTCTGAAAAGTGTCTATTCATTTTAACTACCCAGTTTTTTATTTGGGACTTTTTTCCTGGAAGGTGTTATTGTTTTCAGTTCTTCATGTATAGACATTTATCCCTCAATTAGCACTCTGTCCAAAGAGGAGTTAGCAATTTTTTTTCCCTTTGCTCTGTTGGTTGTTTCCTTTGCTGCAAAAGTTTATAATTTCATATAATCCCATTTGTTGATTGTCGATGTTATTTCTTGTGCAATTCAGTTTCTGTTTATAAAGTCCTTGCCGAAGCCTATGTCAAAATTTTCATCTGTTATCTTCCACCAGACTGTTTGTTTTAATATTCATGACTTTGATCCATTTTGATCTTAGTTTAGTACATAGTGAGAGGTATGGTTCTAGATGCAATATTTTGCATGTATATAGTCAGTTTTCCCAGAGCCCTTTGTTAGAGTCTGTCTTTGCTCCAGAGTATGTTTTTGGTCCCTTTGTCAAAGATATGATGGTTGAATGTGCCTGGGACTGATTCTGTATCCACTCTCCTGTTGTGTTGAGCAAAATGTCTGTTTTTCTTCTAGTACTATTCTGTTGTCATGGCAGCTTTGTAATATTACTTGATAACATATTGTGACACTTCCTGCTTTGCTCATTGCTCAGGATTCCTTTTACTGTTGTAAGTCTTTTCTGCTTCCATATGAATTCTAGGATTGCTTCCTTTAGCTCTGTGAGGAAGGCCATTGGTATTTTAATTAGGATTGCATTAAATCTATATATTAGTTTTGGAGCTATGGCCATTTTGCAATATGATTCTGCCTACCCAGGAAGAGTGAATATCTTTCCACTTTCAAGTGTCACTATTGATCTCCCTGTCCAAAGTACTGTAGTGTTTGTTGTAGAAGTTTTTCACTTCCTTGGTGAGGTTAATTCTCAGGTAGTATTTAATTTTTCTTGATGCTGTTCTGTGTGGTATTTTTTTTTCCTAATTTCCTTCTCAGAGAGTTCATTATTGGTATACAGTAGTGCAGTCTACTTTTCTGTGTAGAATTTGTATCCTGCTATGCTGCTGAATTTACTTATTCATTCCAAGAGTCTTTTGGTGGATTTTTTTTTTTTTTGGTCTTCAGTGTAGAGGATCATTTCATCTGTGAATAAGAATAGTTTGACTTCTTCCTTGCCTATATGTATCCCTTTTATCTCTCTCTTTTGCCTGAAAATTCTGCTTAATTTTAAGTACTACATTGAACAGGAGTATTTATAGTGAAAATCCTTGCCTTAGTCCTGATTTTAGAGGAAAAGCTTTCAGTTTTTTCCCCATTTACTATGATGCTGGCCATAGGTTTCACACGAATGGCTTTTAAAATTTTGAGATAAAGTCCTTCTATAGCTGTTTTCTTTAGGGTCTTTTTCATGAATACAATTTAATTTTAAAGGTTTTTTTTTTTTAAATTTTGTCCTCTGTTGAGATGATCAAAGGATTTTTGTCCTTGAGCCAGTTTATATGATGTACCATTTTTTTATATAGATATGTTAAACCATTCCTTCATCCCTGCAATGAAGCCTAGTTGGTCACAATGTATGATTTTTTTTTAATGATTTGTTGTATTCTGTCTGCCAGTATCCTCTTTTAGGACTTTTGCATCTATAGTTATTAAAGAAATTGGCTTATAGTTTTCTTTTTTAGTTGAGTCCTTGTCTGGTTTAGGAATCAAGGTGATACTGATTTCTAGGTATAGTTTGGGAGTACTTCTTCCAATTTCAGATACATAAGAGAATTTGAGGAACATTGTTGTTCAATCTTTCCTGTAGTTCTTTTAGAGGTAAGTGGTGACTTACTTGGGTCTTTGGAGTTTTTAGTTGGTAGCTATTTTTTTTTAATTGCTCCTTCACTGTCATTGCCTGCTAATAGATTATTGAAGATTTTTTATCTTTTTGGTTCAGTTTTGGTAATTCATATGTGTCCAGGTATCTATCCATTTCTTCTGGATTCTCCAGTTTGTTGGAGTATAGGTTTTCAAAATTGATACTAGTAATCCTCTGGATTTTGGCACTATCCATTGTTATTTCATCTTTTTTGTTTAACTGCATTGATCTGGGTTTTTCTTTCCTTTTATTGTAAGACTGACTAAGGCTTTGTCTATTTTGTTTATTCTTTCAAAGAACCAGCTCTTCTACTCATTGATTCTTTGGAGTGCTTTTTTGTTTCTATTTCATTGATTCCTGCTCTAATCTTCATAATTTCCTTCCTTGTATTAGTTTTGAGTTTGGATTTTTCTTAATTTTCTAGGAGATTGGGGTCCACCATTAGGTTTTGAGCTTGCCCGTTTTATGATGTAAGCATTCACAACTTTAAACTTCCCCCTTAAGTCTGCATTCATTGTGTCCTATAGACTCTGGTATGTTTTACTGGCATTAACTTTTTTATTTATTTATTTTTTTTTGTGGTGCCGGGGATCGAACTCAGGGCCTTGTGCTTGCAAGGCAAGCACTCTAATCAGTGAGCTAAATCCCCGGCCCCCGGCATTAACATTTTCTTCTAATAATTGTCTAATTTTTTCCTTGATTTCTTCCGTGACCTATTGTTTATGAGTGTATTGTTGAATCTCCATGTGTTTGATAATTTTGGTCATTTCTTTTGTCAATGTACCCTAGTATCATTCCTCTATGATCTGATAAGATGTATGGGATAATTCCTATTATTTTGTATTTATTTAAGAATAGTTTATGGCTAGTATGTGCTCTACTTTGGATAACTGTTTCATAAACTAAAATTAATTTCAAGATTATGGATTATAGTATCATATCTTTATCCATTTTAGCTGGCTAGATGTCTTCTTCTCAACTATTCTGAAATTAAACACCAATACTGCCTGTATGGAAGTATCATGACTCTCCTTATAACTTTGATATGAGATATAAAAGGGAACCATATTACATAATCTGGTCTAATTCTGAATATGAAGCCCTAGAAACTATTCACAATTTTTACATCCTTTGTAGTGCTTTAAAACTATAAGACCAAACTATAAGAACAAACATATTGTATGATGATCAAGGAAGAATTTAGGCCAAAATAACAGATTTGTGTGTGTGGGGGGGTGTGTGTTGTAAAGAGAGGATTTATCACTTAAACTACATTATTTGTCTCTCACTATTGACAAACATGAGACTTATGTTCAACATAAGTGCTAACTACACACTATTAAGCAGTGCAAAATCATGGAAGATTCAAAATAAATTTTGTGTGCGACTTGGGAATTGACTATTATAATATATGCATTAGCATTTAGTAGAGAATGCTTGTATGTCTGATCAAGCTAAAGTGAATGAAATTCTTGCAAGTTAATTTTCTTCTCATAAGAATGCCTACACGATTTTCCAATTTATATATTGCTCTTCTTTATTTATTTTTAAACTTGACCAATTTTATTTTTTGTAGATAAGGAGGATATGAATATTTTCACAAGCCCTTTAAAAATCAACTCCATTTTTTTATCTTAAATCTCCATTCTTTAGAAGGCTTGCAATGCCTTCCTCACCAAAACCAAAACTTAAGTAGAAATTTGGTCCTGTTTGGCACCAAGGATGAGACTCAACCTGTATATTTAAAATATGGGAAAATGCATTGTTTTATGTATTGTTTTGCACTACTAATCATCATTTAAATTTAATCAAAAGAGTGCTGATTATTTTCCTCTTTAACTATTTAACATTGTTGTTACCAATATAAAGCTTTCAATGTTTGCATTATTTTTAAATTCTCTGAGATGTACTTAACAATTTAAATAATTTCTTCCATGTCTTCTAAATCTTTATTTCTTGCTTTCCATCTTTTCCCAAACCTTATTTTTTTTACCTGGGTCAGTATAATTGCTTGTTTACCAACTTGCTCATAGCCCTAGTACTACATACAAACAGATATTTTGGGGACTTCTTATCTCTCCTGAACATAAAAATAAATAAGACCATAAAATAATTTGAAACTTTACAGTGGTACAACTTTTTTTTTATAGTTTCCTCAGGCCTAGGTACTTTAAATAGTATGAAAATAAATCAGCTTCATTTGAAACAATTTTCAACTAAACGATGTACAAAATCATTTAAAATTTATTTAATCCTGCATTAAGGGATGAGGTCTTAGAATGGACCACTTCAAAAATTCACTTTTTGTGTGAACATTTCACAGAAAAAAAGGAAGTTGGAGTGTTTTCTCTGCCCTAGGCACATTGGCATTTGTATCTGGCTGCAGGTTTTTTTTTTTTTTTTGTGGTGCCAGGGATCGAACTCAGGCCTTTGTGCTTGCAAGGCAAGCACTCTAGTCACTGAGCTAAATACCCAGCCCCAGCATTTGTATCTGGATAGTTATTTTTTGTGGAGGACATTGTGAGATGTTTATGCCATTCCTAGTCTCTATCCAAATGGTGTCATTGTCACTCCTAATTGCCACAACTTAGAAGTATTTTTAGATATTGTCAAATTTCCCTTGGGAGAAAAATTGCCCCTGATTGAGATGATCTAACTAAACCCTTTTATTCTTTTTATAGATTTTTATTAAAATTTATCCAAAATTACACAAACTTACAGGCCATTATACACAACCTTACAGACCACAATACATTGTGCCATTTGCTTATGACAGTGAGCAATGTAAACAAGCACATAGAGGCAACATTAAGACACAACTAAATTAAGTCACTAGTAGTACCTAGTGTACGTGTCACTGTTTTAAGTTTGGGTTATTAGGTTCTTGCTTTTAAGATATCATTATTCCTCTGGATTTCCATTTTCCTCCCTCTTTGCCCTCTTCTTATTCCCTTGGACCCTTTGACTATTAGCTTATATCTAACCTTTTGCCTTTTTGTATCCATTTTTTACCCTTTTCTAAACTCTTAATCTCATTTATAGGCAACAGACTGCTGCTCAAGCACTTTGTCATGAATTCAAATTTCTCCCTAGTAATTGTGAAATTCATCTTGCAAAATTGTTTGGAACTAGACAGGTTTGGGATAATTATTTTTCAGTTTCTCAGCTATATTGGATCCAATATGATTATTTGGGGGAAATATTTTATTAAGATCCCCTTTACTATCCAAAAGTTAATGTTAGAATTCTTAAAAAAATGATTATATGAGAACAATGGCAAATAAAAGTAAATACAGGTAAAATTATATCTATTTAAATATGTTTATACTCAAAATTGATTACACTAGAAAATATAATGAAGCATATTCTTTTGCCTATACTTGGAATCTCCATAAATACAACAGCTACAAATGTAGACTGAAAGATAAATGCCCTATTGGCAACTCAAACATGTGAGCAGCATTATGATGGATGCATTTTTCTGAAATGGCAGATGGCTTAATAAAATTTTAAACAAAACAATGTAAAACTCCTTTTTCAATTTATAGAGCAGTGATTCCAAGAAAATCAAGTATATCAGAACAAGCAGAAAAACTGTAGATTTTAGGAAAGACAAAAATGGACTCCATTATGAGATGATTATATAGTCTCTACTTTCATGTTCAGCACTCTGAAGTGTATGCAAGATGTGCAGCAGCCCCACACAGTGAAGGACTGACTGCCCTACACATCTCAGGGTGTCTAGCATGCTAGACTGACCTGCTCAATTCCAGGAGTGCACCAGTCAGTTGTCATTATGACAACTGACACTTTTCTGAAAATTCTCCAAGCTCTTGTATGTAGGAAAGCCCCACTCCAAATAATCTAAGAGTTCAAATTCTTTTCTGGGATAAAAGTTCATGACACTTGTATTCATAAATTTTACACCAGAAGTTTACAGTAATTACATAGTCTCTGTCCTAAATTTCAGAGGTTCTAATTTAGTACACTGAATTGGGGTTTAGGAATCTCAGTTTCTTACAAGTGGTGCTGGTGAATCTGATGCAGTTGGTTTGTGGACAACATTTTGTGAAATACTTGAAAACGTATAAGCTACCTTTGTGAAAAGTAAAATCTAATAAGGGAAACTGAGTTGAACATATTCTATATTAGTGCAGTAACAGTAGACTTTTTATTCTTTCTTTTAACTTAAAACATTCTGATCTTCCACTTATGTTTAAATTGTCCAGCAAGTGGCTTAAAAGTATCTCCTCATGAAGGCCTTGTTAGTATTTGCCAAGTCAGAAGAAAGAAATAAGGTGATTTCATTTTAAAATACAGAAATTAGTAGATTTAGTTACTACACATTATGAGTGTTTTTCTTTGAATTTTATCATGATACAGAATCTCAGAAAAATTTAATTTTTGCACCTGGTACAGAATATATTGTTATTAAAATGGATGGCAAATTTGTAATTTACAAATAATCTTTCATAGAATCTCTTTCCATAGTAATACCGTGCATAAGAAAGAGATAAATTTCAAAGGGAATTTGCTGCAAAAAAGGAGACTATGGAATATGGCAAGTGCAATGACTTGAGAAGGGCAAATAAGAACATATAATCATATGCTAGAACATTTCCATGCCTAAACTTCAGCTACTAAGAAGAAAATTTATTGCATAAATAATTTTGTCGTTTTAATATTTATGATTCTGAAATTATAAATTTTATTGTGTTTGGGGAAGCATAAATGATTTTGGATGTCTCCATATGTTTTTACTCATCTTAAAAAATTGGTATCTATTCCTTCTTAAGCTCTATTTGCCTAAATGTAAAATGTAGCATTAAATTTCAATTGGGGAGTCCACTGCTATTTCTTATTACTATAAATATCTTTAGGAATTAAAAGGATTTATTTCACTTTTGACATGCATCCTTGAATCTGAGTGAGACAAATATAGTCTACTTAAAACACATCTAGAATACAATTACTTGTCAAAATAATTTTCAATAGAGGATTAATCATATATCATTTTTTCAAGTATACCATATTTTATGAGCACAAACTGAAGGTATAGATAATATGTGGCTATTTGCCACTAATTTTGGAAGTTCACTGGTATGATTTGAGTCTGACATACAGAATAAATTTGCTTTTTAGAAGATCAGGTGTAATTTAAAAAGCAATGGAGGGGCTGGGGATTTAGCTCAGTGACTAGAGTGCTTGCCTTGCAAGCACAAGGGCCTGAATTCAATGCCCGGCACCACCAAAAAAAAAAACCAAAAAAAACAAAAAACCAAATAAATAAATAAATAAATAAAAATAAATAAATAAATAAAAGGCAATGGATTCTGTGAACGATCTAGAATATTTTGAAAAAGGAGATTGTAATGAAAATTTAAGATATATGCAAGGTTCCTCAACTAATTTAAATAGTATTACAAAGAAATTCGTCTGACAAAGGAAATGAACAAAGATTTCCTAAAATTTTAATCTTATGTAGAGACTATGTTTTCTTCCATTAGAAAGCATGTAAATATCAGCGTTATTCTTAGAGTTAAATCATGTTAACTATACAACAATTCAAATTATACATGTATTTTGTTTATCTAAATAATATCTCGCATTGCATACTGTCTTACACTTTTCATATGTCGTTCATATTAATTGTGTAAATTATGTTTTCTATTTTAGTAGGCAACAAAGTTTTCAATTTGAACCCTTCGATTTTTCATTTTAGCACTGAAAAATGATATAACTCACATATAAAATATCTACTACTATTGTGAAGATTAAATGAATTATTGCACAGAAACTACTTAACATAGAAGCCACATGCATCATACTTGCTAGTGTTTTTATCTATAAACATCTTACTTCCTTTATTCGTTCCCTTTCCCTTTGCTTTCTCATCCCTCTACCTACCTCTTGATCCCTTTCCTTTTTCCTGTTCATGTTTGCAGTACATAATATTTCATGCCTTGTGTTTATTTTTATGAAAAACATTCCAAAATGCTATATAATTTTTGATGCGTGGAATGCTGTCTGATTTTTTCCTATTGTATCTTCTCCTATTTGTCCTTTTTATTTTTTATATTGATTATGAATCACCAAATTGATTTTTCCAAGTATAATTGAGTCACAATAATTTCAAAAGTACAACTGTAGTCACATACACAGTGTGGCTAAAAAAATGGTTTGCTTAACTGAGAAACTCAAAATATAAATAAATTAAGGAGAAAAATAAATAGATGATAGGAAACAGGGAGCTAGTCTCTGTGGAGATGGGAAGGGGATCTGAAGATGAGGGAGTGTGATATGGATATGTACTAATGCTCCATGTTGAAATGTGTTTATTATATATTTCAGAGATACTAATTTTTTAATGAAAAATAAAAACACTGTGAGTGTTTGAATTAAAAGACATTACAGTAAAAGATGCATTGCCATTAAACTCCCTCAAAAAGCTCCCTCTCATGTCAAACACTTCCCATTATTTTTGCCACTTTCTGTAGCAGTTCTGTAAGTCCTCTTTGGTGAGTGTTTTTAGTTTGCTGTCACCGCTGTCTTGAGGTCCTGAATCAATTTGAAATGGTCGTTTTGACTTTGGAGAGAGGTAGAAGTCATATGATGCCAGACCCAGTGATTAACATGGATGAGGACACAACATATTTTTATGAGCCTGCCTTTCCACTAGATGGCATTCAGCAGGTGCGTTTGCCATATTTTTGATCACACTTCCTAAAAACAGTCACACAAGAGGATTTCCAGCACTACTTCACAATATGGCAACAGTAGGATAAGTGGTTTTGAAGAGAATGCGAGTATTTTCAGGGGGACTTTCATTGTAATCATTTTTCATTTAAACAATCATTGTACAGTTTGATCACACCTCAGAGCTAAGCACTTGCAGAGATAGTTCTTGAACTTATGTCTGTTGTAAACTATGAGCATCGAGACGGCAACAGCTATGTATTATTTAGCCCTGATTCTTTATCAGACCAATAACTGCACTTTGAACAGAGTAGCAGTGTAATATTGGCTGTGTATGAATGCAATCCTTTTTGTATATAAATCATAATTTTGCAGCAGACATGGAGAACAGGCATATTTGATGGCAGATATAAAAAGGATATGATTTAAACATGTAAAAATTTGGTTAGTAAGAAATGTAAAGAAGGGAATCATTCTATAAGAAAATAATGTTGATGAATCACAGATTAGACATGACTTGGCAGTACAACATATTTTTCTGTGCTTCAATATATCACAAATAAGGGACGTAGAATTGCTCTCTGTCACACTAATACTGATTAGTAAATTGCAGATGATCATGACTGATGGTAAGGACTATGAGGATGAAGAATATACTAGTGATAATCTATATTCAGCTGAGTTTATTAGGATAAGCATATGGATCAGTAAATTATGCAGCAGTCCTAACATGACATTTCTATTCATATTTTCCCACACTAAAATTTATGCATAATTTCTATTAAGAATTTATATCAACTAAACACAGACTACACCTCCCTTTTCCTATACCTCAATAATGCTTTTAAGAATTTATATTGACCCACTGTAAAGTGAAATTCATACTCTTTCCTTTTTCTCAATTATGATTTTTCCTTCTCCTTAAAACAAAAATAAAGAATAAAACAAAAGCTAAAATAGCTAAAAAGTAATTCAAATGATTTTGAATTACTTTTAGAAAAGTGCTTCAGAGTCATTTTATTTGTTATAAGAAGTAAAAAGTCAGAATCAAATACATATTATCACACACACAAACACATTAAAAAAAACCCACTAAATCTGAATGACATAGAACTTATGCAGAGGATTTTCCATTAAATTTTGTTTGGAATGTCTAACAATTTAAAGTATTTAGGTTTTTTAACATTGATATTCTCTGTTGAGGTAGATAGATGGAAAAATGTATACAGTAAATAGATATGATGGATATGCAATAATCCATAGCAACTACCCATGTAGAGGAGACATAAGATCTCTTTTAACAATTTCACTCCACTAATGGATTATCTTGCACTACTGAGTATAGTTTTCCTGTAACTTTTGACCCAGTCATTAACTCACTGTGAATTATTCCCGGATACAGGGTCCCATTATCTCATAGAAAGTCACTGAAAATAACCAAATATTTCAAACCCTCATAAAATCAAATTGTTTTAGTGAAGGTTTTCTACTGGTAACAATAGATAGCACAAAACAGTCTCAATAGACGTCCTCAGTATCTATTGTTTTATTTTCACATCACCAAGAAATCGAGCACATTTCAATGGAAATTTCTTCTGGGCATGTTTCACAGCAATTGGTGAAAACATGAATACAGGGAGTGGAATTTATCAATTCATTAATGAGCTGTAGTATATAGTATTTCTGCTATTGAAAGTAAAATGAGGTCTACATAAATTTTTTCCCCTAGTCCATACTATTAATCTGACATATGTTCAGTAGTATTTATTGAGTGAAATTTTCAACTGCAAAGTCAGATAATGTGTTCTGAAATTAAATCTAGTGAGTTTTAGTAAGCATATCTTAAGTAAGATGGAAGAGAAAATGATGAAATAATGTGGAACAGAACACAATATCAAAGTTCTTGGCCATAGTAAGGGAATCTTTTATAAAACTATCTTTTCGCTCAGAGAAATGTGCATGCATGTTTGTTTGTGTGTGCATAAATCATGATGTATTTCTTACTGTGAGGCTCAAATGCTGTAAAACAAAATTTGTAGGAGTATAATAAGAACAGATGAAAGTGACATATTGAAAATATAAAAATTGAATATTACATTAAAACAAGAGAATTTTATTTTAGAATTCATCCATACACCTTGGGATGTAATGTTTTGGAAGGATAAACCAGTGTACAAATCTACTACATATGTTGTTTCTTTTTTACTTTATTTCTTAATGATTTTTAAATAGTTGTCATATTTTAAACCAATATTTTATAACAAATGAGTAAGAAAAAAGTGAAAGATTTCTAGTTAGATTTCATTATAGTTCACATATAATGCATTAAACTATGAAACAGGAAACAAACTGAGGACTTACTAACAGTGGGACTGATAAAATGTTCATATGCAAATAGAATATCACAGATAATCAGTAACATTCAACAATAAAACATAATAAAGAATGTAATTGGTGCATTAGAATATAGAGCTATGAATAAATGTCTACTATATAATATTTTTCACTAGGATTAATATATATTCTTCAAAGTCTACATAGTTGAGGTAACGTCCATTATCAATATATTACTATCGTTATCAATGACAATACAGTTGAGAATACCTCAGTTAATATCATAACATTCTTATTTGCATTTATTCTGTGTCCTGGATGTCAATTCTTATACTATCTAAGACTGCAATCATATATTTAATTTATTGACAGACATTATTTCTACATTTTATTTTACCTATAATAGCCATTTATAAGCATTAAAAGTCGTTTCACCAGCATTTCTAATGACTATTGTACATCCTGTCTATAAAATATTTCATAGGCTGAAAACTCTGGCTAATCTTCTAAATATATATTTACTGTAAATATTCCTATTATTAGCAGAAAAGAAAAGTTTTTATAGTCACTAATAGAAAATAAATAAAGCCTCTCTGGAAGCCAATCATTTGTCCCATTCATAGAGCTGTCAAGGTTGAGTTAGAAACCAGAATCAATAGATGCTATTAATCTTTCCAGAATAACAATTACATACTGACATTTAAGACTATATCTAGTGCCTGTGTCTTATTAATTTTGTAGCTAAGCTGCAGTCCAGTAGAGAAGGTAGGCAAAATAAACCAAAGGGTGGGAAAAATAAAAGTACAGAAATAAATAGTGGACAAAAGCAAAAGTGGCATTGTAATTTGACACATCAGTTTCTATTCTTTCTTTTTCCTTAGTTCAATGTATTGATACGCCTTCAGCCCTATAAAGGAAAGATTTTGCATAGTGCTTTAAAGTGCAAGTGAGGGTATACAGAAAATAATGCTTCTTTGCCTTTCTTCTTCTGCCAGTCCAGCATCAGTTACAATGATCATATGCTATAAAAATAAATGATAATATTATAAAGAATAGTATTACCTGTCTCCCTTCCCCTGGCAGCACCCAGCTACACTGGCACTGAAGAGTAATTCCTCTGATTAAAGACAAAATCTTCCTGGATATACCACATATAATTCTAGTCTTTCTTTGTATGAAATATATTGCTTCCTCTTCTCCTTTCCTTCTTAAACATTGTATACTAAATCTAACCTTTTAAAGGACTATTTTGACACATAATTTGATTAGTCTTAGACAATGAGAAGTAGTTGTTTAGAGTATTGCTCCATTAAGCTAAGAGGGAAGAAAATAAACTCTTATGCCATTTGAGTGTCTAGACACATATATGATAACCTGAAAACTATAGATTATTTTTATTCAGAGAAAATAATGTTTTAGGGATGACAAGGTGGCTAGGAAAAAGAAAGTAAGGTTTATACATATATACGGATTTAGGTGAACCACTTAATATTCATTACCTTTATCACAGTATACACTAACATAATAATATACAATATTATGAGATAGCATAAAAACTTTTCATAAAAGGCACCCATTTCTATAGTACTAACCATTATGAAATAATTATAATTCATGTTACTTAGGGATATATTATAAACCCCATAACATAATATTATTAATTATGTTTAGTACATTACCTTTTAAAAGATTTAAATAAAAATAAAACTATGCATTTACCCAAGTGATTACTACTTTCAGTGTTCTTCATTCCTTTATTTACATGTTTCTGTTTGTTACCATTTTACCTCTGAGAAAATTATACTTCTTCCCAGCTGAGTACTACTGCATCATATAAGTACCACATTTCCTTTATCCTTTCATCTGTTGATGGACATGTAGACTGCTTTCACTATTTACTTATTGTGAATTGTGCTGCTACAAATATGAGTATGCACGTATCATTGTAACATGACTCCTTTAACTTTCAGTAAGATACCCAGAAAAGGTGGAGCTTGCTCAAACGAAATTTCCATTTTTTTTTCTCCCTGGGGAATCTCCATAATGATTTCTACAGTAGTTGTACCAGTTTACATTCCTACTAACAATGTAGAAGGGTTCCTTTTTCCAAAAACCTTGCCAGCTTTTGTTATTTCTCTGCTCTTTATGACTTCTTTCTGGAGTAAGAGTGGAATCTCAGTATTGTTTTGATTTGCATTTTTCTGATGGCCAGAGATGTTGGCAGTGTTCTTTCTCCTTCACTTTCATGGAATAATTTGATGTACATTACTGTTAGATCTTCCTTGACGTTCTGTAGCATTCTGCCTTAAATCCACCAGGTCCTGAGCTTTTCGTAGTCAATAGGGTTTTTACTACTGCCTCCATTTCATTACCTCCATTTTCATTATTGGTTCAATCAGCCTTTTTATATCATCTTGGTTCAACTATTTGACTTTTATTAGTACATGCTTGCAGTACATTATGGTTACATTCATTATAGGGAATCAGTACATGTACATAACACATTTCAATTCTTTTTTCTTTTCTTTTTCTTTTTTCTCCTTCGCTCCTCTCTCTATTTACTTTGCCAGTATCAGATTCATTTATGTATAAGACCTTACAATTATCATATATGAAGATTAAAAATCAGAACAAGAGACCAAAAAACATATAAAACCTATAAGACAATTGTACTAAGGCAAGGTAGACTTTTAGATATATTGTCCACACTGGATTACAATACCTTTTTTAATTCAATTTTGATAATTCATATGTGCCTAGAAATTTTTCCGTTTCTTGTAGGTTATCCAATTTTTTGGAATATAAGTGTTTGAAATACATTCTGATAAACTTCCTTGAAATACATTCTAATAATCTTCCGTATTTTGACAGTGTTTGTTTTCATTTGCCTTTTTCAATTCTAAAATTGCATTCACACTTTTTTTCCTTCTTTTGTAAGTTTGCTTAAATGTTTATCAACCTTGTCTGTCATTTCAAAGAACCAAATCTTTGATGCTTTGCTATTGCTTTCTTAGTATATTTCATACATTTTCATAATTTATAATTTTTTTACCAAAATGATCATTTCTTTTATGATCTCATTTAACTAAATCAGCATATTGTTTGTTTCTTCTTTAATTTTACTGAACATTTTATTAATTGAATCATTATCTATTTACTTAATCCCATTTAAACTCACTAAACATATTAATTTGCTAATGTGTCTTCTTTGATTGCTTCTAACATTTTTCCTACTTTACTGACATGAGAGCCCATGACAAGAACATAGACTCTAATATTTAATGCTTTACCAAGCCAGAGAGGGTCATGGAGAAGGGTAATTTGAAACCCCACAAAGATATTCTGTTATGTTTCAGTCACCATGTTTCTTAAGCATTTACTGATACAGCATTAATAGTTGAGAAAATTATAGAATTCCAACAAACTTGATTCATTTTCTACTCCTTGTTTTGATGTTTCTCTGGAAAGATCTTACACTAGAGTTCTTTTTTTAAATTTTATTTCATTTTAATGGTATATTTTAGATGTACATAGTGATAACATTCATCATAGGGGATTTGTACCTGTACGTGACATATCTTGTTGGTTTTTTCCCATTCCCCTCCTCTCACTCCCTCCTCCTTCTCTATTTACAAAAACTTCGTTTTCATTTTTCCCTTCCATTTCTTATTTCTCTTGTGGTCTATTCTGTTCCCCCTTCCTTGTTCCCTTTCCCATTTGGACATTTTCTTCCCTTTCCCAATGTAACACATTTTAGTCTTTATTTACACTTTCAGTTTCTCACACCAGAGAAACAGTGTGGTATTTAAACATGTGTGTCCGATTTATTTCACTCCATTGTATAAAA
>PVJO010000794.1:0-206871 GCA_004026905.1 Hystrix cristata | reverse complement strand
AAAAAAAAAAAAAAAAAAAAAAAAAAAAAAAAGTACTAATAGAAGCAGTATCTGAAATTTAAGAATATTACCATGAGCTATTGTTATGACATGTTCTATTTAGAAAAGGGGAGTTTTTTGGTACCCCGGAGACTGTCAACATCAGTTTTTATTGTTATTCTGCAGTGTGGCAATTATAAGAGATTTAGTAGTTGGAAATTTTTAATTTTTTGTAGTCACTAAAGTCCAGAGGAAGAGAAGGGAAAGCCACTGTAAATATTTGTGTATTTTTATTTCCTTCTAGATTAGATTGTTGATAGTGTTATATAATATGTGGCTTTTTATTTCTTTCCCTGCTTTGATCATGATTCATGAAAGAATTAACTATGTAATGATTGTTTTCAAGGCTATGAAAATGAGTCGGAGATCAGCTGATGCCAGTCAGAGGAGTTTGGCATATAATCGAATAGTTGATGCCCTAAATGAATTCAGGTACATTTTCCCCAGTTTTCCATAATAAAAGTTGTTTCATGGTGTACATAGAAAGGAAGATACTTCTTTTCTTTAACTTGTTCTAATAAAATTTACTTCTTTAACTTTCTTGGTTCCATAGTGGTGTGAGGGTGTAATAGTAAGGCCCCTGGCTCCTGTGTTATTAAATCTCAAATGTAGGTGGAATTCAAGAACATTTGAGATTCAGCAATGGTATGGTTTTTAATCGTGGAACTTGTTTTTGACAAGCAAATATGGCCAGAAGATAAGTTATTGTTGCAGAGTAGGTTTTGTTCTGTCTGGGCTCCTAGGTGTAGGAACTAGTTAAGTGTTGTTTACCCAGTGACAGTAATCAGATGTTCTTGGATACATGGAACAAGAATATGGATATATGGATATAAAGAATGTGAACTCAGTGATCCTAGTAGCATTATTGCTTGGTTCTTTCTCTTGATATGTCACAGTAATTGCTCTTCTGCCAGTCTTTTCTGGCTCAACATAGATTGTTCCTGAAACCACAGTTGCTGTCACTGCCCTCTAACTATATGACTGGCAGACATGCCACGGATGGACTGTGTTGGGAATCACACTAAGTACTCTGTGTCTCCCATGAAGAGATCCATTTCAGGTCCACTTTAAGCTCTATTTTACTTTCTTTAGATAAGAGATGGTATTGCACAGAGGATGAGAACGTAGAGGTTTGAGTCTGACAGACCTGTGTTTGAACCTTGGCTATGTCATTTATTACCGTTGCTGACCTTGGCAAGTCCGTAGCCTTACAAACCCTAGTTTTCTAGTCAACAGCATGCAAATTTAGCCAGGTGTGGTGGCACATACATGTAATTCCAGTACTCAGGAGGCTGAGGCAGGAGGATTGCTGCAAGTTCCAGGCCAGCCTGGACTACATAGTGAGTTGAAGCTCAGCCTAAAGTACATAGTGAGATCCCGTCTCAACCAAAATACCAAACAAAACAAATCACTAAAATATGCAGATCCATCTTAGTAATAATAGATTATTTTAAGGATTGAAGGAGATAGTGTACGGTACTTAGCAGAATGTCTGACTTTAGTGGCAACGCTGTTTCTTTGGCAGCTACAACCTACAGCATTGGTTCTCCAGTTTTAGTGTGTCGCATCATACTCTCACGATTTTCTCTAATCTTGTTTATCATCTGTGCCATTTAAATTTAATTTTTCTCTTTAAACTCACTCTTTTATGCCAAAAAATTTTTTCAGATGGAACTTTTTATTACTCTGAATGAGGGGGAAATCATATTTTTCTGTAGAAAGTTAATAATAAAAATGAACGAATAACACCCTCCCGCAAAATGAACTAATAAGCTAGGTGTGGTGGCATACACCTGTAATTTCAGCACTTGGGAGGCTGAAGCAGAAGGATTACCATGAGTTCCAGCCAGCTTGAGCTATATAATGAGTTCAAGGCCAACCTGAACTACATAGTGAGACACTGTCTCAAAAAATTCAATAATAATAGTAACAACTACAGTTAAAAATGTGTAGTTTTATCATGTTAGGTGTATTATTAACAGTAGTCGCTGGACATGGTGGCGCACACCTGTAAGCACTTAGGTGACAGAGGCAGGAGGATTGCCGCAAGTTCAAGGTCAGCCTAGACTAAGGCTGGCCTGTGCTACATAGCAAGACCCTGTCTCAAAAAAAACCAAAAAGAAAAAAATAAAATTGTAAAAAATATTATTAACAGTAGTCTATGTAATTCAATTTTAGAAAAACTGACTTCATGTTTTTTTCATTGACAACTCTTGTCCCTTTGAGGCAGGGTTCTTCTGAATTGGTTTTTTAAATGGTCCATCATATTTTCAAGTGAATGACTGTTTTTGCTTGTGCCTTTGTAGGATTGCTATGGTGAAACTGTAGTCATGTCATATATATGACTTTATAAAAATGGAGGTGACTGAGGAGGGGTGGATTTAAATTGAAAAAGTTTACTTTTATGGGTATTGTATAATAATCATCTGTGTTATTCAGTTGAGAAAGAAAATGTCTAATCATTGTTTTATTTACCATTGTTTTTGTACCATAATTTGGAGAGTAGAAAACCTTTTGTGTATAGTAACCTCAGTGGTTAGGGGAAATGTAGAGCAACACATTATATGATTTAATTTTAAGCTGTGTTACTACTTTTTTTGATCTTGGAAGGCAGTATTTTGGATAGGTAATGCTTGCATAATTTGCACATAATTTCTGCATACATATCTGCAGTGTTTTAACACAGTAATTTGAGGCTATTCTTAATTTATTGTATGAAGCATGCTAACTATGTGGTGCTTTAATGTCTGTGGTGGTGAAAACCATATAATATTAAATTTATCCTAATTGTTTTAACGTGTACAGTAGTCTTAAGTATATTCATATTGTTGTGAGATAGATCTTTAGAAGTTTTTCATCTTGGAAGACTGAAACCTTATGCCCACTAAATAATAGTTCATGAAGATAGCACTTTTGATTATTGAGAATTGTATGCAGAGTTTTTCATAATTAGGTTTGTTCAAACTCAAACCTTAAGAGTTCAGGTTATTATATCCTTCCTCCCCATCCTTGTCTCACTCCCTCTTCCCCTCCTCCAACCACTTTTGATTAATCTCTGGGCCTTTGCACTGAGCTACATCCTTAGCCCTTTTAATTTTCTTTTATTTTGAGATAGGGTCTCACTAAATTTTGTAGGCTGGCCTTGAACTCAAGATCATCCTGCCTCAGGCTCCTGAGTCAGGGATTAAGTGAAGGCATTCTAAAGACGTATGATAGCTGGGCCTGGTGATACATGCCTGTAATCCCAGTGCTTGGGAAGCTGAGGCAGGATTTCAAGTTTGAGGCCAGCCTGGGCTGCATAGAGAGTTCAAGGGCAACCTGAGGTACGTAGTAAGATGCTGCCCAAACAAAGAGTATTATTTAGATGAAATGTAGGGGGGGAAAGTGCATTTCCAGAGGAAATTTAGAGCAGTTTTCATGAACTGAGTGATAATGTAGACTACTGTATTTTCATAACTTCTCAACTTAAATAGACCTGTTTATGTTTCTGAAAGTGTTTATGTGAAAGCGCAAAATTTGATGATATTATGAATATAAGATGATTAGATAATTTCAATGTCAATACTGTATATTTGCTTGAGATAAGAATTTCTAAGGCATATTTTAGTATAAGTGTTAAGATACTTTATGATTCAGAAAGTATATTCTACTAAATTGCTTAAAATAAATCATAATGGTTTAGGCTTACATTAGACAAATGTCCTAACCATTGATTTGCTGTTTCGCTAAGTATTCTATAAAGTAAAAGAATGCCACATTAAGCTCAAAGTAAATGTTTTCCTGTACTCTCAATATTGAATGAAATTCTGAGACCAAGTTAATTGTAGGTTTTTTATAGTTCTATTCGATGTAGATTCCCATGTAGCCCTGTGCACAAGCCACTCATGTAGCTGAAAAGTAGAACTTTATGTAACTCACCAAAAAAAAAATTCTATAAAGTATGCCTGTAGCGTGAATGTAAATAGTATTTGAAAAATATGAAAAGTTATAATCTAGTCATTCTTAAAATTTAATCTATAGTTTATTTGAAAATTTAACCAAAGATTCATAATGATTTGCTTAAGCTAAAGTAGATGCTGTGCCACAGTATTTTGCTTGTAGTTTTTATTTTTATGATTTTATTTGTTTAGTTTACTTTTCTGCCATGGAATTATTATAAATATGTTTTGGATAATTTTCTTTATTTGTCTAAAATAATCCTTAAGGCCCTCCCCTTTTGTGAACATACTCAGAGCAGTGAAAAGTTTGAGTTACCTGATAAACACATTCCCAGATTATGTCAAATAAAGTAGTACCCTGCCTACTTGTTTCAGCTCTCATCCAGGTAGGTCCAACCTTTTGGCTTGCCTAGGCTGCATTGAGTGAAGAAGAATTGTCTTGAACCATATAAAATATATAGTTAATGTTTGTAAGTAGCGAAACTTCCTTTTTAAAATATTTGAAAAATGGGGGAGAGGCAGCAGCCTATAGGTCATGGGTTGAATGTGCCTGTGAGGAAAAAAAAATACCTTTTTTGATATTTGTTTTGTGCATTTTTTGTGTTTTTTTGTGCTTTTTGTTAGTGATTTTATGATTAAAATGGTGGCCCCCAAGCACACTGCTGAAATGTTCCTAAGCACAAAAGACTATGATGTGCCTTAACAAAAAAAACTCCATGTGTGAGGTAAGCCTCATCCAGGCACAAGTTACATAGAGTGCTGCTGTAAGTGTGGGTTCAGTGGTGACAAACCAACAGTGTACGTTAAGTAAGGTGTCTTTAAACAGAAATGCACATGAGAAGAAGGCTACTTATTGATGGGTTAATGATGTTGTGGCCAGAGGCTCAGAGGAACCTAATTATCTTTGTATATCACCTAAAAACTGTGGTTCAGTGTTTGCTAATTCAGGACTTATGTGAATTTTTAAAAACAGTTATTTCAGATGAGACTACACCATACGTAGTTTTTCAGTTAAGTGATTATTTAAAATTAATATGTACCTAATTTGAGGCCAGATGATTAATAAATTTTGGGTAGTTGAGAAGAGGAAGGAAATAACTCACGTGTATATGGAAACCCTGAATATAGAGAAGCTGGAAGCATGTTTAGTTAACATTGCTGCCTGGGGTTGGGAATTTATCTCAGTGGTAGAGCACTTGCCTAGCAAGCACAAGGCCCTGAGTTTGATCCCCAGCAACCCCCCCACTGCTGCAAAAAAAAAAAAAAAATCCGCCAAGCAAAGATGAGGTCTTTAGATTTTTACTTAGACTTTATGCATATCAAAGAAAACTAAATCATGTCTGTAGTTCCCTTCCAACTCAGGGAGTTTTATGTTTCTTTGTTTTGGCCTTTTGTTGTTGTTTTTGGAGACAGTGTCTTGGTATGTAGTTCAGGCTGGCCTTGGCCTTGAACTCAATCTGTGGCCAGGCTGGCCTCATACTCGCTGCCATCATCATGTCTGGCCTCCTGAGTGCTAGGATTATAGGTCCGTGCTACCACACCCAACGGGAAGTTTTTTATTGTCTTGCCTTGGACTGGAAAAATAAGGGAACAGATGACTGAAAATACTTGACAGTCATACCATTCAAGGATAGGGCACAATCGTTAAAAGGGAAGAAATAAATGTTATTTAGAAGAAATATTACTTCTAGATTGTTAATGACAACAACACAGTTTTATATAGTAAGAAGCAGTATTGTGTAATTAATTTCTTTATACTTGGTATGACTCTGAGGTCGTAGCACATATTTAACCCTAAAACACTGAAGCAGAAGTCCACAGCAGAACATTATGCCAATGTTAGTGGCCCAACTCTGGCCATAACCATATAGTAGACAGTATAATGCTGAAAAAAAGTCATGGAAAACTGTTTCGAAGTGACCAGCTCATTCGTTTATTTATAGTGTTTTTTTTTGTTAAGTAAAAAAGTGCGCATACATTCTTAAGAAACAAAAAGTAAATTCTGCAAGGTCTAATAATAAGTGTACCCAACAAAACTCTCCAGTACTTTGCAGAGATATTCTTGTTATTTAATGTTTACATTTTAAAATTTAAATTTATTTTTAACTGATAAATAAAACATAAGAATTATATATTTATCTTGTACCATGTGATATTTTGATAATGTACTCATTGTGTAATGTCTAAGGCAAACATCTCTATCTTCTCAAACATTTATTATTTCTTCATGATAAAAATGTTCAAAATCCTTTTTTTAAAAAAAAAGATATATACAGACTTGGTTGCAGTGGCGCACCCCTGTAGTCACAACCAGTGGGAGACTGAGGCAGAAGGACTGCTTGAGCCCAGGAAGTCAAGTTCAGCCTGGGCAATAGAGTGAGACATCATCTCAAAAAATCAAAAAAAAAAAAAAAAAAGAAAAAAAATTGCCATTCCTAACTATAATTTAACACCCACCAATCAGGTCTTTCTCCATCCTTCTCCCTACTTTCTCCCTGCAGTGGTGACCCCCATTCTCCTAACTCTTCGAGATCTGGCTTTTAGATTCCACACCTTGAGTGAGATCCTGTGGTTCTTTTTGTGACTGACTTATTTCACCTAGTAGTCACATTGTCGCACATGACAGGATTTCATCCTTTTTATAGCTGAAGGGTATTCTATTGTACCAGAAACATTTTCTTTTCATTATTTCTTCTGTTATTTACCTCTGTATTGTTAAATCTTAAGTTCAATGCTGCTGTGTCTTTTTTCTTAACTTTTATTAGTACATGTTTGCAGTGCATAATGATTACATTCACTGTAGGAAATTGGTACATATACATAACATGTTTCACCTCCCTTCTTTTTACCCCTAGCCTCCATCCCCCTTTGATTTTTCCAGCATCAGATTCACTTATTTATCTTATAAGACCATATAAAGTTTGTTATCATATATATAAATTGCAATCCAGGGAGTTGGAGATTTAGCTCAAGTGGTAGAGCGGATCCCCAGCACCACCACCCCAAAAGAAAACCAGACTAAGTAGGCAAAAGAACATATAAAAACATGTAAGACAGTTGTACTAAGTCAAAGTACATTTGAGATACGTTGTGCTGAATTACAATACCTTTCTTTTTCTGTTTTTTTCCTATTATTTGTCTTTTATACTTCATATATATTGAATTTTTTTGTATAAAAGAAGGCATGCAATATTTAAGCTTGTGTGTCTTGAATTACTAACATTATGGTCTCAAGGTACATCCATTTTCCTGCAAATGACTGAAGTTTATCATTCTTTATGGCAGAGTAGTACTCCATAAAGTATCCAGTCATATAGGTTCTTTATAAGGTTTAGCTATAATGAATTGCACTGCTATAAACATGGATATGCATACATCACTGTGGTATGATGTCTTTAACTCTTTGGGAAGATATCTAGAAGGGGAATAGCTGGATCAAATAGAATTTCTGCTTTCTCCTTGGAGACTTTCTTTAAATCAATCTTGTACTGATTGCCCATTTTTACTTTTGAGAACGAGATTCCAAACAGTATGTTGGGACTTCTGTTCACAACTGTTTCCAGGCTTTTGACTGTAAAGCTTCACTTTAGGAAATTGTTCTGGAATTCTTTTCATTATCCTTTCCTGTAGGAGAATTTATAGACATTTCTTCTCTAAACCATGTTTCCTTGCCCCCTAATAAGAAAATTTAATGCTACAAGATATAATGTGTGTCTGTTTATATTTTGTGACAGATCCCTATATTAGGAAGGATTTGGGGGCGGTCATTTACCTGGACTATTTAATTGCTGTTACCCCCCCACCACATCCTTACTGTAGTCATTTGTGAAGAAATCGAATGATGGTGTAGGAGTCACCAGTTGTTTATAGTTCTGAAGTAGCTTTTGAATTTTCAGTCCTGTACCTTAACTCTTAGGCTTTTTTTTACCATACATTTATGATTCTTTCATCCCTTCTTGCCTTAGTGGGGCAAATAAGCTCCTCTTTGTCCATGTCCCTCTCTGTGAGACCATGTCCCATAACTTCTCCACTCTGCTACTTCAATTACCATTTTTCCATATGTTTTGTCTTCTAGCATATTATTAAATCTCTGAATTTTAATTTTCACTAATGGTTCCTCTCCAGTTCTATTTGTTGTAGTGGTTTATCTACTTTCAGAGCCTTAAAATAGCATTCATTTTTGGCCTTGGTACTGAAAAGGGATTAAACATTTGTGTTCAGTTTTCCATCCTATTTGAACATTCTTAATAACACTTAAACATTTTAATAATATTCCCAGTTTGTATTCTTGTTGTATTTTCTCTGTAAAAATATATTAAATTCTTATCTTTTGAATTTCTGTTTTTGGTGTTATTGGCTTTGTTTTATTTTTTGTTTTTAGTCCAGGCTGGACTTGAACTTAGCATGTAGCCCAGGCTGGCCTCAAACTCACGGCGGTCGTCCTGCCTCACCCTCCCAAGTGCTGGGATTACAGGCATGTGCCACCATGCTTGGCCTGAATTTATCTCATTTAAAATTCCTTTAATTCTTACTTATCAGCAATAATTTTATGCCCTACTAAGAACTTACTAAAGTGATTCCTATTTCTGTTCATTGTAATACATTCTGTTCATACTGTTTGATGGTTTAGTTAAATGTATACAAGCAAGAGAATTCTTGTCTTTTTTGGAAAAAAGGGGATGGTTTAGAAGTTTTGGAGATCTTAAAGAACTTCCTAGAGCTCTATAGTCCAATACAGTCTGAGCCTTCAGCTACATTTTTATTTAATTTAAATAAAATTCTGTTCCTCAGTCATACAGCTTACATTTTGAGTGTTTAATAACTGGGTATGGCTCGTCAGTACCAGATTGCTGAAGAGAGAGAACATTTCCTTCATTGCCAAAATGTCTATTAGATAACAGTGTTACCAAAAATAGAAGGTAGGATAACCATCCTGTAGTTTCTCCAAGATTTGCTAGGTTCTTATATGTCTGGTTTTGCAGACTTCCTTAGTCTAATGAGCATACAGGACTTGCCTGGATAGATGCTGATATAAAAGGAAAAGAATTGATACTTTGAATATGCTTTGAAGCCTTTAGGAAAGAATACAAGTCACAGAGGACTAGCTGTTGTCCTAATTAGTACAAAAGACAGGAAAGCACTGTTAGCCTTATGTTGTAATTATGTTGAAAACTCAAAATGAAGTTGAGAAAAACTGCAGAAGGTTGGTGAGAGTCATAAAATACAGCATGCATGTCCTTATGTTACAGAACTTTACTAAAAGCAAAAAAATGAGTCAGATAAGCTATTGTTTTGAGTGGGTAGCTGGATACACTGTTAGCCATTAGAATATTTTTCTTTAGTACATGTTAATTATTTGCTTAAATACAGCATGTGCCTTAGAATCTTAGAGCTAGAAGGTCCTTTAGAAATTATCTAGTCCTCTCTTATCATTTTACAGGTAGAAGAAACTGATGCTTAAATTAGGGAAATCATTTATTCTAGGCCATATGGTCACTGGGTGGCAGAGATGACATGTTTGAAGTTCATGTATATTTCAAAGAAGGAAAGACTTGCCTTTCTGAGTTTTTTCCAAAAACATCAAGTAGATATAAGACCCAAACTAGCAACACAAACTTTACGAGTATGTAATTTGGGGAACCATAAATTATAATTTGTGTCTTCCTCTTTTTTAGAACAGCAATTTGTAATCTTTACACAATGCCACGAATTGGAGAGCCTGTCTGGCTTACAATGATGTCGGGGACTCCAGAAAAGAACCAGCTCTGTCATCGTTTCATGAAGGAGTTTACTTTTCTAATGGAAAATGCTTCCAAAAATCAGTATGGCTTGCTTTATTTATGTTTGTTTATTAACCATCAACTGCATATCTAGATTGTGAGCAACTTCAATTACAGAACTGAGAATATGAAACGTTGTCTTTGTAATTCTTTCATATTAACAAAATAGTACTGTAAAAATAATCAAATGATATGGTGTGGAAGAACACAGGACTATATGAATGAAAAACAATGAAAATGTCTTTAATTATGTTAAATTAAAATTCCTCACATCTTAACAGAATTTTCTGAGGCTTGATATTTTTTTGTGAATTTTATCTGCTTGACGATTGTTTTATTTCTTAAAAAAGATATAAGGAAGTGCTAGGATTTCAATGATACATTTTTAATGTGGTATTTTATCATATTATTTTCAACTATTATTCAAGTCTTTAGAATCCAGATGAGTAATTCAGATGTTTTTATATTCTTGCATAGTAGTCAAAGTTTTCCTTCATTTTTCCCACTCAGTAAGTTAGAAATGTAAGAACCTGCTGATTGTTTTTTTTTAGTGAACTGGACCAATTAAATACTGAAAAAAATCTACACTTTTTCAGGTAAAATGGTATTTTATTTTAGCTAACCATTGCTGGCACAAGTCTTTAATTCCAGCACCTTGGGAGGCTAAGACAGAAGGATCATGATTTTGAGTGCTACTTGGGACTCAACTTAGCCTCAATATAAAAAATAACCCGCCTCAATATAAAAAATAAAAAGGGCTGGGAATGTAGCTCAGTGCAAAGGTCCTGATTTAAATCCCTAGTACCACAGAAAAAGCACTGTATTTTGTAATTATGATGTGAAATAGCTCCTTGTGAACATTTTCTTTATTTTAGGTATGTATTTTAATGATTCCTCTACAAGGAAAAAAATAGTAATTTCTTTTTTATGCTGGTAGCATACCTGACCTTTCCTCTCTCCTCCCCTTGTAACGTCATTTGGCCACATGAAAATATATACTCTCTGTACTTGCTGTGTCAAAATATTTTATATGGGGTTTTATGAAGGTAGATTGGAATCTGATAGGATGTATTTGTTTTCAGATTCTTGCCAGCCCTCATTACTGCAGTTTTGACCAATCATCTTGCCTGGGTCCCAACAGTTATGCCAAATGGACAGCCACCTATAAAAATATTTTTAGAAAAACATTCCTCTCAGAGTGTGGACATGTTGGCAAAGACTCATCCATATAACCCACTTTGGGCACAACTGGGTACGTAGTCTGTATACTGTGTATTACACTGAACCTTAACTTTAACCTTTTGTGTAACTGTCTTCTTTTACCCACTTCAGTCTTAAGCATCTCTCCTATACTTGTCCTTTCCTGTCTGCTAAATTGTTCTGTCATCTTATGCTAAAAATAGTGCTCATGCAGGTGGAACAGGAGTCAGGGACTGAGAACTAGTTTACTAGTAACTTCTGGGTCTTCACAGTGTTTTTCATTTTCATTCTTTATGTGCTTTGCCCAAACAGACTTAATCAACAGTCGTCTGTGATTACTACAGTAAATCTAATTAAAAGAGAAGCAGTTTGTTGTTCTTCCTGTTGTTCTTCTTTTTGCTCAAAGATTCATTTGGAAAAATGTTTACTCTTTAGTACTAGGCACCACTAAATAAATGGATAATAGGAGAAAGCAGATGACTGATAACTCTGGGTATTAGGAGGCATAGTGCTTAAAAGCACAGGCTGTAGAATCATGTATACAATATTTGAGTCATACCTTTTTTTTTTTTTTGAGGCAAGGTCTTCAGGCTGCCCTTGAACTTGCTGTGTACCCCAGACTGGCCTTGAGCCAGAGATCCTTCTTGCTCAGTCTTATTTTTAAAATGGGAATAAACAATGGATAGTACATACTTCAGTAAGTTAGGAACATTGAGTGAGATCATACATGTAAAGTGCTTAGGACAACATATGGTAAACATAGCTGCTATTAACCTTGGTTTATATTTGGTGATGGAGGAAGAGTTAGACGAGAAAATTTTGGTGTGCTGGTAGAAACGTCTCATGGTTTGCTGTAGTAATTGAGCGTGCCAAGTAGCTTTGTAATGGCTTATCAACTTATGTAACCAACCGGCCTCCCTCCCTTCGCTGCATTCATTCAGACTATTTAAGAATCAACTATGTTGTATGTATTAATAGTTCATTTCTTTTTAAAGCTGAGTGGTATTCTTTGCATGGATATTAATTCAACTTTTTAAGTCAGATAATTCAGTGGTTTTTTACTTGGGGTATCAAATCTATTTTCAATTCTGCAGTCTTTTTTTTTTTTTTTTTTTTTTTGAGTACATCATATATTCATAGCTGTGCGTAGAAGAGCACTGGTGGTTCGAAAGATGAGTAAGTTGGTCTTTGCTCTCAAGACGTTGACAGTCTGTGCCGGGCATGGTGGCACATGCCTGTAATCCCACCACTCAGGACCCTGAGGCAGGAGGACTGCTGAGAGTTTGAAGCCAGCCTAGCCTACACAGTGAATTCAAAGCCAGTCTGAACTGCATAGCAAGACCTTGTCTCAAAAAACCAAAAAAAAAAAAAAAAGGAAGAAGAAATTGATAGTCCGTTACTGTAGGTAACATATATCTAGACAATAAGGGTAATTCAGGGAAGAAATATAAAAGAAAGGAAAAGTTTAGTGGGAGTTCAGTAAAGAGATCTTACTTTTGTAGAAGTGACCATACTTGGATGAGGATCTTTAGACTAGCAGAGATGAGGAAGGGAGGGTACGTTGCATGAGTAAAAGGAGTGCAGGTGTTAAAAAGCACAGTGGGTCATGGTAGTGCATGCCTGTTAATCCGTCTACTCAGGAGGCTGAAACAGAAGGATCACAAGTTCGAGACCTGCTGTGGCAATTTAGGGAGCCCTTGTCTCAAAATAAAATTTAAAAAGGGCTGGAATCGGTGTAGTGGCTTGTCCCTGTAATTCCAGGCCTCTGGGATGCTAGGGTAGTAGGATTGAAAATTTGAGACCAGCCTGGGCAATTTAGCAACTTACTGAAATCCTGTCTCAAAATAAAAAATAAAGGGCTATGGATATAACGCAGTGTGAAGGCCTTGGGTTCAATGCACAGTACTGCCAAAAAATACTGGAGTGTAGCTTAGTTGTAGAGTGCTTGATTATCATGCATATAGCCCTGTGTTCAATCCTGAGCCTCCCCTGCCGCCCACCAGAAAATGTGTATTTCAGTGGTCCAGTTTAAGTGGGTGATATAAAGGTGAAAAAAAGAAGATAAAATTGGAAGGGTGAAATGGGATCAATCATGAAAGATTCACTTGCCATGCCAGAGCAGTTTCAGTTTGTTTGGTAATTAGAATTTTGAGATGGATTTGCAACAGTAGCACTGTGATATTTAAGCCAGTGTTTTAGCTAGAGGAAAAAATTATCGCAATACTGTCTACCACAGCATATTTTTATTTAGACCTATTTGTATATATTTCTTTACAAATTATAGGGTTTTATAGCATAAAAATAGAGGTTTTTAAATGTGTATGCTGACAACTTGCAAGAATCGAACTGAATTTATATTAATGATTTTGTACACTCCAGTTTTAAGTTGTTGTTTTGCCCTCAGATTATGGGTTTAATCTGAGATACAGCATAAATAGAGAAATGGATTATACAATTCCGCTAGCTGTGCTCCTTGCCTCCATTGCTCCCTTCCTCTTGTTGCTCACCAGGAGACACTGTGCTTTCTCTTCTCTACATTAGATATAGCTTCAGAAGCCTTGTGTATCTAGTATTTCTAGCAGTAGATGCTGTGCATGGCACCTGCCACAGAAAATATCCCTGGTAAATGTAACTTTTTGAAACCTCTTTGGATTCAGAACAACAGCAGCGCTTTAAGGAAGAAGCTAGAAAATCACCATTCACCTTTCTCTTTGGTTAATTCTATTCATCGTACCATGCTGTGCTGAAGAGTCAGCCATTTGTTAAAGAATGAAGAAAGAGTAAAACTTCTTCTAATCCTCATACTGTAAGAGTGGGTTTCTCATAATTGAAAATAGCCTGCTTACCTGTGTAAAAGATGTGTCTATTAACTGGTTTTTTTTCATTGCAGGAGATTTGTATGGCGCTATTGGTTCGCCTGTGCGGTTAGCAAGGACAGTGGTGGTTGGCAAACGACAAGATATGGTCCAGAGGCTGCTTTATTTTCTTACTTATTTCATAAGATGCTCTGAACTTCAGGAAACTCATCTTTTAGAAAATGGAGAAGATGAAGCCATTGTTATGCCAGGCACAGTGATTACAACCACATTAGAGAAGGGTGAAATCGAGGAATCAGAGTATGTCCTTGTCACAATGCATAGAAACAAAAGCAGTTTGCTCTTTAAGGAATCTGAAGAGACAAAAACTCCTCATTGTAACTGTAAATACTGCAGTCATCCACTCCTTGGGCACAATACAGAGAATGTGTCCCAACAAGAGAAAGAAGATATTCAAAACAATTCTAAGGAGTTGCTAGGAATTTCAGAAGAATGCCGAATGATTTCTCCTTCTGACTGCCAAGAAGAAAATGCTGTTGAAATTAAACAGTATAAATTAAGAATTTGCCCTGACACCAAGTTAGAGACCGTCGTCTGCACAGGATCTGCTCCAGCAGACAAACATACCTTGTCAGAGACAGGCTCAGAGCCAGCTGAAGAAACATGGCAGGGGAAGGAATTGCTGGATTCAGATAATCACACAAACAAAGCAGTGAGAGCCACGGGAATAGTTGTGGAAAAAAAACCTCCAGATAAGACTGGGCCTGCTGCATTTTCTTGTGATGTAGCCCAGACCAAGGTTACTTTCCTGATTGGAGATTCTATGTCACCTGATTCAGATACGGAACTCAGGAGTCAGGCAGTGGTGGATCAGATAACCAGGCATCACACCAAACCACTGAAGGAGGACAGAGAGGCTATTGATAAGCATCAAGAAACTAAAGAAACAACTAAGGACCAATCTGGAGAGTCTGATATACACAACATGGTTTCCGGAGAGCCCGGTGAACTTCCCTGTTGGAGTCATTCAGACCCAGAGAGCATGAGCTTATTTGATGAATATTTTAACGATGATTCAATTGAAACAAGAACTATTGATGATGTTCCAGTTAAAATAAGTTCAGACAGTAAAGAACACTGCTGTACGTTAGAGTTTTCAAAAAGATTGTGTATAAAAAGTAAAAAACAGAACAATGAATTTTGTAAATGTATAGAAACTGTTCACCAAGATTCATGTAAAACCTGCTTTCCTCAGCAGGACCAAAGAGATACATACTCCATTCCTGTCCCCCATGGGGACAAAGAGAATGTAGAGAAAAAAATGGCTGTAGGAACTGAATGGGACATTCCAAGAAATGAAAGTTCAGATAGTGCCCTCGGGGATAGTGAAAGTGAAGATACAGGTCATGATACGACCAGACAAGTCAGCAGTTACTATGGAGGAGAGCAAGAGGATTGGGCAGAAGAGGATGAGATACCTTTTCCTGGGTAAGTGGAAATTTCTCACCTTAATGATAGGCCCCATCTAAATAGATACCATTGTTTTCTTTAGCTGCTCTCTGAAGGTTGGTAGTAGCCCCCCAATATTAAAAAAGAAATCAGTGTCCTATCAAAACTATCTTATTATCATATGTTCTTACTAATAGGAAGAAATAAAGAATCACCCCAGGAAACCTTTGTGAAAGGCCTCAGAGAAAAGTTCAAGGATCTTGTTGACATGTAGAATATTGTGTACTGCTTAGCAGTTTTTAAGCCATTTTGGAGTGAATTATGCCATGGCAAGCCTGGCAGTTGGGGAGAGGTAATCACTGAGAAGGTAGTAAGTAGCTGTTATGAATAAATTTGGCTAAGACTAAGTAAGATGAAAACAAGGAATATATACTCTAGGTATAGTATATAGTGTGATCAAAATACACACTGAATATTCAGTTTTTTTAAAAGACATTGCCATGAATCCCCATCAGAATACTCCCCCTCAGTTCAGCCACACTTGTCGTTCCTGCCACTTTCTGAAGCCGTTTTGGAAGTCCTGTTTGGAGAGTCTTTTGAAGCATGATCAAAAGTTCAGTGAATGCTGCTGTTGAATGCCATCCAGTGGAAAGGTAGGCTCCTAAAGACATTAGGGTGTGTCCTCATACACCTTATTCACCAGATCTGGCACCATGCAACTTCTGGCTCTTCCCCAAAATCAAAATAATCATGAAGGGTAAATGTTTTGAATTGGTTGAGGACTTCGAGGCAGCCATGACAGCACAACTAAAGACACTTAAGAAAGAGGACTTCTAGAAATGCTTCAGAGAGTGGTAAGAATGACGGGTTGTGTTCGAAATGAGGGAGAGTATTTCAAGTGGGATTAATAGCAATTTGTCTTTTACTGTAATAAATTTGTAAACATTTAGAGGGCTGGGGATTTAGCTCAAGTGGTAGAGCACTTGCCTAGCAAGCAGAAAGCCCTGAGTTCAATCCCCAACACCCCCCAAAATTTTTTTTTAAACATTTAAACGTTACCATGTTTTTTAATCATATCTTGTTCAAGGAGAAAAATCTATACTTGAGAAATGTTATATACCTAGATTTTAGATTAGTGAGAGTTTTAGCTATTTTGTCCTGAATGATGATTTTCGTAATCTGATTGTATTGGAGATGTGCTACGTACACAAGGGATGGGTCCCCTCAAGTCTTTCGAGACAGATTTATGCTTACTTCATTACAGAGCTGTTTATTAAGTCTTTTTGTCCAGCTAAGAGGTGGTCTGTGTGAGCGCTTGGGCCAATTTTTATTTAAGGATGATTTTACTCTATTTTGTGGAAAAGAATGAACTATAAATACAGGACTAGTGCAGTTCAGAAATTTTTTTAACTGTTAAAATGTTTATTACTAGTTAGATATGCTTTCTTGGGAATCTTTCTTCCAGGTCAAAGTTAATTGAAGTGAGTGCTGTTCAACCCAACATTGCCAACTTTGGGAGGTCCTTGCTGGGTGGCTACTGCTCATCTTATGTGCCTGACTTTGTTCTTCAAGGAATTGGGAGTGATGAGAGACTCCGTCAGTGTCTGGTGTCAGATTTGTCTCATGCTGTGCAGGTGAGTGACCATCACTATTGAATTTATTCAGAATGAAGTCTAGGGTTGGGGATTTAGCTCAAGTGGTAGAGTGCATGGCCCTGAGTTTGATCCCCAGCACCAAAAATACCCCTCAAAACACAGAATGAAGTCTATTAACCAGCAGAACGCTGAATTACCTTGTATTTTGATCACATATGACTGTGTAGCATAATCACTGTTCTCTGAATCCATGGTTTTATGTATAGCACCTGTATTTTTGTGCCTATCACTATGAAAGCAAGTATAGAGCTTCAGGAACCTATCAAAATGGAAATCTGGAATACAAAAAGTACTGTATATATTCATAGATGTTCATTGAATAGATTATTTATATCAAAAATGGAAATGTTGAAAAGTGAATGTGATTATTTTCTTAATTTTCTTTTTAGATTTATTGCTTTTGTATATAAAAGTACACTTGATTTTTATATATTAATCTTGTATCTTATGATCTTCGTCAACTCTTACCAGTTCTATTAGTTTTTTGTATAGAATTCTTAGGGTTTTCTACATAAGCACACGTCATCAGTGAACAGTTTTATGTATTTCTTTGCAACTCAGTGCCTTTGTCCCTACCCTCTGTAATCCCAGCTACTAAGAAACCTAAGAGAGGGGCTGGAGATTTCGCTTAGTGGTAGAGCACTTGCCTAGCAACCACAAGGCCCTGAATGTGATTCCCAGCTCCGCCCCCCCCCAAAAAAAAACCAAAGAAGAAAACTGAGGGAGGAGGACCTCAAGTTTGAGGCCATCCTGGGCAACTTAGTGAAAAACCTGTCTCAGAAATAAAAACAGTTGGTAATGTTGCTCAAAGAATGTCATTTCCTTTCTCCCCAGTTTCTAAGGAAGCAACATTTTTACAAACTACCAAATCATGCTGGGCATGGTGGTGCACACCTGTGATCCCAGTACTTAGGAGGCTGAGGCAAGAGGATCGCTGTAAGTTCAAGGCCAGCCTGTACTACATACCAAGACCCTGTCTCAAAAACACAAAAAACAAAAACAAACCCTACCAAATCAAAATTTGTTATACAAAGTTTTGGAATATACTGAAAGCGAAACACAGCTTTCTTAACTCTACTTTGCAGTGGCAGTCTTTTTTTTTTTTTTTTTTTTTTTTTTTTTGGTGCTGGGGATCGAACTCAGGTCCTTGTGCTTACAAGGCAAGCACTTTAACCACTGAGCTAAATCCCCAGCCCAGTCATTTTTAATATAGAAACTTCTTCTAGTCAATAGGCTGCATGTGGCTTCTTACATAATCCAAACTTGGCCACTTATTACTTGTACATCCTAGCACAGAATACTGTATTTAATTTAATAAAGCTCCTGTTTCTCTGGCTATAATGAGAGTGACAATAATGTTTATATATCAGAGTAATACTGTGTGGTACTTTGCATATATTAAGCATGTAGTATCTTGTACCCGTTGTCATTCTGTATGTCTATGTGTATACATACCATGTATGTATAAATAAGTGTATAAACAGAATGTATTTATATGTATCTGAATTTACATAATATTCCCATGTATTATTAATGTAGTTTATAAACATTTTTGGGGGATGCTGGGGATCAAACTCAGGGCCTTGCAGTTGGTAGGCAAGTGCTCTCTCTACCACTGAGCTAAACCCCCAACCCCATAAATATTTTTAATGTTTATTGTTTATCCTGTGATTTTGTCGTGGTGCAGTAGATCAGTAGATGTCTTTTTTTTTTTAATGGGATCTGACTGGGTTTCCCAGGCTGGTCTGAACCTCCTGGTCTCAATAGATCCCAAATAGTTTGTACTAGAGGTGCAGGCTACTATGCCCAGATAGTTAACTTTTTTTTCCCTTCCAGTGTTGGGAATTGAACTTTCACACTGAGCTCCATCCACAGCCTTTTTCATTTATTTATGTATTTATTTTATTTTGAGATGGTGTCTCTCTAAATTGCTGAGTTGTCCAGGCTGGTTTCAAAATTGAAATCCTCCTTTCTTAGCCTCCCAGAATGCTGAGATTATAGGCATGTATCACGACCAGCTGTTTAATGTTTTAAGACGATTTCTCTGCCTTTTACTGTTACGATATTGATGCAGTTGCTACCTTCTATGAATTTAAGATTATTTCTTTAGGTTGGATCCCCAGAATTGAAGTTACTGGCCGCTTTTAACATTAGAACTATTGGGGATGGGGATTCAGCTCAATAGTGGAGCGCTTGCCTAGCAAGTTCAGGGCCCTGAGTATGATCCCCAGCACCACCACCCCAGTTAATAAAGTTATAACTATTTTCTTTTTCTTTTCTTTCTTTCCTTGTGTGTATGTGTGTATTGTTTGGTTACTTGCCCAGAAAGCTAATTTCCGTAGCCATTTGCAGTGTCCATAGGACCTGATCCATCCGCAGCATTGGGGTACTTTTTTTTTTTTTTTTAAGGGTAATTGAATAAAACTGGCTCATATTGAGAGCAAATATTGAAGTTGATTTGGACTATTTTGACTTAAAGTATATAATTTCTAATATAATTTTTAATAAACCTAGCAGACAGTTGAAAAATCAAAGTTTGTAACAATATGGAAGATAGAGCAGTATTCACAACAGAGGAGTGGATGTTTGAAGGTTTAAGAGTTTAGGCAAGAAATGAATTAGACTATTTTAATGCTCTTTTACAAAACATAAACATGAAGTTCAGAGTTCCATGGGAAATCTTCATAGAACTGTCTTTTCAGGCTTACTTGCTGTTCTGTTCTTCCCCATTTATCAGTAGTATTTCTGACAAGTTTAGCCACATAGATTTACCATCTTGAGTGTTCTCACAATGTTCCTTCTTACAGATGAGTCCATATTCTTCTGTATTTCACCAGTAATTCTATCCTTACTTCAGTGTCCCTTCCACTATGAAACTCTGTCATATAAATCCCAATGCAGTATTGCTCTCTTCTGCTTCACCAGAACTTGGTTCCTGCTTCATCTGGTACTCATGTTCTTGTTTTATTTTGTTTAATAACAGGTTTTCTTTTGATCTCCTGCAAAGACTCTGACCTCCACTGTCTTCTGTCCAGGAAAGGGCTTTTTTTGGAGGAGTTGTTGAGGATGGCAAACAGATATATCCAGGAGCAAACTGATACCACAGCTGTCAAATTGCAGTAACAGTAAAATTTAGAGAGAAAAGGCCATGGGACCTGAGTTTTCAAATTGTAGTTGTACTCTTACTTTTGGTACTATTCCATTTGGCAGAAAATCCTCCTTAACTTTGAAAATATAAAACAATAGGGAAGTGATGAGCATTGTAGGGCCACTGTCTCTCTCTGATAGTTAGGATCTATACCTATCAGTTTTTAATCTTTCTCTAGGCTGCAGAGAGTACAGACATGTGTCTTTGTGGCCTTTTCATCAGTATGTGTGATTGAAAATATTATTTTTCACTGTGCCTTAAATTTCTAAGAGTATCATGCCTGTGATAGAAATTCAAATAATACCAAGATGCATGGAGTAAAATATAAAAGTCCTCCTTTAGAAATATTAAGAAATATTTCTTTAGAATATTAAGAAATACTCTTATTTCTTCTTAGAGATATTTGTGATAAAGAGCTTGATTTGAGTATCTTCATTTTCTTTTTTTCTTTTGGCAGTAGATTAAACCCAGGGCCTTCACACTGAGCTATATCCTGAGTCTTTTTTAACTTTTTAAATTTAGAGACAAAGTCTTGCTAAGTTGCCCAGGCTGAGCTCAAACTTGAAATCCTCTTGCCTTGGCTTCTCAGAGTGCTTCATTCCAGTTTCTGTATATTTTTATTTACCTGTCAGTCTGAATTTTTAAAAACACAATGGGATGTAGTTGTATGTGTATGTACAGTGACTTGTTTTTCATTTAACAGTGTATGTTGGAGAGGCACGTTAGTACACATTGATTTTTCCCCTTTTAAATCTTCTGTGTAATAGTCTGTCTCTATGTCATGACAAAATAGAAAAATCTAAGCATGTTGTAAGGTACTTCATGTCATCGAGGTAAAGCGTCAGTGATGCTGAGACATATGAATGCCTGATAGTACAGATTGTTAGCCTTGACTTGTTTGTATGTGTTTTAGTTTCTTTTCTTCTTGCTGAGACAAAATACCTGACCCCCAAACTTGAAGGAAGGTTTGGTTTTTTTTTGGTTTTTTTTTTGTTTGTTTGTTTGTTTTTGTGGTGCCGGGGATCGAACTCAGGCCCTTGTGCTTGCAAGGCAAGCACTCTAATCACTGAGTTAAATCCCCAGCCCAGAAGGAAGGTTTGTTTAGCTCACAGTTTGTAGAGGTTTCAGTCCATAATCGGCTGGCTCTTAGGCAAGGTGGCATGGCAGACAGGCATTACAGAGGAGAAACAGTTCATGGCAGGCAGAAGGTAGCAAAGCAAGTAAGGGACCTTATCAGCTTCTTTCTGCCTCTTGTATACTCTATCTAGGCTACTGGGATTAGGGTGGTACCAGTCAAATCAGTGGACTGATGCAGTAATCACACACCCTTAATCCCAGCATCACACACTCTAAATTCAGCCACCTCCAAAAAAGACTGTTCAGCCCCCGTCTGTGACTACATGAGGCTGGGGTAGGGGGCATCTAGACACAAGTCATAACAGTATGAATACACTCTGTCTTATTTCTTTTAACTCTTTGAATCTAAAAAACATTTTCTTCCAGTTCCTTGGCACATAATTGTACTCAGTACTGTTCATCAAATGAATGAATGATCAAAAGACTTGTGAAAGGAAAGTCCTATATTGAAGGACAAAGTTCTAGCAATGAATACAAAGTCTCTACCTATGATGATTTCTGTATAATATCTCAGATTGTCTGTTTTTATGTTAATTATTTCATTCTCCTTTGCCAAGGATTCTCTGGTAGTAGTTACAGGAATTTAATATCTTGGGTTTTTTTTAAAAAGGTGGGGGACATTTTGGTAGTGCTGAGATCAAATCCAGGCAAGAGTTCTAACACTGAGCTACATCACCAGCCCTTAGAATTTAAAATCTTTTTTTCTCCTTTTGTTTATTATCTCTTTGTTGCCTCATTCCATTTGCATTATCTTTGAAAACTTTGTTACAAGTTGAATTCTTTTCTTTTTAGCATCCAGTTTTGGATGAACCAATAGCAGAAGCTGTCTGTATTATTGCTGATATGGATAAATGGACTGTCCAAGTGGCCAGCAGCCAGAGACGAGTAACAGATAATAAGTTGGGAAAGGAAGTATTGGTGTCCAGTCTTGTTTCCAACCTGCTTCATTCCACTCTTCAGCTTTATAAGCATAACTTGTCTCCAAATTTTGTAAGTATGTGTAAGGTTTAAATTACTTTGAGCATTCTGATATGTGATTAAACTCTACTTAATATGTGTGTATATAGAATAATGCCACTAGCTTCATCATTGTTCTTTGAAAGAACATGTTATGAACTGAATGTTTGTTGTGTGTCCTCAGTCCCTACTGTGTCACCATTTGGAGCTGAGATTGCGGGGAGATAATTAAGGTTAGATTAGTTCTTAAAGGTAAGGTGGGATTATGGTCTCATTAGGAACAGAGAGTGAGATTGTTCTCTCTCTACCCTGTAAGGACACAACAGAAATGCAGCCATCTACCAGGCAGAAAGAGAGCCCTCTCTAGAATCCAACAGTGTTTGCACCTTGATCTTGAACTTTCAGCTTCAAGAACTGTGAGAAAATAAGTCTGTTGTTGAAACCACTCAGTCTTGGTGTTACGTCCCACTGAACTAAAACTGAAAGGAATGTGTACATGTCTATATAGCCTTGATTTCAGGACCTAGGATTTTTGACCATAGGCCATGTCCTCTTGCAGCATTTCTAAGCTTCATGTAGAATACCGTGCATTCTGAACCCTAACTGTCATGACAAGAGTTTGGATGATCCATCTTTGTAATACTCACCACTTCTTCTGAAGGACATCCTTTCAACGTTGAGGGTTGTTTCAGAATTGTAAAATAGTATAGTTTAAAAACTCTGTGAGTGGGCTGGGGATTTAGCTCAGTGGTTAAAGTGCTTGCCTTGCAAGCACAAGGGCCCGAGTTCAATCCCCAGCACCAAAAAAAAAAAAAAAAACCTCTGTGAGTCAGCGTGATAAAGTCCATGTATGACAAACCCATAGTTAATATTGTAATAGTGAAAGACTGAAAGTTTTCCCCCAAGATATAAAGAACAAGACCACTTCTATTTGTGTGGGGTTTTTTGGCGGAGGGGTGCTGGGGATCGAACTCGGGTCTTTGTGCTTACAAAGCAAGCACTTTAACCACTGAGCTAAATCCCCAGCCCTGACCACTTCTATCTTGCATGGTACTTGAATTCCTGGCCAAGGGAATTAGGCTAGGAAAAGGAAAAGAAACAAATGACTTCAAAATTGGATAGAAAGGTATAAAATTGTCTGTTTGCAGATGATACAATCTTACGTGTGAAAGTCATAGATTCCACAAAAAGCTGCTGGAGCTAATATACAAATTAAGTAAATTTGCAGGATATAAGACTTGCAAAAGTAAGTTGTATTCCTATATACTAGCAGTGAACCATCCAAAAAAAAACTTAAGGAAACAATTCCGCTTACAATAGTATGACAAAGAATAAATTACTTAGAAAAATAGGATGTGGTGGTGTACATCTGTAATCCCAGCATCCTGGGAGCCTGAGACAGGAGGATTGCAGTTGGATCCAACCTGGGCAATTTGATAACTTAGGAAGACCCTGTCTCAAAGTAAAAAAAAAAAAAAAATATATTTAAAAAGAGTTGGAGATGCAGCTCAGCACAAAGGCCCTGGCTTCCATCTCTAGTGCTGAGAAGAGAAAAGAGAAAAAAAAAAAAAAAAAAAAGAATAATTAGATATAAATTTAGCCAAGGAGGGAAAGGACATGTAACTAACAACTGCAAAATACTGCTAAAAGAAACTAAAGAACTAAAGAAAATGTAAATGGAAACACATTCCGTGTTCATGGATTAGAAGACTTAATATTGTTAGGATGAAATTACTGTTCAAAGTGCAGATTGAGTGTAGTCCTTATCAATACCCCAATTACATTTTTTTTCAGAAATAGAGAAATTCATCTTAAAATTCATACACAATTTCCAAGGATCACAGAGAGAGCCAAATCAGTCTTGAAAAGGAAAAACAAACCTGGAGGTCTCACATTCCCAAGTGCAATTTTGAGCCCAGCCTAAGGCAACTTAGCGAGATTCTGTCTCCAAGTTAAAAATAGAAAGGGCTGGGGATATATCAGTGTGAGGCCAGTGGTTTCAGTCCCCAGTCCTGGGGGCACTGGGAGGAAGCCAGTGGAATAGAATAGAGAGTCCCAAAATAAAACTCCCATATATAAACTCCCATTTATTAGGGGTGCCAAGACCATTCAACAGAGAAATAAATAATTTTCAACAAAAGATGTTGGAAAAACTAGACACCCACATGCAAAATAATAACGTTGAGCCCTCATTTTATGTTATATACAAAAGTGAACTCAAAATAGATCAAAGACCCAGATTTAAGGCTAAAATATAAAAGTCTTATAAGAAAACACAGAGGAGGTTAATCTTCGTGACAATTTTAATGACAGTGATTTCTTAAATATGACATCCAAAGCACAGGCAACAAAAGCAAAAAAACAGATGAATTAGACTTTCTCACAGTTAAAAACTTTTATTAAAAACTGTCAACAAAGTGAAAAAACAATCCCGAGAATCAGAGAAAATATTTATAAAAAGGGATTGATACCTAGAATACAGTCATGTGTTGCAGATGATATTTTAGTGAAGAACGGACCGTACATATATCATTGTGGATCCATAAGACTATAATAGGCTGAAAAATTCCTGTTGCCTATTGATGTAACCATTTTTAAAAAATCATAGTTCAGTATTCACATTTGTGATAATGCTGATGCACATAAAACCTGTGCTACCAATTGTATAAAAGTATTACACATGTGTTATGTATAGTAATACTTGCTAATGACTATGCTAGTACTTGCTAATACATAAATGACTGTTGCTGGTTTATAATTTACTATACTTTTTATCATTATTTTAAAGCGTACACCTTGTTTTAAAAAGTTTACTGTAAAATGGTGATATGCTGATAGCAGCCCTACATATACTGTGTTCTTTGATTGCATCAAAGAGCCCTATCAAGTGATTGACCTGTACCAGTGATGGCAAACCTTTTAAAGACTCAGTACCCAAACTGCAACCCAAAACCTACTTATTGCAGAGTGCCAGCATTGCAATTAAACCTGAATGCTGAGGTTTTAGTTTAGAAAAAAAATAACTGTTATCTGACGCTTGGCTGCTGGGGCGATTTGGCTCACGTGCTGAGAGGGCTTTGTGCCATAGGTTCGCCACCACTAACCTATACTATCTAGTTTTATATATATGCATTGATGATGTTTGCACAATCATGAAATCTCTTAAAGATTCTCTTAGGACATACTCCTGTTGTTAAATGATGCACAATGGTACATGAAGAACTACAACTGAACAACAAAAAGCAAACTATTTTAAAATGGGCAAAGCACTTTAATAGACTTTATACCAAAGAAAACACACTACTGGCCAATAAGCACATCAAAATATATTCTTCATCATTGATTATTAGGGAAATGCAAATAAAACCTCAGTAAATGCCATTTCACGCTCACTGTGCTGAGTGGCTATGGTACGGATCACTCCAAGGATGACTAACTCAAAAAATAGTAATTATTTGCAAGGAGTGGACAAATCAAAACCTTTGTGCGTTGCTGATAGTATGAAATGGTGCGTGACACTTTGGCATTTCCTCAAAAGGTTTAATGTAGTATATGATATTATATCATATTAGGAATTCTACCTCTATGTTTATAGTTGAGACTGGAACAGAGGCTGGGTGTGGTGGTACACGTCTGTAATCCTAGCACTCAGAAGGCTAAGGCAGGAGGATCATGCAAATTTGAGGCCAGTCCGGGCTACAGAGTGAGTTGGAGGACAGCCTGGAATACCCTGGAATAGCAAGACCCTGTCTCAGAAAACAAAAGACAAGACTGGAATGGGTAATTGTATCCTAATGTTCATAGAAGGATTATTCACAATAGTCAAAAGTTAGAAATACAGTAACCTGTTTTTATTAGCAAATGAATGGATAACCAAATTGTAGTGTAATGCATACAATGCAATAGATATTCAACCATTAAAAGGAATAAAATACATGCTACAACATGGACTAACCTCAAAAACATCCTAAGTGCAATAAACTGGGCATAAGAAGACAAGTATTATATTGTCTCATTTGTATGAGGAACCCAGCAAATTCATACAGACGAAAGTAAAAGAGAAGAATGATTACTAGTGAGCAGCAGATGGGAGAAGAAGGGAATGTATTACTGCTTATTGGGTTCAGAGTTTATGTTTTGGATGAGAAAAAATTCTGTAAGTAGATGGTGATGAAGGTCACACAACATTGTGGATGCAGTAATGTCACTGAGTTATATACTTTAATATGGTACATTGCCTTATAATTTTATATATGCATTATTGTTTTGGTTTTTTCTTTTTGTTTTATATTTATGTGTGTATATTCTGTAGTTACCATTTTATTCTTAAAGCATTTTCATCCTAACCAAGCATTATGGAAACAACATAGCACAAAACAATAAATAAGCCCTTGTGTTTTTCCAGTCATAAAGTGAGTTTGTATTGGGAGCTTTTAGTTGACTTTCATTGGAAAGGAATACTCTCTTGAACAATTTAGTGTTGTAACACCTGAAACTCCTGTGTTTTCCTCAAACATACAGCATCAATTCACATGAACGATCACCTATTTTAGTAAGATTGAGCAAATTAGTTGGCAATAAATGAAATGTAGGTGTTTTAATTATTTTTTATTTACTTTTTTGTGGTATTAGCTGTGAACTGCTGCAACCTGTTTTTTACTCTCCACAGGAGAATATGAATGTTACATTTACCAAATGTAGAGTAGAAACATTTTTTTAAAGTTCTGCAAAATGGTAATTGGTGATGATGGCACAACATTTTGAATGTACTTAATGCCACTGAATTTTACATTTTCAAATAGTTAAGGTGGTCTGGGTATAGTGGTGCATGCCTGTAATCTTAGCAGTCTCAGAGGCTGAAGCAGAATGGTGGAAGAGTCAAGCCCAGTTTAAAGACTTAGCAAGACATGGTCTCAAAATAAAAGAGGGCCTGGGGAAAAAGTACAAAAGCCCTGGATGTTGAATTGTGTAACATTAAAAAACAGAAAAAAAAGCTTAAAATGTAAATTTTCAATGTATATTTTACCACGATTAAAAAAAAAAAACAACTTCAGATACTAATCTTTGCTATGAGCCAGAAACCAATTTATACTCTTTTAAATTGGGCATTTACTCTAAGGCTTGAAACCAGTTTTTTTAAACTAGTTCTTGATTTCTTTTCTAACTGCAGTGTGTAATGCACCTTGAAGACCGGTTACAGGAGCTGTACTTCAAAAGCAAAATGCTTTCTGAGTACCTGAGAGGGCAGATGCGTGTTCATGTCAAGGAGCTGGGAGTGGTTCTTGGGTATGTTCGTGGTTTCTTTTCTGCTTTGCTTTCCCATCATTCTTTTTTTTTTTTCTTTTTTTTTGTTTTTGTTTTTGTTTTTGTTTTTGTTTTTTGGTGCTGGGGATCAAACTCGGGTCCTTGTGGTTGCAAGGCAAGCACTTTAACCGCTGAGCTAAATCCCCAGCCCCCATCATTCTCTTTTTAGGCAAAGTCATGTTCCTTAGAATTGCCCTTTGTCTTTTTTAAATGTCTTTTTTAAATGTCTTTTCCTCACAGACATTTAAATACTCATAATTAAGGTTACTTAGATACTCATAATTTAGGTTACTCTGTACAAGAGTACATTCCCTTTCATTCACTGGTCTGAAAGGCATCCCCTGCACCATTACGTATAGTATGTTGTGAATTAGTCTGAATGAATTAAAGATCTACATTTTTATCTCAGAAAAAGTAAGAAAATACTTATTCATTATTTATTAAATATGTTGTAAACTCATTATTCCGAGCATCTGCCCTACCTTTCCAATGAACTGATTGAAATAACAGTACTCTTTGTGTGATAGAACTTTATCTACCTCTTACTACTCCTCATAATTAATTATATATCTGTGTCTACTGCTATTATTATTATTATTATTTGCTCTGTTTTTTGAGTCAGGGTCTTGTTATGTAGTCCAGGCTGACCTTGAACTCATGTACCCCAGGCTGACCTGGAATTTGTGGCAATCTTCCTGCCTCAACTTCCCCAGTGCTAGGATTGTAGGGGTGCGTGCGCCACCAGGCTCAGCTTCTGCTGTTATTTTTTGGAAGACTACTTTGTGTATGTGTGAGTCATGTCTTAAAATACTAGTTGGAGGAATTAAAATAGGATTTTTATCTAACCCAACTCGTGTTGGGAAGGGGATGGGGGACCAGGGATTAAAGCCACAGTCTCGGATAGGTTAAGTGTTGTACTATTGAGCTACATCCCCAGACCTTTATTCCTTTTTAAAATTTTTATTTTGTGACAAGGTCTTGGTATATTGCCTAGGCTGGCCTTGAACTTGTGATCTTCCTGCCTCAGCCTCCCAAATAACTGGGATATATGCATGTGCCACCATGCCGGGTCCCATTATAATTTGGGTTTTTTGTTTTGTTTTGTTTTGTTTTGTTTTGTTTTGTTTTCTCTTCAGGGCCTTGTGCTTGCTAGGCAAGCACTGTAACATCTGAGCTAAATCCCCAGCCCTTTTTTTAATAATTTGGGTTTTGTTTTTGTTTTGTTTTGTTTTGTTTTTTGCGGGGTCCCATTATATATTTCATAGTTTCCATTTTTTTGCTACTAAAAACTAGTGCTAGGATGAATGTGAATCTTTGATCTTTGTGTAGGTTAAATTTCTGGAAGTAGAATTTTTAGTGAAAGGGCATGTGTAGTAAATTTTTATTGATAGATATTTTGATAGTTGATTCTGAGTATCATCTGGAAAGCACCAATATAAATTCCCACAAACTATTATTACCAATATTTTTAAATCTTGGAAACCTTCTAACTGAAAAGTGGCATCTAATTTTACTCAGATTGCTCTAACCATGATTTAAGTCTGAGAAACTTTTGCTACGTTCATTGGCCATTTGTCTTTTTCTATCTATAAATTATTTGTGGTAGGGGCTGGGGATTTACTTCAGTGGTTAGAGTGCTTGCCTTGTAAGCACAAGGCCCTGAGTTCGATCCCCAGCACTAAAAAAAATTATTTGTTGTAGGATGTATCTTTAGGAAACACCCATCACCTCTTCCAGTATATTGTACTATAAAACATTTTTAGTCCAAACCACCTGCATGTACCATATTATTTTATTATTATACTAGATGGTACAATCATACCTTCGTATTCAGCTGCTTTGAAACTCGTTACATTTGGTGCTTGACACATTTTGATGCAAACATTTTTGTCCTAGTACTTGTGGTCTGTTGGGTACTTGACATGCAAGCTTGAACTTGTCAGTGTTGATTGCTTCATGACTTGCTACCCTTTCCAGCCCAAACGATTTATTTGGTACTCATCACTTCTGTTGCTCGTCCTGCCTCCTAGAGCCAATTAACGGCAAGTACCAAGATTCTACTGTAATTGCTTAAATATCTTGCCTTGCCTAATAAGTGGTGAGTGCAGTGCTTTCCTGCACCCATGATTTTTGTTCCCCTTAAATTTGAAGGAGGCATTCCTTTCTTTTAAATCTATGGTTCTAGGCCAGGTGTGGTGGCCCACGCCTGTAATCCCAGCACTGGGAGGTTGAGACCAGAGGATTGCCTCGAGTTCAAGGCCAGCCTGAACTACATAGCAAGACCCTGCCTCAAAAAAAGAAAATCTGTGGTTGTATGTTCTACTTCCTCTGAACTTTCTTATCTTCAACTCTTTCACCTTTTCCCTTTTGGCCAGGTTGACATCATAACTACTGAGTTTGGTGACATTGTAGGTAGTGGCTTTTGCATGTAGGATTAATCCTCTGAGTACAGAAAGCTGAACTGAGTTTTATTTATTTCAGGATTGAATCCAGTGATCTTCCTCTATTGGCTGCTGTAGCAAGCACTCACTCTCCGTATGTTGCTCAGATACTCCTTTAACATGCCTAAAGGTTAATTTTGGTGGCAAGTAGAAACGAAGGAAGCTGGCACAATGTACATTTGTGGAGAATTTTTTTCCTGTTTATACTTTCATCTGAATGAGTCCATCTCCTGGGTATTCTGTATTGCATTGGGTATTCTGTATTGCATTGCATATTCTGTGTATATTGGGTGGCTTTTCTTTTTAACTGGACTTTTGGGTGGTGGTAGATTTTTAACCAAGTGAAAAAGCATTTGAAAAAGCCAAAGTATAAAATTCTACAGAAATTTCTACAAAATGAGTAATATTAAGGCATTTTATATAATGTTGTTCACAACTCATAAATACCAAGAGATGATTAAATGACTCAAAAATACTCATTTCATTAAGTTTTTAATTCTTTATTTCTAAGTTACAGATATCTATAAAAGTTCAATTATTATTTTGTTTTACAATTAAAAACAGCTAATTTCTGGTTATTTCTCAGAAATAAACAGTCCATTAATTACAACAGACTGAGAAAAATGAGTGAAAATGTGTATTATGTTACCCACTCAAGTGTACATATGTATCTATTTTTTTTAAAAGCAGAGGTAGACATGTAAGACTGATAAACATGCCTTTTTCTAAAAGAAAGAAAACATTTTCAACTAGTATTGTATACAGTGTTGAACTATTACTTTCTGGTGATTTTTTTGTTTTGTTTTGTTTACACACAGTCATTTTTAAGGCTGAGAAATATAGATTCCCAAAATAAGAATACTACTTTATACCATTTGTTTTTTAAGTATGAACTAATTCTTGTAAATGTTAATATTTACAGTCAGTAAATGAATTTAATAAATGAAAATTAGGATTAAAAATTACACCAAAGCATTGGCAAAAATAAGTGCTCAGGTAGCCAAGGCCCTTGTTTTCCATATCAGCCCTTATTGAACCCACAGAGGTAAAATATTTCTTTCATTGCTTAATAATACTCCATTTACAGTAATAGAACTCACAACTCTTAAAATTGTTCTCTTTTCTGTGAGAGCTCCTCCCCTCCAAAAGCTGATTTTTTTCAAAGACTTTTTGATTGTTACTGTCTTTGTATATAGTGTAGAATGTTGCTTATAAAAAAGGCTAATACGGAACCAAACTCTTGTAAGTAATGTAAATAGAAGGATGGGTAGATAAAGTTTTCAATATGCTCTACTACCTCAGTTTACTTGAATACTGCATTATAGTTTTTCCTTTGCTTATCTGGTCTAAGATACATTTAATTCTAGAAGTAAAGTTGGTTTCTGCTTTCATTTACTATTTTCATAAGAATTGATTAGCTTAAAAATTTACTTATTTAGTCACTATATATATTTCAACTATATAATTCATCCCTTCTTATTATTTAATTTTTCATTAATTGATGGGCAGTTTCTGTAGTTTGTTAATCTTTGAATTTAGAGCTTTGGGCCACATTTTGCCTTGTTCTTTGTGTTTATTCAGGAGATTTTGAACTATAAAAGGAAAAGAGGTTGTTTCAATGGAATGTAAATCTGAAATTAGTGTACTTGTCATTTATTTGGCCCATGTCCTGTTAGCTGGTGACAGTACCTGAGTCTCCCATGGATGACTTGCTGCCAAAGAATGTTTAAACATTCTTTATGGACAGATTTTCTTTAATTTTCCTACTCTAGTCATTAACAATTTTTCTGTTTTCTTTTTTGGAATTCAACAAATTGATCTCTGGCAGAATTCAGAATCTGGAAAAGTTCCTGTATGGGCCATTGTACATTAGTTTTTGATTGTAGGGTAGATAATAACTGTGTCTGAATGTTTTCTTAATCATCAGATTATTCTCAGTTCTATTTGAAATGTCTAATAAATTACTCTTTAATAATTCTGGTCTTCAGTAAGTGAATGGCTCATGCTACTATTACTAAAACTATTTGCTGAAATGGAAAAGACCTATAGTTTCTTAAAGAATCATTAATCCTTATAGGATTCCTGAGTTTTATAATTCTTAACCTTTCTATAATTTGTAGTACCTTCATCATAATCATTCTTTCATTACACAAAGCCCAAGGAATGAGCTGCTACTACTTCATTAAAGTATGGTCATTATGATGAATGTGAAAAGAGTTTTGGCCTGTTCAAAATAATTTTTTCAAATTCTTATGGTACAAGTATGTATTACATATCAAAATACCTGTTGCAACAGGAAATGAAAAAGGGATCTTTAATAATACAGAATTTAAAACTAATTTTTCCATGCATATATACTAATTGCTTTAAGTATTCTGGCATTTATTAATATCCTAATTTTGAGTTTGAAAATATTCAGTGCAATAAACATACTAGCACAGATTTCATTTTGTTGCAGTTGGCATACCCTGAGAATGATTACTAAAAAAAAAAAATCAGATTTTACATAATGCCTACTTCTGGTAGATATATTATAAGAATATTTGCTTTCTCTAAGTTATTTAGATGGTGGATATATAAAATGTACATATTTGTTCTTTGTTCTGAATACATTTCTCAAATGTACACCTGTATTATAATAACCTCCCAGTTCTAGGGGAAATTTGTGCAATAAACACACATGTCAATTTGATGCGTAACCTTGTTTTTTCTCTCATATGTTAATAAGGATTGCATAACATTATGGACTCCTCATACCTGACCACCTGGATTCTTGTCCCAGGTTGGCACTTTGGGAATGAGACCTGTCAATACTGGAAGAGTTTACTTTATGAGGTTGTGAGAATTGTGTAAAATATTGAATGTAAAGAATTTATCTTTAATGCTAGCACATCCCAAGTGCTTAACTTTTTGGCTGCTACTGTTACCAGGTAATCTGTCTGTCCTTTCCCCAGTGGTTCTCACATATTGATGGGAGAATTTTTAACATACATTCTTACAAGTAAAAACATAAAAACAAAATTTACACTAGTGTATTTTTATATCCGACCCTTCTCACAATGTTAAATTGAAAATTCCTTTAAATGTAAACTGAACCCAGGCAACTGAAACCTAGACAAGCTGTTTAAAGCCATTAAAAATATTGTATCCCATACAGAATTACTGTAGTCTTTATAATTTAAACAAAAATTGGTTGATTTAGGTTCTAATCCTGGTTTTTGGTTGATTTGCACGTCTGAGTTACTTTTCTCTTGTTGCTGGGACAAAATACCAGACACCCAAAGTTAGGGGAAGAAGGGTTTATTTGGCTCACAGTTTGTAGAGGTTTCAGTCCACAATCTGCTGGGTCCAAGGCAAGGTCGCATGGCAGACAGGCAGAACACAGCCAGGTAAGCAAGGAATGCAAGCAAGGGGAGCTAACCAGCTTCTTCCTGTATCTTATATATTATCCAAACTACCTGGCTTTAGGGTGGGCAGTACTCCTACCCTTAATCCTAATACCCTTAATCCTAGCATCACATCGTTGATCCCAGCAGAACCATACCAAACCAATCAGCAGACTAATTTAGTAATTACACACTCTAGATCCAGCTACGTCTTACCACATGAGGCTTTGGGGGACATCTAGACACAAACCATAACATTCTGCCCCTGGATCCCCAAAGACTCATGCATATCCCTTTATGCAAAAGGCATTTAGTCCATCTCCAAGACTTGCCAAAGTCCTACCAGTTTCAGCTTTGCCGAAAAGGCCAAATCCAAAGTCTTTTCTGAGATTTAAAGCAAACTCTTAGCTGCAAGCCCCTGTGCAAATGAAAAGAAGGTTAAACACTTCCAACGTACAGTGGCACAAAATAAATACTTCCATTCCAAAAGGTATAAAAAGGAATGAGACCAAAGCAATTCTGAAATCCAGCAGGCCAAACATTAAGTCCTGTAGTTCCATGTGCAGCATCAGAGGCAATCTGTGGTGAAGTCTGAACTCCAAGGGGCTTGGGTGGCTCTGCCCCTATGGCACTTCTGGTTGTGGTAGCTCCCATGGCTTCTCTCTTGGGCTGGTTCTGCTTCCTCCTTGCAGTTTTCCTCAGGCAATCCACGTTCCTGGCTTCTCCAAACTTCTGGGGTCTCCAGTGCACCTTCGGCTTCATGCTCACAGCTTCACACACTGCCTTCTCAGGGGCACACTGCCTGGCCTCCCAGGTCTTCTGAAAATCTGGGTGGAAGGCTTCCTGACCCCACAACTCTTGTACTCTGCATGAACCTAAAGCCAGGGCCACGAGGATGACCCCAGGGTCTGCTGCTAGCTGGAGCAGAAGCCCAGCTTCCTTCTTGCTTATCTGTAGGGGTCATGTGCCTGGGTCGCTGAGCGCTCTGAACCAAATCCCGAGGACCAACTTCCTTAGGCCGCTGCCATTCTGGAACATGGTGCTCTGGGGTATTCTTCTCAGAGCAAAATCTTTCACCTTTCCAACTCTGAGGCTGCAAAGGCTGGAGTCCTGCTGTTTCCTGTGATGTCCTTGGGCCATCTTTTCTTTCATCTTCTTCCAAAATATGTGGCTTTTTCTTACTAGTTTCTTCAGTAACCAATCTCTCCTTCATTCCATTTTTGCAGGCCACAACTTTACTGGAGCTTCCTTTATAAGCAAACTCAAAACATTTTGAATTATTCTGCTGGGCTCTTTGCTCTTGGTTTTCAACGTAAATCTGGCTAAAAGTCCCCAACAATAGCCATGCCACCGCCTCAACATTAGACTGCCTTGAAATTTCTTTTGCAAGATTAATAAGTTCACCGCCCTTAATCTCAGTCTCCGGCAAAATCTCTGGACACAAGCAAAATTCAGACAAACTTTCTGCCAAGCCATAACATACATGCTCTGGAGTCCAACAGCCAGTGCAGTCCTTCTTCCCAGCAGAAGGACTGGTCTGTACTGGCAGATTTCCTCTCAGCATTCTGATCTTCTGAGCTCTGACCAGAATCTCCCACTATCAACGTATGAATGTTTTCCAGGGCGTCTCTTGTAGGTGACATTGCCAAATCTTTCCTAACTCTTCCCCTTCCCACAAGCCAGCTCCCAAGGCTCCTGAACCACATGGTCAAGTATTGTCCCAGCAAAGACCCCACTTCTCTGGTACCAAATTCTGTCTTAGTTACTTTTCTCTCATTGCTGGGACAAAATACCAGACACCCAAAATTAGGGGAAGAGAGATTTATTTAGCTCACGGTTTGTAGAGGTTTCAGTCCACAGTTACCTGGGTCTGAGGCAGGGTGGCGTGGCAGATAGGCAGAAGTCAGCCAGGTAAGCAAGGAATGCAAGCAAGGGGAGCTAACCAGCTTCTTCTGTATTTTATATTTTATCCAAGCTACCTGGCTTTAGGGTGAGCAGTACTCCCACCCTTAATCCTAATACCCTTAATCCTAGCATCACATCGTTGATCCCAGCAGAACCATGCCAAACCAATCAGTGGGCTAATTTAGTAATCACACATTCTAGATCCAACTACCTCTTACCACATGAGGCTTTGGGGGGACATCTAGACACAAACCATAACAGCACATGACTGAGCCAGTGTGTCGTCTTCCCTACAGTATGCTAAAGAGCTCCCATTCATCCAGGTGTCTGCTAGGCAGCAGTGATTGAGCCTCCAGTAGGCTTGTTGGGAAGCTGCTTTCCTCAGGCTTCCGGGGAAGTTATGCCTGGAGGCAGATTAGACCAGAAGCATTTTGGAGTACCTGTTTTCATATCGGATTACAAGTAAACATTCTCACATGTAACTAAAAAGAACAAGTGTACTTTTGGGAGGAAGTGGTGGGGATTGAATTCAGGCCCTTGGCTTGCTAGGCAAGCACTCTACCACTGAGCTAAATCACCATCACAAGTGTACTGTTTTAAAGCCAGAAGTGTCAAATATTTGGGAAGCAATCACTAGTTTAGAGCTGGTCGACTATTAACCTTGAGAAATCTTACATCATTTCTGAGACGAATTGAGGACTGATTTTGTTAATGAGAAACTGAGGTATAGAAAATTTAACATTATCTGAGGTAATACAGCCTTTCCTATATGGCTCATCTAATCTCAGACTAGGTGTCTCAGCTAGTTGGGGTGACAGATGTAAAGATATCCAAGATTTCTTCTTCTTCTTTTTTTTTTTTTTTGACATATGAAAGGCAATGGGTAACAAGTGAGACCAAACCTGAGCTGCAGGCCCACTAGGGAAATTTTATCTCTGTGTGGGAAAGATTTAGGCAGACAGATGAGGAGTGAAGGATATGTAGTACTTTCCATCACTGCTCAGTGATGCAGACTGTGGACTTAGCCATCAATTGCAGCTTATATCTAGATGTCGTCCCCCTTCTCCCCTAAAGCCTCATGTGCTCATAGGTAGGGCTTTTCAGAACTGACTGGATCCGGGTTGTGTGAACTTGGATTAAGGGTGTGTGGTCACTAAATCAGTCCACTGACTGGTTTTAACATAGTTCTGGGTGTGGATGATAGCAAGCCCCACCCTGGGTGTGGCTGGCACCACCTAAAAGGCTTGTAGCCTGGGTGGAATATTAAGGGACAGAAAGGAGGGAGGCTTGCAGCTTGTGGCCTCCTGCCTGCTCTGCCATGGACTGTCTCTTCTCTGATGCCACTCTGTCATGCCACCCTGCCTTGGAGCCAACCGACTATGGGAGTGAAACCTCTACAAAGCATGAATTGAAATAAACCTTTCCTCCTCTAACTTGTGGGTGTCAGGTATTTTGTTTCAGCAACAAGGAAAGTAAGTAAGGTACCATCTTTGCTGTAGATTTAAAATTATTTTTGAGAATTCCCTGAAACACAAGCAGTTAAAAAAAGATTTTTGAAGAATATGTGAAATTCCCAACAATTATTTGTCAGGAAAACTCTGATGGGGCCTTTTTTCTTAAAGCATATGCTCAGATCGGAGTACTCCCACTCCCCCAGGAACCAGGAGACTGGGCCCCCTTAACACTTGTTCTAAGACTTTCCTTCTGCCGAGTGTATGAAACTAGAGTAATCCCTTCCATCAGATTCCAGACACGTCTCTGTGTTAACATTGTTTGATTAGAACTTCTACAGATAAACCTGTATTTTTACTCTAGGGAGAATATTAAATTGAAGAGGCTTGAGCTTTGTCCCAAATGACTGTCTTCACAAGGACGATAGAAAAGTATGTCTTTTTATTCACCTCAGTGTTCAGATTCATGCTATTAATAAAGGCATATTCCTTTCCTAAATTGTGTCTGTTGATGAAATGTGTAAATACTAGGGAGATATTGTTATTTCCTTTGTAAACATGTAGTAGTATTCTATTGGAACACGTTTGGTGCAATACTTGCCAGTTAATATCCTTCTTTGTTATGAAGTGGGGGCTGGAGTTACTATGGGTCAGAGTAGTGCAAAACCTGAGTTACAGTGGTTCTCAAACCTGGTTGCATATTGTAAATACTTGGCTAGCTGGGATACATACATTTTGTGTATGTGTATGTGTGTGTTTCTCAGTTCTGGGGATCCAATCCAGGGCCTAGGACATGCTAAAGCATTTGAAATACTAATTCTTAGACATTGCTACCAGAGATTCTGGTTTAATGGTAACAACAACTGACCTGGATTTAGGACAGAAAATACTCTCTTTTTCACTAGTATGACCTGATCTTTAGCATACTCCCAACCTCAAGTTGTTCTGGGTGGTAGCATACTCCCAACCTACTTCATTCTGGGTGGTACTGAAACCAGGGCTATTTACCCCTGCATTTTTGCTGATACACAGTTATTCTGGGAAGATGGTCATATGATAATGACTTCATTCAGTTAACAAGCATTCAGTTTTGTGTAATGCAACAGGTATCTAGCCAGATATTTTTCTTCACCACTGGAAAGCAATGAGTGTGTGTGTGTGTGTGTGCGTGTGTGTGTGTGTGTGTGTGTGTGTGTGTTTATACGGGCATCTGTTCCTCCCCACCTCCTGTCTTTCTGGCTTTCTTGCTGGATGGCTAGCTTGCTTGTTTTGAGATGGGTCTCACTATTTTGCCCAGACTGGTCTGCAGTTCTTGGGCCCAAGTGATCCTTTTGCCGCAGCCTCCTAAATTGTTTGGGATTATTGGTGCACACCACCACAACCATTTTCAAGTGCCTATCTCCCTAACAAACAGTGAAATCCCCTCAGTCTATAGATAGTTCATTTGTTCATTCAGCAAATGTTTATTGAGCACCAATTGTATGCTAGGCCTAAGTTTGGGTGCAGGAATATGTCACTAAATAACAAAATTTTTTTCTACTCTTACGGAGCTTAGCTCTCCTCTAGTGGAGGACAGCTCATATGTAATATGGTATCAAGTAGTAGTAGTAGGTAAAATAAAGAAAAATAAGGAATTAAACCTGTTTTTAAAGGGACATAACCATGTTTTTGTTTTCCCACAATTTAATAAATTACTTGCATTCAAACCATTATTTTTTTCTTTATAAGTTAGTATTGGTGAATCCTGTTCTAAAGATTGCCTTTTCTCTGAAGATAGCTATTAGAGACTTCACTGGTCTCACTTTTACTCAGTATACAAGAGTACATAATACAAGACAGTAAAGGACAAAGTAGATTTTGAAAATGTACCTATGGTTAAATAATGGGTAACATATTAGTCTTTTCAGTTGCTGTAACAAAATCACCCAAGGCTGGGTAATATTTAAAGAAAACAGGTTTGTTTAGCTCAGTTTTGGTTGCATGGTGCCAGTTTTGGCAAGGACCCCCTCAACTAGCATTACATGGCAGATGATATGGTGAGTGTTACGGCTTGTATCTAGATGTCTCCTCCTAAAGCTTCAGGTGCTCAAAAGTAGGGTTTTCAGAGGTAGCTGGATCTAGGATGTGTGATAACAATTGGTTTAGCACAGTTCTGGGTGTGGATAATGGAAGGCCCACCCTGGGTATGGGTGGTACCAACCCATAGACTTATACCCTGGACGGAATATAAGGGAAAGATGGAAGGCAAGCTGCTCCTGCTTGTGGCCTCCTGTCTGCCCTACCATGGACTGTGTCCTCTTGGCCCCTCTGCCAAGCTGCCCTGACTTGGAGACAGCTGACTATGGACTGAAAGCTCTGCAAATTGAGAGCTAAAATAAACCTTTCCTCCTTTAACTTTGGATGTTGGGTACAGTGGTACCTCAGTTTATGAATTTAATTGCAAGCACATGCAACGAGAATTGTGGAATGAATTCTGTGGCTAGAATTGTGGAAAGAAGCAGGTGAACCAAGGTACTGCTGCATTTTGTCTCAGCAATGAGAAAAGTAAGAAAGTTACTTAGTTTCTTACGTGCAAAAGGGAAAGATCTAGTGTGTTATGTTTTTGATACATCTCCCAAGGCTCTTGTTGAGAGCTTGGTCCTCAGTGCACCCCTGTTCAGAGTTGATGGGCTTTGGAGAAGTGATCATGATGACTCTGACTTCATCAGTGAATTAATCTACTGATGAGTTCATAGCTCAATGGGCTTATTGGGAAATCGGGCCCAATTTTATGAAGCTGGGGGCATACCTTTGAAGGATATATTTTGTCCGTGGCTTCTTTCTATAGTCATCTCATCCTCTGCTTCCAGGCTGCCATGAGGTGAACAATTTTGTTCCAGTAGGTCCTTCCACCATGATGTTCTGTCTTGCCTCAGGCCCCAAGTAATGGAGCCAGCAGCCAACCATAGACTGAAATCTCTGACAGCCAAAATCTTCTAAATTTTTCTCAAGTATTTTGTCATAGCAACAAAAAGTGGACTAACACATGCTGATACAAGAGCGAAAAAGAGTAGATCTTGTTTTCTGTGTCAACCACTCTCTTGGGACTTAATTCGGGTGCCCATATAGTGGTTGATCCCTTTTGAGGGCATTGTCCCAATAATTTAACTACCTCCCATTGGGCCCCACCTATTAAAGGTCCTGCTGTATTTTCAACACACTGGGATCAAGCTTCCAACACATGAACCCTTGGGGGACACAATGCATATCAAATAGTCATTGGATATTAACTATTTTTTACTGATGTAATAAAGCATGCTTTTTTTTTTTTTTTTGGTGCTGAGGATCGAACTCAGGGCCTCGTGCTTGCAAGGCAAGCACTCGAACCACTGAGCTAAATCCCCAGCCCAAGCATGCTATTTTTATATACTGATTCATTTTCTCTTATGAAATATACAAAAAAGTGAATATACACACATGTAACTGTCACTCGGGCCAAGAAGATCATTTTCAGCAATCCAGAAACCACTTCCTCCATGTGCTCTATCCTGCTCATAATCCTCTACTTTGTGGTTTATATGACTACCAATGTGATCATCTTGTGAGTATTTGCTTGCTTTTTCTTTAAAGTTTTGCCTCTGTGTATGCATTGCTTACTGATAACTGTTTAATACTGCTTGAACTCTGAGTGGAATCATATCCTCTATTTTGTGTTTTGGGTTTTTGTTCTCAACATTGTGTTGGATTTAGCCATGTGCTGTGTAAAACATATTCAAATTTTTAGCCATTCTTTTATTGATGGGTGTTTAGGTTATCTCTGGGTTTTGGCTACTATGAACAATGAGTATTTTTATCATTGTTTTGGTGTACATAGGCATTCTTTCGGACACACAGTATATTAAGGAGTAGACTTGCTGTCATAGGGTGTGTTAGGTTTCAGCTTGAGGTGATTTTTTTTTTCCTCCAGACTTGTTTCCCAGTTTAGAGTTACCCAGCAGTTGTAAGAATTCCTTTTGTTCCACTTCTTCACCAATATTTAAATGTGATTCTGAATATAAACGAAAGAAAAATTCACATTAAAAGTTTATCCATGGGCTGGGGATTTAGCACAGTGGTTAGACTGCTCGCCTAGCAAGGGCAAGGCCCTGAGTTCGATCCCCAGTGCAAAAAAAGAGTTTATCCAGGGAGTGGGGATTTAGCTTAGTGGTTAGAGTGCTTGTCTAGTAAGCGCAAGGCCCTGAGTTTGATCCCCAGTACCAAAAAGAAAAAAAAAAGTTTGTCCAGTTATTTAAATTTGAGTATGTTTTGGAGAAATTATTTCCTCAAGTGATTAAAAATAATAATGTTTGAGTCGTGCAGGTAATATACTAAGTGCTTCATATGAAATATGTACTCTTACAGTCCTTTACTGTTCCCATCTTATAGATGAGGAAACTGAAGTTCAGAGATACTTTAACTTCAAGTTAGTAGAGTGCTTGTCTAGCATTCAGGGCATCTTGGGTTTGATCCACAGCACCAAAAAAACGGAACAACTTACCTAACAAGAAATAGTCTATTAACGACACAAATTCAGGTCTGTTTGCCCCATGATGACCATGGTTTAATTCCTTTCCCTTCTTTCAAGGGAAATGTTACGATTTAAAATTTGATCCTTAAAGAATGGAAGGGATAACTTTTGTGATACTGGGCAGATCTTTGAGATGATGTTTACACATGCGCAGGTGCGCGCGCGCGCGCACACACACACATACACACACACACACACAGATGAGGAAAACAGGTCTCCTGTAAAGCCTTGTGATTTTCCCACAATTACTTTATTTCTGTAATGGCTGAGCCATAGCTTCTCTGGTAAGCTTTTTGCCCAAAACTCGAAAAAAACAGATGTGCTAATAATATGTTGTAAACTTCGAGTTTAGGCAAGCCCCATGACCAACGGAAAATACAGCGCTTATTGACATCAGCTATCATTACTCTGAATTGTAGCCTGAACTCTCCTTTTCCTTTTATTACTCAAAAACAATTTCAATTCTTACTATGTCATTAAAAAGTTACCGTGAATCAATCCTTATTTGTAAAGCCCATGATAATCATAAATCACTGAGTTACTGAACTATGCTAATTGCTGTGAGAGATATTAAGATGTACCGAGATGAGCTCACAGCCCTCCGGTAGCTTTAGAACTCTACATAAAGGAAAAGCCCACGACGGGGCCAAACTGAGGAGACCCTGTGATCAGTGTGGCCCACCCTTGCATTAATGAGAAATGGTGTCAAAGGCTGTTCTAAAACGATAGATCCTGTAACTGTCGGTAAACGTCACTGTTACAACAGCGTTTGCATCTAACTGCTCCGAAGCGGGGTCTTTTTCTTGGAAAAAAACCAGTAAAGAAAACAAAATTGGCATTATTCTATTAGGAAACAAACTACAGAAAAAAACAGCGCAAACGCGTCCGCTAAGCGTGGACAATCTCAAAGCCAGCTGCCCGAGGGAGGGGCCGCTCTGGGCTCGGCGAGCTGAGCGCTGGGCGGACCGAGCACCGCAGCAGCTCGCCCCTGCTCGGAGCAGCCATAGAGCCTTGCTTTCTGTGCCCTGGCCTCAAAACGCCTGTCTTGTACAGAAAACGCGCTATCTTGTGGGCAGCTTTCACAAGAGATTTCGTTTTACTGAAAGAGTCGTAGGGCGGGGCAGGGTGACTTCCGTGTTTGCCGAATGGCGGCCGCGACTTCCGCACGTTTCGAAGAGCGGGGCATCAGAGTAGAGAGGGAAGCGCTCGCACCCGCTTCCGGATTTGGGTACAAATAGTTCTATCCACCCCGAAGGCCTTCCCAGCAGTTCTGCCCCAACAACCTAGACGCCCCAAGACGGCGCGTCTCCACATCCTCCACCAGAAGCAAGAGAGGCGAAAGCCCCCATCTGAGGCTGACCCCCGCGGGCTCTTGGGCGAGGTCTCGCGACGAGTCTGAATCTCACCACGGTCTGGAAAAGGCCTACACTTTACCGCCCCAGTTCTTACGTCACCCTTAAGCGCTCGTCAGCGTGCGCACGCGTCTTGCGCGTGCGCACTTGCCCGCTCCCCACCCCCGCGCGGTCTTCTTTCTGGCCAGTCGCGCGTGGGCTGAGGCCCTGGGCGGGCGTTGCGAAGGGTTGTTTGTTTGAGCTCGGACCCTGTGACCGTCCGAAGTGCCCTCCCTGTGAAGACGGCACACCCCCTACGTCAGTTGAATGGGCTGTCTTGTGGGCTACTAGGGGGCAAGCTGGGGAGCGCGGGGCTGCGGCCATGAACTCGCCCGTGGACCCCGGCGCCCGGCAGGCGCTGAGGAAGAAGCCGCCGGAGCGGACGCCCGAGGTAAGGCCGGCTGACCCTGGCGCGAACCCTCAGCCCAACGGACGGCGTCCCTCTCTTGGCCCGAAACCCGCGGTTTCTGTCCCCGTGCCAGAGCCTAGCACCTGCTGCCGGGTCTCTGCTCTCTGCGTCCTCTGGCCCTGACCCCGAGCCCTCGTCGCGGGTGGGACGAGGACGGCGACCGCCTTTCCTGCCGGCGGCGTGGTCTTCCCCGCACCCCCGTCCTTGCTGGGACGTCCTTGGGTCTTTGATAGGAAAGACCATTTCTGAATATATTTTCCGACTTGGGTAAAACGTGAGTTGGGGAGTGAATTTGCCATATATTCAGGTAGGCTGAAAAACGCGATAAGAATTGTAAGTGAACTATAACACCCGTGTAGTTACGAGATAACTTTACACTGTGTATTGCGTCCCGGAAATACTGTAGATTACCTAACAAAAGTTAAACTTTTCGAAGTCTGTTTAAAACTTTACATCGAGGGCTGGGGATTTAGCTCAGTGATTAGAGTGCTTGCCTTACAAGCACAAGGCCCTGAGTTCGATCCCCGGCACCACAAAAAACAAAAAAACAAAAAAACTTTACATCGAGTCAGATAATAATTTTCTGGTGGATGATGCATGTTTAAAGATAACTTCTTTAGGTACTTTTTCAGACTGTGGGAAATTTTTACAGTATTTTTTTTGCTTGGATAGAAAATCTGCTCTTCTAGGTTAGCGGTAATGCATCAACTGGAAAAGTTTTCCTTTGACCTGTGGGTTAGTTTTCAGGCAAATAACAAAAATCTGTTAGCCTTGCATATAGTTATAGTAGATTTTTTGAAAGGTTTTCCTGATTTGGAGAATTTATATAATGAGTGACACCTGTGTTAAACAAAACAAACCCCAACAACGATGTGAGTGGATTTTCTTGCTGATAGTTGCAATAATTTACATGTTTTAATTCTTGTTAAGACACTTTTGACTTTTAGATTATAGTGTTTTGCCCAGAAAGTCTAAGTAACTTTGGCCTGGTCTTTTGAGACATGACATTGTTCAAGACATTATTGAAGCTGTGACAAGGTAAAACTTTGTTATTGGAGATCCTGATATTTGCGTAGGACAAAGCAAATTTTGCTGCTTTCCTGAGCCCTCTTTTTGCATTTATGATGTCATGAGTCTTAATTTTCTTGTGATGAGTTTTGAAGTTAATGTGAACTAAGCGAAATCTATCAGTTTGAAAAGTTGAATTTTTCCATAGTTTTATATCATTAAGAAATGTCATATAAGACTTACAACATAATGTAGGTTTTACATTTAAAAATAAAAAATATATACATTTATATGTATTTTTTTGAGATAGGGTCTTGCTATGCCCTTCCGGCTGGCCTTGAACTGAAAAACTATGTAACCCAGCTGGCTTACAGTTCGCAGCGATCCTCCTTCCTCAGTCTCCTGAGTGCTGTGATTATAGGCTTTTTACTTTTGATAAATTCATATTTCAAGACAAAAATCCTACTTCTCTTTAATAGCAGACTGACCTATTTTGAAATTGTACATTTTCGAGCCTGGGAAATTCTCTAAACCGTTCATGAAGTTTTATGTTTGCCAGTGTGTGGTAAAGTAATGTGCTAAGTACTTTATCTTGTTTTACTGGAAGAGCAGCATTGTTCAAGTGATTGCTAAACTGCCTACATTACATAGAATAGAGTCCAGACATCTAGCAGTGTAACATGTTAACTGCTTGATTCATTTTCATTGATTTTGAATGAGTGTAGAATTATTCAGGGTACAAACCTATGAATAAGGAAGTAGTAACCTGAATCTAGTTATGACTTATTTTGATATATTGTTTGATAAAATTTTTACAAGTTCATTTCTGTTTTCAGAAGGTCCTTATGCTAAGGGTCTATTATAAATACATTAATTCAATAATTAGGTATCGAGAGCCTACCTGCTAAAGGTACTATTTTGTGCAGTAGGGAAATATCAGTGAATAAAACAGTATAGTCGTGGTGATTCTTACATTCTAATGGAGCAAGGCAGGGAGAAGCAAGTGATAAATATAACAAACAAGTTACTTAATGTGTTAGCTAGTTATTGCTGTGGGGAAAAAAAGAGCAGGATAAGAGGAATTGGAAACAAGGAGCAAAACCTGGGTTTCAGTTTGGACAAAGTAGCTACTATTGTCCTAGTTAAGTTGACTTTTAATTAACGATATGCACTTGGTAGAATTAGCTATCTGGTTATATGAGGAAAGCTTTGCAAGCAGAGGGAGTAGTCATTGCAAAGACCCTATGGTGAGAGCATGTCTTGATATATTCCAGGAACAGCAAGGAGCTGTGAGTGACTAGAGAGTAGTGGACAAGGGTGAGAATAGTAAGAAATTAAGCCAGAGAGGAAATAATGGTGATGTAAGATAGGACATATCATGTAGAACTTTCTAAGTCATTGTAAGTTCCTTGACTTTTATTTTTACTGAAAGAGGTGGGGGACCATCTAAAGGTTTTGAAGTACAGGAGTGATAATAATCTTCCTTAGCTTCCTTAGCTTCAAGAAAAGAGTCCCCAGGCAACTATGTAGAGAGTAGATTGCTGGGAGCAAGGGGCATCCCAGGCTCTCAACTTGTAGACATACCGTTGTGGGACTTTTAGCCACCATGATAATTTGTGCCAATTCTTCCAGTAAATCTTTTTCATATACCTATATACAGTTCTTATTGGTGTGGTCTCTGGTGAACACCAATGTAGGTTTGGTACTGAGTAAGCCAAATATCATTCCCTCTTGCAATACTTAAAATATGGTGAAAGAGGTCTGAAATAGTTCCCTTGCAAAAAGGCTGTGGTAACTTAAATATACCTAGGCCACTTAATAGTGAATGTAGAAGCTTAAAAGCTAATTTTGTTGTTGCTGTCAAAACAGAAAATCATTTAATTTCAACAACCAAGTAAAAACCAGACTTTTTCAGGAGGAGGGTTGGTTGAATGAACTCAGGGCCTTGTGCTTGCTAGGCAAGCGCTCTACCACTGAGCTAAATCCCCAGCTCCATAACCAGACTTTTGAATGGACAATATATACTTACAAAACCTGTATACTGAAACCATGGTGTCTTGAAGATCACAGAAATAAAAACACAGGTCAAAAGCCCTAGAAATTTCTCCTGTCGAATTACTTATTTTTGTACTACTTCTGCCCCTTCATCTGTAGCACCTTGCTTACTTTCAAAAACTGCCGTTTGTCAGTGAATAAAAATTCAATAAACTCAGCCACTCAGTCACTTTCTGAACCAAAGACCTTAAGATATACAAGTAGAGGTTCCTCCAGTTTTATAAAAACATAACACATGGTGAAGTTGTCTTAGGGATTTGACTGTGGAAGAAGATATAGTTCTTATATGTAACACTCACATGGAAAAAAGTAGTGCTTGCCTTACTTTGGCACTTAAAAGTTTTTAAATTTAAATCAAATACAGTACATACAATTCATGACCTTGATGGATCTAAAAACTCTAGGACTTATCTGTTCCTTTGTGTTAATGACTACAAGAAATGAAGCCATTTTTAAAGGCTTATTTGAAGATTTGGTAAACTTGGTAGAAGAAAATGGGTTTCAGTTGAATTCTCAAAGCATTAGTCATATTTGGAATTGGGTGTGATCAAGATTTCTAAAAGTGAATTTGAAGATAGTCCCCATAAACTTTGTTTTTTCTAGTCAGCCCAATGAATTTAACAGAAAATTCAGATGAGTATATTGGTCATACAAAACAGCAGTGATGAAAACTTCCATTTAAGTATGTGTCATTTTTCTGCATTGATATTCCTTTCAGCTGTTGAAATTACAGGAGCTTTTAATGAATAAAAGTTGTATTTGCCCAAAGAAGCCAGCAAATCTACCAAGTGATTTGAAAATAATTACGTGCACAGTAGGATAAGATGTGCAGAAACACGGACCAATATGCAGCGTTGTTAACTGTTCTATCGCCAGGATTGTTTTTACCAAACTTTATACATGGTCTATACATGAGTGTATGCAGAATGGAATTTTGGGTTTTTTTTTTCCTTTTCTTTTTTTGGTTTTTTTGAGACAGGGTCTCACTGTATATGTAGCCCAGGCTGGCCTTGAGTTTACAGTGATCCTTCTCCCTCAGCCTTCGTAGTGCTTGGTGGCTCACCGCACCCAGCTCAGAAGGGATTTCTGTGTACCAAAACAGCATAGAGGTACAGGGCAGAAGATGGGCAATTTTAGAAATGCTCATGTTACTGTATATTGAATCATAGAAGTATTTAAAGAGCAACACCACATAGAAATTGATTGTGAATATATCCTTCAAGAAGAGACTTTCTTTAAGAAAAAGAAACTATTTATGTGGATGCAAAGCTTCAAAATACAGTAATGATCTTGAAAGCTGGTCAGCATTTAGGTGCTACCTCCATGAAATTGCCCATAATCTATCCCTGAAATATATTTTTTAAAAAAATCTGTTGAATTTTCATGGTTTGTTTTTTTTTTAGTTTTTTTTCGTGATTTTAAATTAGCAATATTATATCCCAGCCTGTATTTTTAAAAACTTATTTGCTAAACTGCACGTTTTATCTTTGCACTTTTTTCAGAAACCAGAGGTATAAGTTGTGTAAAGATTAAGGATTTCTAATTTGTTTTACTCTTTTTTTTTGCAAATTTGATTGTGTAAAAGTGCATTATCGTAACATTGACTTAGTGTGTAAGCATTGTGCTTGTACTTAAAAACATTGAAACCTAATAAATGAAGAGATGTCCTTTTTGTACATCTGAAAGATAAGTTTCTTGACTTCTGTTCTTTCAGCAGCTGCATGTGTAGTGCTGACCTGTTGGAGTATTTGATCTATTTCCTAAAAAGACTTAAATTGCCCTTCATAGTATTTCTGATGACCACAGTTACAAAGTGGGATGCACACAACACCAACCATAGTGTGGTTTGTTTGTTGAACAGCTTGTACATCTGTTGCAGTATATCTCAGTGATTATGCTTGCAAAAATGTGTTGTTATAGTGTGAAGTAGTCTGTGAAATACTATCATTTTTTAATGTTTCTCCAATGTCCTTTTAAAAATGTAAGTAAAGGCTCTTCTTTTGTCCTCTAACCTCCCTGACTGCTTTGTCTTGGACTGCTAGAGTTGCTAGGATTCCTTTTTTCACAGCTCTTTACTTAGCAGTTTACTTACTATTCTATTTGTTAATTAAGTAGCATACACTTTTTAATATGACACTTTTTCTAATAGTGTCTGAATTATTTCACTATCTTCTTTCAATTCAAGCAAACACCTTGTTTTAAAATTCCTTGTACTAGTCAGACCTTCACATGTGTGTTATATAGATATGTTCGTTACATTAAACTATGAATAGCATCTTTATTACATCTTATAATGTAGAAAAACATATTTAGTTAGCTTATGAGTAACCCAGACAGCTAGGGAAAGGGCCTGAGATAGAATTGGATGATCAGCCATGTTGATAAGAATTAAAAATAAAGTCGGGCGTGTAATCCCAGAAGGAGGATCTCCACGACTCCAAGGCCAGCCTGGATTGCATAGTGAGTTCAAGGCCAGCCTGAACTACCTAGGGAGACCCTGTCTCAAAAAAACAAAAAAGAAACAAAAAATTAAGAATAGAAAAATGTAAATAAGTGTTTTGTTGTTTTGTTTTGTTTTTTGTGCAACTCAGGGCCTTGTGCTTGCGAGACTAGTGCTCTACCACTTGAACTAAATCCCCAACCCCAATAAGTGTGTTTTAAACAACAACAAAGAACAAATGCCTGGCAGATTTTAGTAAAGTATGCCCCAGGATGTGTCTGATGGGTCATGGCGGTGTGACCCTAGGTACTACGGTAGATGCAGTCCCTTCTCTTGTTTCTCTCTTGCACTGCTTGCCTTCTCTGCTTCCTGGCTGCCTTGAATTGAGTAGCTTTGCCTCCACCTGTCTGCTGTGCACTGTGAGCCAAATTAAAACTCTCTTTTAAATTGTGAATGTTTAATATTGTGTTCCAGCAGTGGGAAAGCTGACTTACACAGATTCCCAACACCACCAAAAAATGAGAGAGATGGGGAAATTTGCAAGAGGAGTAGGTTTTATGGGGAAAGATGAGGTGTCAGTTTTGAATGTACCAAGTTTGAAATGTTTACTAGGAATGTTGAGTAAGGATTGGTGTGTATAAATTTGTATTTCTAAGGGAAGACTGGCTGGAGATTGTAATTTTATAGTCATCAGGTTATAGATTTTATTTAAAGTCAGGAGACTAGATGAAAGTACCAAGGTAGAGAGTATACTGAAGAAAGGACCAATGACAGTGGGTTCCCTAAGGTACTCCCATCACTATAAGGTTGTGGGAGAAGAGCAAGAATCACCAAAGGAGTCGAAACAAATAGTACAGTAGTAACCTGGAAGCAGAGTTAATAAAGTACAGTAGAAGAGATAAAATTCACTGATTAAACTTAATTTATTTAGTTTATTTTTCCTTGAATACCTGCTGGATATAAAGCATTATGAAAAATATAGTATACAAATGGACAAGAATCAGTATAACTTAGTGAGTTAGACACCAAGTATGGACACACGTTTTAAAGTCTACCATTTAGATTTCTAATTGTTTTTATTTTTCTAGCCATCTTGCTTACTATTTGGATCTACCTTCCACAGCACATTGTCCTTCCTGAGCTAGTTCTCTGATTTCCTTTTTCACTATGTAAAGATTTTGTTCTGGAAATTTTTGGACTTAAATACTCTGGGAAGTAAAGTATTGTAAAATAACAAAAGCTGCTATAGAGAGCCACATACCTGCTGTATTCCCAGCACCCTGCAGGCTGAGGCAGGAGGATCATTTGAGAGTTCAGGATCAACCTAAGGAACATAGTGAGACCTTGTCTTTAAAAAAAAAAATTCATGAAAGTATTCATTTGGGTGCTTACACCAAAATTACTTAAGCCAAGTTAAAATTGAGACCTTGAACTTGTCTGTTTCTCAACGCAGTCCATATTCGATAGCATTCTTTCTCTGAAACTTTGTTTTTACTTCAGAATAAACTTAGATTTATTTTATGGTTATTTCTCTCTCTGTGCTTAACACCGTGTTTTTGTTTTGTGTTTGTTGTTTGTTGGGGTTTCTTCAGGTTTTTTGGGGTTTTTTTTTTTTTTTTGAGGCAGAGTCTTGCTGTGTACTACAGGTTGGCCTTGAGCTCACTAGGCAGCCCAGGGTGGCCTTGAACTTGGAAGGATCTTTCTGCCTCAGCCACCCAAGGGCTGGGATTACAGACATGCACCACCATGCCCAGCTTAACACCCTGCTTACCACATGTTAAAACATCAACAAATATGTTAAAAAACAAAAAAAACTGGAAATATATTTTAGAAAGTATTAGTTGATTCGCACTGCTGATTTTGTATATCCTGGACATTCTTATTCAACATCTTTACTGTAGTTACTAGGCAGCTACGTGCAAGCACTATATACTTGCCTTTTCTGTGTTTCAGGTTCGTATGTCTGACCCCCAAATTGTCTTTCAGATTCTTTGTCTTAAATTGAAGCCATCATTATTTTCCCTTTTGAATATTCTATTAATATCACTGATATGCTGGTTTAGTTGTTCTTTTTAAAATTGTTTGTGTTTTTACTCTTGATTCCTCTTGGTATATTCCTCTCGCTATCCAACTGGCAAATATTGATAAGGTTCTTCATGACAAAGGTATAGATAGGGCTTTGGGAACACAGTGTGTGGACAGGAAAGGCTTCTTGGGGGAGACTTGAATGCAGTCTTACATATCGTGGATGCATGTCTGGATGATACGTGAAAGGGAAATCATTCTAGGTAGATAACTTCAGGAGCAAAGCCACAGAGCGTGGCAAGCCAGGCACATTTGTAGAACAAGAAATCAGTCTGTGATTTAGAGAATGCTTTCCTGTTTGCTTATCTTTTTTTTTTTTTTTTTTTGGTGGTGCCGGGGATCGAGGTGATGTTGCCCCAAAAGTGGCAAAAATTACTTTTTAGGGGGAGTGAAAAAAATCATAAATATGGCTTATGACCCTCCAGAACTCAGGCCTGTGTGACAAAATCTTATTTTTTAGTATTAATTGGAGGTGAGTGGCAATTAGAAAAAAAATGTCTGGAAGTTTCTTTGGGAAGGGAGGGTAATCAAAAAAAGTTGTAACACTGATCTCAAGTTTATGGGGTATTTGAGGCTGGAGGTAAATGGAGTTGGATGTTAAATGTTGAAGCTGGGTCTACTAGCAGCGTTGGATCATTTCAGGGATTTGGGCTCCATCTTGTAAACTAGAGGGTTTAAAGCCTGGACATAGGGTTGGGGATGTACCAAAGCTCAGTGGTGGAATGTTTTCCTAGCATGGGTACAGTCCCCAGCATTGCTAAATAAATAAAACCTGGAAGTAAAAAGCAGTTTTATGATGATTACTCTCTGAGCATTTGAATATGCTTTTGGGAGTGGAGGGAAGCGTTTAGAGGCAGAAAAGCTTACATAGGTAGGTAGATAAGATGAATTAAAAAAACATTTTGTCCTAACTGGTACACGTTTCCATGTGAAAGCAAAACTATTAATGATTACATGGAGATATTAGGGAATCCAGGAGCTTTAGTTTTGGTTAAAGATAGAGATACAGTACTTCGTGTGTGAGGTAAGGTTCTAGACACATTGGTAGCAGCAGCAGAAAACTTAGTAAGATAATGAAGAGATAAATAGGCTCTACATGGTTAGTTGATTGGAGAGTGTCTCCTTCCACCAGACTTTGACTATAAAACACATGCACAGTGGTAAACCCTGCATACTTTTTAAGTAGTCAGATGAGTTTTTACAAACATATTTAACTGTGTAGCTCACAATATAGAATATAGATAAAATATATTATCACGATACAGAATATTACCTGTGCTTCAGAAAATTCCCCTTCCCCATTCTAGTCAGTACCCTTCCCCAAGGGACTGCTTATGTTGCCACATATCTGTTCTTCCTGCTTTTGTGTATTTCTGGCAACCAAGAGGCCCATGAAATTACTTTGGTTCTTCACATTTTGCTTCTGGACTGGACTTTAAACCTTCTATCTTGGAGCTTTCTTTGGTGTTAATTTGCTGATCCTTTACATCCTGGCTCAGCCTTTTGCCCCGCCTTTTGTTATGTCTTCCTCACTCTGTCCATACCTACTTTTGGAATAACTGCCTCACGCCCAGATGGTGCAGTTGTCCAAGATGCACTGGAGTAGCAGCAGGGCAAAAGCTCCATGTTTTGCTTACTGGGATAGGCTCAGATTGGGTACACGAGCAAAGCAGGTGTTACATGATTTCTAGGTTTCTGATTGGAGTAACTGTATAGTTAACAGAGGCAGGATGTGGAGGGATTCTGTTTTGGGAAGGATATGAGACCCCTCACAAGGGATACAAATGTTTAGTAGGCATTTGGAACTTCAGGTCAAGTCAGTCTATGGGTCTGAATTACTCTGAGAGTCTGTAGCACATGGATCATGGTTGGAATCCCTAGGGTAAAAATGCAGACTGATAAGAGGGTCAAGGACAAACCTTTTGTGTGCTCTAATATTAAAAGGATGGGAGAATGAAAAGAAATTGTTATTGGGTAGAAAGAGAACAGAAGAGTGTTGTTAGAGAAGGACCTTTCAGAAAGAAATCAGTAATGTCTGTTTGTATGGAGAGTTCAAGAAATCAAGCATTAATAAATTCTTTGAATTGCTTCTGGGAGAATCATTTCAGTGGACTGATTAAAAAAGAGCCATAAGCTCTTACCTGTAGTCTCAGTACTCTGGGAATTTGAGGCAGGAAGATCTCAAGTTTGAGCCCATCTTGGGCTACTTAGTTTAATAAAATCGTGTGTTAAGGGCTGGGCTCAATCTCTAGTACTACCAAAAAAAAAAAAAAAAGCCCAATTGCAGTGGATTGAAGAGAGAATAAGACATAAGAAAGTAAAGGCAGCAAATGTGCTGTTTATGAATTTGCCTGTAATAAGAAGAGGAAAGATGTAAGTTTCCCCATAATCTTCTGAGGCGTGTTCTAGCCTTATCCTCTACCTTCAAACAAAACATATATTTTATGTCTTGCATTAATGGTTTGGTCAGTGATGGGCTGCATATAGGACAGTGGTCCCATAAGATTGTATTGCCTGTTAGTTACCTTTAAATATCCTGTACTCTGATGTTTGCACTGTGATAGAATCCCTAGTGATACATTTGTCAAAACATGTCCCTGTTGTTATGTGACACACTATTGTATTTGTAAAAATTCTAACACTGTTTCTGAACCCCAGGATGTATATTTCCCTCCTTGGAGTTATACCCATTCTTGCCTTTAATCCCCATGCCTGTCTTCACTTCTTAAATTAGAACCTTCTGGAGTGGAGCCTGGCTTTGATATTTGTAGAAAGCTCCACCAGCAATCCTGGTATATACACATGTGAGAAGCATTGTCAGTTGTGCCACATTATTTCCTGCTTCTGTACTTTGCATAGAATTTGAACTCTGTGGTATAGTGTTATCAGGACTAAATTTTTTATTTGGACAACCCAACTTCAAATATAGAGTACAGTGCTGAAAATGAGTGATTCCAGGCAAGTCATCTAATATCTCTAAAAACTAAGTATCTTTTCAGGATTGTTGTATGGACTAAACGAGATTATATAGCAGAAGTATTTAATAGTGTGCCTTCAAAATAATGTATTAGCTTGCTGTTCTCTATGTCTGGAAAGCCATCCTCTAGCTTCGAAAATTTGAACTCCACTGAAATCTCATTCCTGTGCACATCTGTATAACTGTACATCCTTCTTCACTTTTCCAGTCCTCTGTGTTCCCAAGATACTACACACCTTCTCCCATAGCGTTTACTGTTCAGTGTTATAATTGCTGTTCTGTTTTTCTCTTTGGCAGAAAGCTCCTTGAGGACAATGCCTGTATTCTTATCTCTCGTTGTCTGTCATGCAGTATTTGTAGAGTAAATGATTTTAAAAAAGAAAAGCAATATAGAGAAAGCTGACCCTTTACTATTCTAGTAGTGATTTCTATTGGTCTAATAATTGAAGTGCCGTGGTAAAAAGACTAATGAAGTTTGGAAAAACTGCAAAATTTGCTGTTTGATTTTCCTTTAATGAGTAAATTGCAATTACCATCTGTACACTATTTTACTTGGCAATTCTTTTTTTTTTTTTTTTTTGGTTCTGGGGATCGAACTCAGGGCCTTGTGCTTGCAAGACAAACTCTCTAACCACTGAGCTAAATCCCAAGCCCTTACTTGGCAATTCTTAAGAGACAATTCAGTTGGAGAAAAATTAGTCACATCTTGGAACAGAAACTTCTTTTCTATATGGCTTCAAAACAACTTGCCGAAAGGGCTAGGAATGGAGCTCAGTGGTATAATGCTTGTGTAGCATGAGCAAGGCCCTAGATTCAATTCCTGGTACTACAAAAACAAAAAACAAAACAAAAGTTGCAGGAAACATCACAGATGAATACTTTGGGCCTCCACTAGCTAAATTTGGGGCATTATAACAATAAAGCTGGGAGCGGTGGTGCACACCTGTAATTTCGGCCCTCGGGAGGGTGAGACAGGTCACTGCAAGTTCAAGGCCAGCCTGGACTACATGGTGATCTCAAGGCCAGCTTAAACTACACAGCGAGCAAGAGCCTGTCTCAAACAAAAACAAAAAGAATAACAATGGTTTTAAATACAAAGCTAATCCTCAAATTCATTGTTATTAAAAGAAAAAGGGAGAAACAGAGGGTATGGTGGAGAAAGTTCTTTTTACAGAAAACAGCAGATAAATTGGAGTTTTGGGGCGGTACGCAGAGGGAGAAACATCCTAAATCCAAGGCCACTCTGAGTAACTTAAGGAGAATCTGTCTTAAATTTTAAAAGGCTGGGGATATAGCTCAGCACTTCTTAGGTTCAGTCTGTGGCACCACAAATAAAACAAAATTTAAATGTAGAAGAAATACAGAATCAGAAAGTTATCACTTTGTAATAGCAAAGTAATAGTTAATTTAGGCAAGGATAATTAATACATGCTAAAACCACTAGATGAAATACTATTGAATAAGACATTCACACATCCTCCAAATACAAGCCTAAAATCTTTTGTAAATTATAGCATTGTACCTTTACCCTTTTGTAACAAAATATGTAAATGATCAAATTTAGAATTCCTAATAACTAATAATATGTGTCCCCTGAGGGCCAAAAGGGGAAGTAAAGAGCACCACCTATATAGTTTCTCAAAAATTTATTTAACCTGAATCTAATCATGAGAAAATAACCACATGAATCCAGATTATGATACACTCTGTAAAATACTTGGCCAGACGCTTCAGAATTGCCATGTTCATGAAAGAGGAGAAAAAAATGTACCATACTGTCCCTAGATTGTAAGAAACTATGACAACTGAATGTGAAGTACCTTGATCGGGTCCTGGGCTGGAAATAAAACAAGAGACATCTTGGAGATAACTGGAAAGAGCTGAAGTGTCGTTAGGTTTGGACTTTCAAATGATAAAACAAAAATAAAGTATATCTTAGAGAAGAGATAAATTTGGCATATTAGTTTGGGTAAAGGGTACACAGTAAACAACATACAATAAAGGCTGCTATTCTTTCAATGTTTCATTAATCACAAATTTTCAAATACAAAGACAGGAGCTGGGGAACACATCTGTCTCTTGCTAGTTCCTTCACTCAGTATTTTTTCGCTTTGTTTAAATTTCAAATCTTCATTTAAATGTCTGTATTCTTTAGTTATCTTTTCCTGTGTATCCCAGTCAAGCCAATATACTGATCTTTTTTTTTTTTTTTTTTTCAATATATTGATCTTTGGGTTGGGGATTTAGCTCAGTGGTAAGAGCCCTTGCTTAGCAAGCTCAAGGCCCTGAGTTCGATCCCTGGCACCCAAAGGAAAAAAATAAAAAGGCAGTCATTATCAATATATTGATCTTCGTGTATCACAAATCACCCCTACAAATGTTCTCTAGAAAGGCAGTCCCTTGCCATCACTATATTAGAATCTAGTACTGTCTTTCTATAGATTAAGTATACATTTCTCCTTGCAAACATGAACATCTGTAAATTAATACATGCTGTTTAAATGTACTTGAAATCAAATTTTATTAAAGCTCTCCAACATTAAATTATACCTCAGAATTCTAATTTTTAGGAACGAAAGTTCCAAGTGGTATGCTTAATCCTCAGGACTCTGATAATTAACCAGTAAAATTACAGTGTATCAAAAGATCATTATTTCTAAATACAGTGTGATCAAGTACACTTTCCTCATCCCTTTGTGAAATCATCCAACACTTAGTTATTCCATGCACTTTTCAATTCTTATTGCTTCTCAAATTCTTTATGTAACATTTGACTTAAAAAAAATAAACATTTGACTGCTAACACATTCATCATCCTAAAAGTCCCATCCGTTTTATAATTTGGTTTAATGATGGTTATAAGTAGCCTGTAGATCAGACAGACTAGGTTTGAATCTTGACTCCATTGCTTTGTACCATAGCTATGTGACCTTAGGCAAGTTAATCACTCTGTTATTTGCACTTCCCAATGTATAAAATATGAATAATAACACCTTTTTTGCAGTGGGCTTTTTGAAAGATTATTTAATCTATATGTCAAGTGGGCCTGGGGATTTATTTAGCTCAGCGGTTAAAGTGCTTGCCTTGCAACCACAAGGACCCGAGTTCGATCCCCAGCACCAAAAAAAATAAAAAATAAAAAAAAAAATAAACGTGTACGTCAAGTGTTTTTTTAACAGTGATGGGCATCCAATAAGCACCATAAGTCTTAGCTATTCTTTTTTCTGTTTTTCTACTTTGGCTACTCCTTCTAAATGTCCTTTACAGGGTTCTTAATTCTTTCCTTACTCCCTTAAATATTTATGAAGTTTGTATTCCCAGATCTGTGACATCTATCCTTCTTCACTGGAGGCTCTTCTGTGAGGAATACTGTCCAGATCTATAGTTTGTACTGTGTGTGTGCATGTGTGCTTTTTCAGTCCAGAGTAGTCAACTTATGTAGTATAGGTTCTACTAGACACTGCTCAGTCACACCTCGCTGACTCATCAGCACCTAAAGCACAATTTATCCAAAGCAAAATTCACTGTTCGTTTCCTGTTTAGGTGACAATGCTACCTATCTATCTACTTTTGACTTCAATGGTCCTAGCCAAAAACTGTCAATTTTACCTTCTGAATATCTCTGTTCACCATCCCAACTGTAGCCATTTAAGGATCGTTTATCACTTGGTAACTGAATACAGCCTTCTGGCCTCCAGTCTGGACCACTATAACACACTCTTCACTCTACTTCCAGGGTGATCTTTCTGAAACACAAATCCAGACTTCTTAGCAAGGAAACAGTACTTCATGCTGTTGATCCTGACCATTCCTCCAACATTCTAGTTGCCCAGGCAACTTGCGTGTACAGTACATAGTGTGCCCATGTTGTGACCTCTGCACATAATGCTCTCCATCCAGGGAATACATCTTCTCTTCACCTGAATTTTTAGATATCCTAAACTCAGAGTTCCTTTTCCTGAAACAACTTGAATAGCACCTGCCTACCCATTCCTCTTCTCCTACAGAAGAATGTCATCAAACTCTTGAATACATGGTATTTGTTATTATCACAGTGCTTAATTAGGTTGAATTCTAATTGTCTCTTATCTCCTCTCTCAAATCTCCAGTACATGTAAAATGCGATGCCTGAAAATACGTTCTCTAATAAAGGTCCCTATCCAGATCTAACATTACCTTTCTATCCAGTTGGATTTACAAATGAAGGTCAGAGGGCCCCAAAAGCATAAATAAGCTCTTTTTCTTTCAAAAGAACCCTGTGAATGTACATCTGCTGTGGATATACACAACAGAGTCTTTGTTCTGTTGCCCTCAGGGATGTGCACAGTGACTCACTCAAAAATGGCTCCAAGTACAATGGTGCTCTTTTGACAATTCAGAAAAACCTCTATAAGGGTATAGTGAAAGACCATATTTTACATTCTGAAGCAGATTAATAAATAATTACAGGGTTACTAAATTGTACATTTTTTCAGTGCAAACTCTAACTTGTGGTAATAGAAGTATACTAGTCATTTTTTCAAGAAACAACTGGGGGCTGGAGACTTAGCTCAGTGGTTGGAATGCTTGCCTTGCAAGCGCAAGGCCCTGAGTCCAATTCGCCGGCACCAAAAAAAAAAAAAAAAAAAAAAAAAAATCCCCAGCACCAAAAAACAACTGTTTCTGATTGTAAGCAGGGAATTAATACCTATCTGAGCATGAACTTTTTGCCCAGCGAGTTTTAAATGATCTGGTGACAAAACATAAAAAATTAAAAACTTTTGACATGATGCCACTAATCCTAAGTACTTTATTGGTTTTTAGCATAAAAAGATGTTCCAGATTTATAATTTTTTTTTTTTTTTTTTGGTGCTGGGGATTGAACTCAGGGCCTGTGCTTGTGAGTCAAGCGCTCTAACCGCTGAACAAAATCCCCACCCTCCCCTGATTTATAATGTTCTTGCCTTAGTACTGAAAGCCTTTTATTCAAGGAACCGTGGTTCCATTTTTTTCTCCCCCAGTACTGGAGATTGAACCCAGAGCTTTTGTGCTGTGCTACATCCCCAGTCTTTTTCTTCTTTTTTTTTTTTTTTTTTGAGACATGGTTGCACTATGTTGCCCAGGCTAGGGTTCCCGCTTGTGTTATTCCACTACTGCTTCAGCCTCCCGATGTGCAGATATTATAGGCTGGTTCTTTTTAATGGAAAATGAATTTAGAAACAAGGGTTTGGGCTCCAAATGTGATATTTCACGGTTTAGTGTGCCATTTTTTTGAGTCTGTGGGTATATCTTGATGAATGAGAAAACCAGTGAATGAAATTCTGTGTTTAATATATTATGGTCCTGTTAACTTGGGGATAGTTTAATCCATTCATGCTGAAGGTTGCAATCTTTTTTATTGTTGTGCATAAAATTCATGTTACCTAGAAAAATTCAAGGAACAAGAATTTGAAGAGAAAAATTTTTTATTATATTCCTTTTTTTGTGATGTTCCAAAAAAGGACCACTGGGCATAACTGGGCTAAATTTTAAAATAGCTTGACTGGTCTGCTGAATGTAATCCTTAGTTAGTAATTTTATAGTACAAATGGCAATACTGTGTGATAGTCTCAGTGCTAGATACTTTATGAGCATTTTAAAATTTATTGTCCAAAAATATTTTATCATTCCCATGGCCCAGTTAATAAATATTTTTATGTTTTATTTATTTACTTACATCGACATATAAAAATTGTACACATTATCAGTTGCATCTATCTCATAGTGGAGTCCAAGTTTTTAAAAAAATTTTTTTAAGTGAATACATAAACATTGTACGTATTTATGGGGTACCATATGACATTTCAATACATGTATATGTTATGTAATGTCCAAACCAGGGTAATCTGTTTTCTTAAATGTTTGTCACTTCTTTATAGTGAAAACATTCAAAATCTTTCTTAATAGGTTTAAAAGTATATATGTAATACCTGTAGTCACACCTGTATTCACGCTACTGTGCAGTAGCACACCAGAACATCTTACTCTTAGTGCACTGTAACTTACTACTCATCAGTTATCTTTCTGTATCCTTGTCCTCCCCTACCCTTCTCTTCTGCCCATTCTCCTCAGCTCTGTTGGCCACTATTTATTCTTCTCTCATCTTCCATGAGACTACCTCTTGTAGAATCTACTTCTAAGGGAGATCATACGGTGCTTATCCTTCAGTGCTAGGCTTACTTCACTTAACATAGTTGTTCATAATAATTTCTTTGTATTTTTGTGGTGACAGTTATAATGTCTCCCTCTTCATCTCCAAGTTTACATCTTCGCTCTTAGTCTAGCTAAATGTTTATTTTTATCTTTTCAAAGAACCAGCTTTTTTTGATTTTTTTGGTCTCCATTTCTTTTTTTTTCTGTCCTGATATTATTTCTTTTCTTCTAATTCAGGGTTTGGTTTATTCTTGTTTTTTCTGATTCATTGAGCTGCAATATTTGGTTTATTTGAGGTCTTTCTGCTTTTTTGATGTAGGTATTGAATGCTGTAAATGTCCCTATTAATATTGCTTTTGTTGTATCCCATGGGTTTTGCTATGTTGTGTCTCTGTTTTCATTTATTTCAAGACAATTTTAAATTTACTTCTTGATTTCTATCTTGATCAATTGGTTGTTCAAAAGTAAATTGTAAAAGGCGAAAGATTTCTATGATCTGAAGAGAAACCAGAGTATGAAAAGTAAAATTATTTAGTTTCCATGTAATTATATAGTTTTCAAAATTTTTCTTGTTACTCATTTTTAGTTTTATTGCTTTGTGGCCAGAAAGATACTTGATATCATTTCAATTATTTTTAAGTCGTTGAGAATTGTTTTGTGGTCTGTCCTGTGTTCTGGAGAATGTTTGTGTGCTGGTGAGAAAAATGTGAACTCAGTAGCTGTTGAATGAAATGTTCTGTAGATGTCTGTTGGGTCTGTTTAGTGTAGGGTACAATTTAACTCTACTCTTTGTTTCTAGATGATCTTTTTATTGCCAAGAGTGGGGTGTTAAAACACATCAGCTATTGGATTCTGTCTCACCCTTTGAGTCTGTTAATACTTGTTTTACATATTTGGGTGTTCAGATACTACATGCATTTAGAATTGTTATTTCTTCCTGCTCAATTATTCCCTTTATCATTCTGTAGTGACCTTGCTTATCTCTTTTTGCTGTTTTTGATTTTAAAGTCTGTTTTCTCTGATATAAGGATGGGTGCTCATGCTTTCTCTTGGACTTATTTGCATGGAATATCTTATTCCATCCCTTCATTTTTAGCCTGTGTTTGTCCTTAGAGATGAAGTCAGTTTTGTATAAGCAACATGTAGTTGGGTCTTAGATTTTGTTTCGTTTAAATCCATTCAGTCACTCTGCATCTTTTAATTGGAGAATTGAGTTCATTTATATTCAAGATAATTACTGATAAATAAGCTCTTAGTGTAACCATTTTGTAACGTGATTTCTAGTTTTATTGCATTTCCTTTCATTGTCCCTGTTACTGTCTTTCTTGGTAATTAAGTGATTTACACTAGTAGTTTTAATTCTGTATTATTTTTGGTTTGTCTAGTATGGATGATTGCTTTATGGTTAGGCCTGGAGTATACATGTTTTGATTATAACAAGCAATTTTGAAATGATAGCAACCTCATATGACAGTAAAGAACAGAACCAAACAAAAAAGAACGAGAAGATAGTTTGTTTTTTACTCTTCATACTAAAGTTATGAATGGTTTATGCACCAGCCTTACGATACTAGAACATTCTGAATTTGTCTCTATAATTACTTTTACCAGTGAGTTTCATACTTTTTCCATGTTTTCTTAATCATTAGTATCTCTTTCAATTAGAAGAATTTCCTTTAGCATTCCTTGTAAGACAGGTCCGATGAAGATAGATCCTCTCACCATTTGTCTGATAATGTCTTTGTGCCTCCTTTCTAGAAAATAGCTTTGCTGGGTACAGTCTTCTTGGTTGAGTGTTTTGCCTTTGTTACTGTGAAAATTTCATGCCACTCTCTCCTGGCTGTAAGGTTTCTTTCTGACAAGCTTGCTATCAGCCAAATTAGGACACTGTATGTTGTTTTCTCTAGCAGCTTTGAGAATTTTTTCTTTAAATTAAGAATCTCTTTTATCTTTTGCATTTGAGAGCTTGGTTGTAAGATATCTTGAAGTAGACTTGGTTGAGTTGAATCTGACTGGTGACCTTTTACCTTCCTGTACTTGAATGTTGTATCCTAGATTTGGGAAGTTTTCTGTTATTATTTCTTTTAGTATGTTTTCTACTCCTTTGACAGTCTCAAGTCCTTGCACCCCAGTAACCTGAATATTTGCACTTTTAATATTGTCACAAAGAAAAAGAAAATATTGTCACAAAGTTTGTGTAAGCTTTCTTCATTTCTTTAATTCTTTTAAATTTTTTTCTCTTACAGGTATGTATTTTCAGATAGGTCCTCTCCGCTACCACTGCCCAAGTACTGGAATTTAAGCCCAGGGTCTCATACATGGTAGGCAAGCACTGTACCAGTGAGCTTCCTGCTCAAAGTTGGAGGAGGGCAGCGGAGGAATTCTACTGCCTGGCCTAACAGAGTTCCAGCAGCTCAGACTCTGAGTATTGGCCTGGTAGTTTGGCTTTTGGGGCTTTGCTCAGCTCAGGATTTCACCGTACTGCATATTAAGACTAAGGCCTGAACTAAATTTTCTCTTTCTACCCAAAGTAGGAGGCATCTTTCTCCGTGCTCACTCCTTGGAGTTGGAACAGTGATGACATAGGCAACTCGCCTTCCCACCTTCTTCAATACATTTTTTTTTTCATTTTGTTATACTAAGAGTAGGCATTGTGATCTCTCCCCTGACTTCCTTAGCTCTTGTGAAGATAGTTTGGCCCATGAATAGCTGTTTCACTTGTGTGCCTGTGGGGAGGCAATCAGAGGAGAATTCTTACTAGTTTGTCGTTTTGCTTTACCCATCTCACCATACTGTTTTAATTACTGTGTAGCTTTGTAGTATATTTTGAGGTCAGGTAGTGTAATGCTTCCTGTTTTGTCTTTTTTGCTCAAGATTTCTTTTTTTTTTTGTAGTTCACACAAATGTAGCGATTGTATTTTTCTAGTCCTGTGAAGAAAGTCACTGGTATTTTGATAGAGATTGCATTGAATCTATAAATCATTTTGGGTTGTGTAGACTTTTTTTTTTAATGAGATGAGGGATCTCACTTTGTTTTTTTGTTTTGTTCTGTTTTTGAGACAGAGTCTTGCTGCGCACTTTAGGGTGGTCTTGAACTCAGTATGTAGCCTAGGCTGGCCTTGAACACAGCAGTACTCCTGCCTCAGCCTCTCAAGTGTTAGGATTATAGGCATGTTCCACCACACCTGGCAGTATAGACCTTTTAACAATCTTGATTTTTCCAAACTATTAACACAGGATATCCTTTTTAAAAATTAATTTATTTTTATTAGTGCATATTTGCCATACATAATGATCACATTCATCATAGGGAATTTGTATCGGTACATAATATATCTTAATTCTTTTTTCCATTTCTCTCCCCTCCTTTCAACCTTTTTTTTTTTTTTTTTTTTTTTTTTTTTTTTTTTTTTTTTTTTTTTTTTTTTTTTTTTTTTTTTTTTTTTGTGGTGCTGGGGATTGAACTCAGGGCCTTGTTTTTGCTAGGGTCCCAGCCCCTCCTTCAACCATTTGTCTTCTCCCGGTTTACAAAAACTTTGTTTCCATTTTCTCCTTTCCATTCTCTCTCTTTTTTTTTAAATCCCTTTTTTCTTCTTTCCCTTCCTTCTTCCTCCTCCCATGTTCCCCTCTCCCATTTGAACATGTTCTTCCTACTTCCCAATATTTTTCCTCCGTTTTGCTTCTTATTTACCCTTTGGGTTTCTCATACACAGAAACAATGTAATATTTAAACTCGTGTGCCTGATTTATTTCACTTAAAATTATGGTCTCGGGCTGTCACAGTTTCAGAAGTATGGCCATTTTCACTGTATTGTTTCTGCCTATCCAGAAACAGAAGATGTCTTTTTCATTTTCTGATACTCTCTATAGTCTCATTTTTCAGAATACTATAGTTTTCCATGTAAGGGTCTTTGAATTCATTCATTAGATTGAATCCTAAGTATTTCATTTTTCTCAATAATATTAACACAGGATGTCTTTCCATTTTTTGTGTCTTCTTCAATTTCCTTTATCAGAGTTTTATAGTTTTTATTGTATAGGTCTTTCACTTTGGTTAAATTGTTGCTAGGCATTTTTTTTCAGACTTGGAGATGATTCTTTAAATCATTTGGAGATGATTCTTCAGCATAATTTTTCATTATAAAACCTACTTGCAGAATGTATGTATGGTGGAATTGAATCTTTGTTGACCTTAGGAGCCATCCTAAGAGATTTTTCATCATTAAAATTACTGGGATGGACCTGTTTTATAAGTGAAAAAGAGACGGAGTAAATTATTTTGATTAGTGAAGGTTTTAGATATTAGATGTTTTGTTGAAAGTTGTATATAATGAAGTAAGCATATCATAGATGAGAAATCCACTAGTTTTACATACTGTGACACGGTAGAATGCAGAATTTCTCTAAACATCTCAGTTTGAGTTTTTCAAGTTTTGGTTTGTTTTCTAAGCATCTGTAGAGTCGCAGTAAGCAGAATTGGGAAATAGATTTGTGGAAAGCAGCACATTGTTTGGCACAATCTAATGAAGTGGTTAAAAATCCCATCCTGCTTATTAGAAATATATGTTTAAAGGAATCATCAACTACACATAACACAGGGCTGCAAATATTAACTGCTTCACTTAGCACTGAAACTGAAAGCCCACGGAATAAATCTGTAATGAATGCTACAGATACAGATTTTTCTGAAGGGTGTAAAGAGAGCTGCTCTGTTTTAGGATGGCAGAAGTCCCACCACATCAGTTTACCCAACTTCGCTCGCAGAAATGACAGCTAAGAGGGGTTGGCTGGTCAGCGTTAGGAGGTACAGTCATGCATCGGTTAGTAATGGGCGTATGTTCTGAGAAATTCATTATTTGGCTATTATGTGGTTGTCCAAACATCATAAGAAAGGCTACTTACAAAAACCCAGATGATATAGCTCAATCACTTGATGTGGCCCCTTTGTCGCAAGTTTACCATAGTAAATTTGAGGTGTATGAGGCTGCTGCCAGTGTAACATGGCATATTATTTTACAGTGAACTTTTTTTGTATGTAAGTAGGAGTATACTTCAACAATAAATAGTATAATAAATATACCAGTAACAGCTATTTATTAATCAAGTATTATGTACCATAATTACATGTGTTGTACTTTAGTAGGACTGACAGCACAGTGGGTTTTTTAAACTCCAGAATCATCACAGACACAAAAATAATGTATTACACCACTTTATTACAGCTACAAGATCAGTAGGCAGTAGGAAATTTTCATCTTCATTGTAGTATTACAAAGCCACCATCATACATGTGGCAGGTTGTTGACTAGAATATTGTTGGTCAGAATCATCACCGCTTCCTCAGTTTCCTTTTTTCCCAAGGTGACCCCAGGAATCCATTATTTTCCCCGGGAACCCATTATTTTATTTCTTATCCTGATACTTGTGCTTCTAATACCCTTGGGTAATTTCTGCAGTGTTTTGTTGTTGCAGTTAGAGAAATAGATGTTACTAATCTGGGATGTCACAACATTAAAGTGTATTCTATGTAAATGATCAGCACTGCCTTGAATCTAGTATGTAAATTTGTAAGTGCCAGGAATGTCTGTAAAACTTTAGTCTGCCTGGGTCAGGGTCCTTTGTCCTCCCCTCCTTTTGCCTCCCTATTGTTGTTGAAAGGGGTAAGAGGACCTTTCTATAAAAAGTATTATTGATTTTAAACACACCAATAGCCTAGTTAGATGTTGTAGTACTTCAGTCCTGTCTCATAGGTAACTGGTACTAAAGCTCCAAGAAACCCCTTTCCAAACTGTGTTAGTTAGAATTCTCTAGAGGAACAGAATCAATAGAAAATATATGTATAATTGTGGTAGAGGATTTATTAAATAGGCCTATGGAATCAGAGGTTGGGAGTCTGTCTGTGTGCTGGAGAGCTATTAGGATCCAGTAGCTGCTCAGCCAAGAAGTTGCAGACAGCAGAACCTGTCCAAGGTTGAAGACCTAGAAACTCAGTGAACAGTCCCCAGCGAGAGTCTGCATTGGAAAGCTGAAGAAACCAGAGACCTGGTGAGCAAGGTCCAAAGACAACAGCAGCAAAAGACACACTGCTTGAGACAGGGCTCTTTAAAATGGGCACATTTCCTCCTCCTTTCCTTTTTAAATTCCATCTAGGCCTATTGGTTGGTGCTACCTACATCCAGGGTAGGTCTTCTCTCCTCACTTTGTTGGCATTCATGTGAAGCATCCACAGACATACCCAGACCTGTGATTTACTAATCTACTAGGCATTTCTCAGTCCATTCAAGATGACATATCGTGATTAACAATCACACAAGCCTAGCATTGTAGAGTCAACACCTCCTTGCTGCCTGCTGCAAACAAAATACTAAAATTACCTCCATTAGGTGAGAGAAAATGACCACTTGCCACTACAACTGTCTTTTGTTCTGGGGGGTTCTTTTCTGTCCTTTGTGAAGGCTTAGCATTTTGTGACCCTCAAACCTGGTATACCTCAAACTTAGGAATGACTGTAATTTACCAAACTTAGTGTTTGTTTCCATTCTCCATTTTAGGTTACCAGGTAGATAATCCAGTGTGGGATAGATCCTGCCTGTACACCAGTGGTTTGGGAACTTATTTAACCACAGTCCTCTGAGCCCTCTTCCGGAATTCTGGGGCAGGGGTTGAGGATTTCCATTTTTCTCCAGTTCCCAAGAGATGGTGATGGCGATGGTGTTGGTTTAGGGTCTCAACAGAGTTGTTACTCATGTGCAGCAGAATTCAATTCTTGCTGATTGAAAGAAAGGGAATTTTATTTATTTATTTGTTTATTTACCTTTTTTAAAAAAAAATTAGTATATGTTTGCAGTTCATGCAGTTTATAATTGTCTTGGGGAGTGGTTACATGTGCCTGCTATAGCTTGTTTCTTTTGGGGGCACATGCTGGGAATTGTTTCTGTTTTTTGGTTTTTTTTTTAAATCTCCTTCCCCTTCCTACTCCCTCCTCCAGTTCCCCTATTCCATTTTTCGTTAATCTTAGCTCATGTCATGATACCTGATGTTTACAGTAATTGAGGTAGTTAGGTTCCCGAACATGGCATATCTTTGTTCTACTTATTTCCTCTTCCCCTCCTCCTCACCCTGGCCCTTGTTCCCTTGGTCCACTTTCTTACTGCAAGAGATCCATCCCCTTGTCCCCTTCTGTCTATCCTTTATCATTCTCTTTGTTTGTACTTTGCCTCACTCACATGAGAGATACCATACGGTATTTAAATTTATGTGTCGGGCTTATTTTACTCAGCATTATATTTTTATTTATGGTTTTTTTGAGACAGGCTCTTGCTATATAGTTCAGGCTGGCCTTGAACTCACAGTGTAGCCCACGCCAGCCTCAAATTTACATTGACCCTCTTGCCTCAGCATCCTGAGTGCTGAGATTACAGGTGTGCACCACTGTGCCCAAAAGAAAAGGAATTTATTGAAATACTTTGGGCAGCTACAGAATTGCTTGAATTACTGGAAAAGTAGACTTGGGCTAAGCTACTGTGATCCATTTTTTTTTTTTTAAGTTACACATTTGACAATAATACTTTCGCTATTAGCACTGAACAGGGGGTACCACAGCTTGCACTACTGGGTAGCTGTACTCCACACTGCCTGTGTTGGAAGACCTTGCTCCCATCATTAGCTGTGAAAGATTATGTGCATTTTTCGCTTTTTGTTATCACTAGCTTCTAATCCAAGGTCTAGCATTAATGTGCGTGATTGGTAACACCTTGGATAATTTGCCCATTCTTTAATTGTATGAGAGCTTAGAAAAAAGAAAATCTGATGTTTTCAGGTTTCATAGTGGGAGACAGAATTCTGCCAACAATAAACTTGAAAGGTAGGGTATTCTCCAAAGTGCTCTTCATTCATGCCTTGGCCTAATTGGTTGATGTTTTCAATCATATGTTTCAGGAGTTTGCACAATATGGTCTGAAATCCAAATTAGCCTGCTGGTTTTTTTTTTTTTGTGGTGCCAGGGATCGAACTCAGGCCCTTGTGCTTACAAGGCAAGCACTCTAATCACTGAGCTAAATCCCCAGCCCCAGCCTACTGTTGTTTTTACAAATAAAATTGTATAAGAATACAATTGCCCCCATTCATTTAACTGTTGTCGGTGGCTGTTTTCATGCAACAAAGATAGTACCAAGTAGTACAAAACATTTAGCCAAAAAACCTAGAATATTTACTTTCTCACCCTTTATATTTTGTCAACTCTGGATAGGAATAATACTTATATTTCAGATCAAATACATGCTGTCACTGTTATAGATGTTGTAGGGAACTGCAAGTTCTTTTGTCCAGATTATTCCTCTGGAATAAAGAGATTACAGGCAAATAACTGAGCAGACTTTCAGGTATTTGAAGAAGGGCTTTTAGAATCACTTGATAAACTTCGTCAGTTTCTTTTCAGACTGAACACTAAAGAACCTCAAACTTATGAATGATATTCTCACTTAAATTTTAATATTGGAAAGTTAATTCCTAATTCTGTGTCAGATACTCATGGCATTAATGTTAAATTGCACGTTTTCTGCATAGATTTGTACTGTTTGTGAACAAAGGAAATTACACAACCCAAATTTAGTTGAGAGTCTCAGTACGCTACTTTTACCTATAGGTCAAGTTATGGCAGTTGTGATTCTGTTTGCCATAATATAACCTTTGTGTTTGAGAGGTTTTCAGAGCTTGTTTGACACTAAAACAAAATTGTCTTCATGTCAAAAATTACAAACTCACTTCTATAGGGTGGGAATTTTGTGTATGTTTGCCTGGATAAAGACTTCTCACTTAAAGGGTAGGACCCAGTACAGTCATCTCTTGGGTTTGATTACAGGACCACAGCTCATGCCAGAATCTGTGGATGCTCAAGTCCCTTGTACTACATGGTGTAATATTTGCTTATCACCTAGACATCCTCCCATTCACGTGAAATATCTCTAGGTTACTTACAATACCTACTAAAATGTAAAGTCTTGTTATACTTTATTGTTTATAAAATGATGGGGGCGAAGTCTGTACATGTATGGATGCATCTTTTTCTGAGTATCTTTGAATAATCTCAGTTGACAGTGGTTTGAATTCCCAGATGTGGAACCCATGGATGTGAAGGACTGATTGTATAGAACCATACTTTGACCATTGTGTTAGTATATGTGCTACAAAAGCAAGCCCTGGCCATTGTTTTAAAAGTCTCACTTGATGTAATTGGACAAGAAAAAGGGTAAAAACATAGATGCATTGGAAAGGAAGAAATAACACTGTACTTATTCACAGGTGTTGTTACTGTATACCTAGAGAGTCCAAAAGAAGTTACTATGTGAATTAAGTGCATTTATTAGCAGGAGTTTTTATATTCAAATTTATTGTGGAGAATCAATTGATTTCTGTAAACCACTGACCAAAAAAAAAGCTAGTTACAAAATAACATTTCAAAGCCTTAAAAATCTTAAATACTTGGGAATAAATGCAGCAAGGTATAGAAGTTTTTTTTTTGCACTGAAATGCAAAACATTTATTTAATCTGGTCCTGTGGAGAAGCAGATGTCAAGGCAGCATTAGACATGCAAGAGATTTATTAGGGGAAATGCCTGTGAGCAAAGATGGAGAGACAGCTGGGAAAGCAGTCGGACCAGGGTACTAGTGTGACTCTTATGAAGAACAGAGGGAAGGAAAGTTGGATGGAAGTGCCTTCGACTGTGGTGCAGTTCTGTAGATATTTGTCAAAGTAGCTAGGAAATCTTTGAGTCCACCAGAGTAGTTCTGTCTCCAAGAACAGACTTGCCTTAGTATCTCTGCAGGCTAACTCATTGTTTGGGAATATACCATGGGAACATTGGCCCCCATGTAAGCATGATAATGAATTGCATGCATAGTAATGGGCCTTTTGTCCATGACAGTCCCTGTAGTTAGAGACTTAAGAGGCACATTGTCAAGGCCACTGTAGTTTACACCTTTACACAGATTCACTTATTCTTACAGGGAAGGTGTAAGGAACAGCTTCTTCTTCATGGTTCGCCCATACCTCTTTTCCTGACAATTGGCAGAAGAGAGATGGCGGTGGGAAGAACTGTAGTCCCTATTGTTATGGCTAGTCTTACAGTTACAACTGGTACTTATCCTCTCTCTTCTACTATACATTTTATTTTTCTCCTTACTCTCAGATAAACACTCCATGTCTTATTTCATGACAGATCTCCATTTCTTATTTCTTTTTTTTATTTTAATGGCACATTTTCGATATACATATTGATAACTACATTTTTTATTTCATAGTATGATTCAAACCTGTTTTCCTAGAATGTGTGTACCCTTGGTAATGATATCCTTTTTAGGCTAATACTTCTGTATCTGTCTGTTTACACTTACAGTAAGGTAAGGGAGTATCTGGGTTCCATACATATTCCTCCTTGTTAATGTGAAATAAAAGCAGCTCTACTTCTACCTCCAATAAGGATCATTTAACCCTGCCAAAACAGCAACTCCTCTTGCCCACTGGTTCTGAGGCCCAGGAGATGACTTACACTGTCCCCTGGCAAGAGTATACAATGTACTCTTTGGAATCAGGACCTCCAAACCTGCAGACCCCACATTTGTAGAGATGGGAAGCACAAAGCCCTTAATGGTTCATTGGGAGTAATGCTAAGAGAGTGATTTTGCTTGTGTTCATTGGTTCTTGGACCCATGTATCCTTCCTGCTGTGTAGTCTCATATACAGGTCCCTGATTTAAAACTATACTTTGCATGCTAAAAAAATGTTAGTCCTATTTATTCATACTGTCTTCATACTAAAACTTCAGCTGTGTTTTTAGAAGCATGCGTCAGTGTTAAGGCCAGTTACTTTTGGGTGCTATGTATGATGAGTAGTCATGAGTTTACTTCTATACCAGTACTAATCATAATCTTAAACCATAATCCCAAATGCCATCATCCTAAATATTGATATCTTGAAAGCTGCAGTCCTGAAATCCCAATTCCTGTTGGGGGAGAGGGAGTATATAAAGGAATAGAGGGCTGAGGATGTGGCACTAGTAGAGCACTTGGCTAGCATGCCTGAGGCTCCAGGTTGCATCCCAGCACCACGCACCCCCCCACACACACAGAGTATCCAAATTGAGGGGGGTGAGGAGGTTTTGGGGGGGAGGATTTGAGCATCTTCCATTCTATTCACTACCTGCCTCTTTACACATAGCATGATGCATACCTTTAAAAAATGCTTCATTGGAAAATAAAAAGATTTCAGACTTTGTGACCTGAACCAAAGACAGTTGCAGGTAGGAGTAGAGGTTCCTCCACTGTTAGAAAATATGTTAATACCATTATTCTTGGTTAGGGATTTGATTGTTGAAGAAATTAAATTTCTAATATTTGCCTATCAACCTAACATAGAAAAACTAGGGCTTGCTTCACTTTAGCTAATGGGTGAGCTTTCAAAACTGTCCCCACTATTTTTGTTTTCTTTTTTCTTTTTCGCAGTGGGTGATGGGAATCGAACTCAGGACCTTGCACTTAGCTAGGCATGCTGTACCACTTGAGCTAAATCCCCAACCCCTATTTTTGTTTTCTTTATCAAGCAGTTATAATTCATACCCCAGTTGCAGCTGAAAATATTAGAATTTATCTGTTTATTTACATATTATGAGTGGAAAAAGCGAAGTACTTGTAAGCACTTATTTGAAAGTTTGGTAGACTGTACAGAAGAAAATAGATATTTGAGTCCTCAAACTGTCATTAACAGATTTGGAATTAGGTGCAATCAAGGCTTCTAAAAGTTAATTTCAAGGTGTTACCAATGAGGAATTTTTTTCTGTTAAACCAGTGCACTTGTTGAAAATTTTATGAGTGCATTGGCCGCATGATAAGTCAGTCAGGAAAACTGGAGTTTAAAAATTTGTTTACTGGGCACACACTTGTAATCCTAACATTCCGGGAGGCTGGGGCAAGACGCTTGCAAGTTTAAACCTAGCGATCTGTATCTGAGTGCATCTGGACTGGATTTCTGCTTAGCCAAAACAGTGTAGAAGCATAGCACAGATGGTGGGAAAAATCTAATGGAGAATGTTCACATCCAATACTGTATATTGAATCATAGAAGAATTCCAGGATTTTAGGGAGTTGGTTTGTTTGTGTGTTTGAGACAGGGTCTTGCTTTGTAGTTCAGTCTGACCTTTGAACTCACTGTGTAGCCTAGGCTGGCCTTGAACTCATGGCAATCCTCCCACGTCTGCCTTCCAAGTCTGGGAATTAAAGGCCTGTGCAACTACACTTGGCTACATCTGCACTTGTGAAAGATAAAATTCTTAAGATCTTGGCTCTGAGCAAGTATAAATGTGGTGATGACCATCATCACAGCTTTTGACTGATCTTGTCAAAAAACTTAGGTTGTCTGTCATGGTATTTCAGATACCTGCAGTTATAAACTTGGTGTACACAGCAATCATAGTGATACACATTTATATAGTTCCCTTTTTGACCTTTTTTGGTGAATATGGCTCACCTGCTCATAACTTATACCCACGTGTGCAATTGTGGTTAGTAGAGGTGTTTATTACTGCCTACTTTATTGTACAAAGTGACCTGTGGAGTGTTCTGGTATTTTGTTGTTTTGTTTTGTTTTTGCAGGTTTGTTTTGCAAAATTTGGGGGATTTAACCCAGGGCCTTTGCACTGAGCTACATCCTCAGACTCCCCCCACCCCCATGGGATCTTGTTAAGTTGCCCAGACTGGCCTTAAACCTGTGATCCTCCTGCCTTAGCCTCCCAGATTGATGTCAGTTATTATTTTATACATTTCTCAAAACCTCTTTTAACAATGTACACAAATTACTTTTAAAGAATTTTTAAATTTTTTTTCTTTATTTTATTTTTCTTTATTTATTTTTTTGGACTAGGTCTCAGACTGATCTTAAACTCACTCTGTAGCTCAGGCCAGCCTTGAACTCAAAGCAGTTCTCCTGCCTCAGCCTCCTGAGTGCTAGGATTACAGGTGTGTGCCATGATGCCCAGCTAAATTGTTTTTTCTAGGGTTATATTTTTGGGATTTTGATCTTCTGGGATTTTAGACTTTAAGGATTTTGATCATCTGGGATTATGACATTCAAGATTGTGTCTTTCAGGATTATGAACCAAACCCCTTTTGCCTATAAATCAGTTCCACTGGTTGCGTACTTTGCTGTGTGGGATTTCATTCCCATGGTTCAGGCATCCTGTAAGCCCCTGAATTGCAGCCCTGCCTGAAGCTCTGTGATGGGAAAGCCAAACCCAAACTCAAAACTGCTGTACTGGCCTTCTGAGATAGGAGGGACCTGATGTAGTCTGCTTGTTTCCTAATGACTGGTTATTCTACTGAAAGGCAAGACTCAACTCAGGAGTGCCTATGATTGGTTTCTGTTGCTGATAGGTTGGACACTGAAGAGAACCAGTAGCTAAATAGACCTTGAGAGGTGGGAATGCATGCTACTGGGCCCGTGTGCAGCCTTTACCTCATGGTCATCGTGGTCATTCCATTGGTTTACTTACTGCACCAGTATTACATCATCATGGTTATTCAGTGTCTCTTCTTCATGTTTGATGTTTCTTGGTTTTTGTTAGCATAGACTGAAAAAAATGTCCACACTTTGTGCCCATTTCTGTGTCTCCCAGGCTTTTTTTCCTGAACTGTATTATCTCCATTCAGCAGGTTTTAGCTGGTGGTTGGTTCTTTTGTGTCACAGAGATTCGACTGAGATCATTCTCTTGCTACCATTCAGTTGGTAGGTGGACTGGCCTACGATGGCATCACATACCTGGTGCCTAGGTGCTATGCCGTGTGGGCTTTTTTTCTCCTTAAAGGTAACTTGGGCTTTTTGGCAACATTGGTAGTTTCAGGGTAGAAATATGTTTGTGGGCATCTTTGGAAATAAGATGTACCATATCAATTGCTCTCTGCTATTTTCCAAAATTTTGTAGACCTTTCTCATTTAGTGTGATTTTTCTCATGTAATCTTTTATACTCTTAAAAATCTTCTTCACTATTATTTTAGTAAGACTTTAGCAGAGAGATGTTTGCCTGTTCAGTCCATCCTAGTTAATTGGCAGTTATAATCTCCGGAATCAGGGTTTATTGCTGCTTTTCTTAGTGGTTCTCCATGTTGTCTTTTTAACATACTAGAAAGCAAGTTGTCTTAGTTGCTTTTCTTTTTCTTCTTTGTTATCATGTGGTAATTGGTAAGTTGCATTTCACTGTGTGGAGGGTAGTTTGGAAATTGTCTGTCATACTACAAAGGCATTATTCCTTAGAAGGGAGTTAGGGAAGCACATTTCCTGAAGAGAATTTTGAACTTGTATTTATTATCACATGCACCAATAATCTTAAATTAGCATCAGTGATAAAATGCTCCTTTCTGTGAGGGATGTCAGCTGTTTGCATATTCTCATTCTGCTATGCCAGTGCTTTGGTCGAAGTCATACTAATACCCTGGGTTTTTGAACTTTGTTTATTTATAACTAGTTATCTGAATGAGGGCTAAAAAAAGGTTCTGTGTTTCAGAATAGATAGTAACATTGTCCCACTGTTTTTATTTAGTTATAGATGATACTATCATGAGTGTCTTTAGAAAGAGTTTTTTTTTGTTGTTGTTGTTGTTGTTTTGGTCGTGATTTTTTGTTTTTTGTTTTGTTTTGTGTTTTTGTTACTAAGGATTGAACCTAGGTTGTTTGCTCTGAGTTACATCCCCAGACCTTTAAAATTTTTTTTTACTGGAGAGAGAGTCTGTCTTATGTCACTAAGTTACCCAGATGGGCTTGAACTAGAGATCATCCTGCCTTAGCCTCCAAGATAAAAGGAAATTCTTTGCAGAGTTATGTTTTAAGAGAAATATTGATAAACTGAGTATCTAGAGGATGTCAGCCAGGGTTCTTAAAGATCTGGAACCTACAAATATTGAGACTATGTAATCTGGAGAAAATTAAAAGATAATATAAGGCAGTGAACTTGACATGATGGCACATGCCTGCAATCCCAGCTGTTTGGGAGGCTGAGGCAGGAGAATCGCAGGTTGCCATCCTGAGCAAGTTAGTGAGATTCTGCCTCAAAATAAACAAGAAAGCGTTTTTTAATGGCTGGAGGTGGGCTGGGGTTTTAGCTTAAGTGGTAGAGTGCTTGCGTAGCAACCACAAGGCCCTCAGTTCGATTCCCCCCCCCAAAAAAAAAATAAAATAAAAAGGGCTGGGAGTGTGGCTAAATGTTAGTGTGCTTGGTTCAAACCCCAGTACCACAGAAAGAAAAAGAGGAGAGGATAGGGAAGGAGAGTTCACATATTTACGAATGCAGTAATGAGTTTTTAGTTTCTGGTGTTGAGTAGAGGCCACTGACCATATTGAAGAAGAGTTCCTGTGTGAATAGAGGGAACTCTGCCTTTTCAAATCTTTTGTAATTCAGAGGTTTTATGGTTCTTTCATAATTAACAGCTCCATAATAAATGGTTATATACTTAAAAACAGATTTGTGGAGTACCATTTTTTAAAGTGTATTTTAAAAATAAAAACTTTTCTGTTCTACAGGATTTAAATATTATTTATTCTTATCTTCATGGAATGGAAATACTGTCAAATCTCAGGGAACATCAGCTTAGGTAAGTATGGTGTGTTGTTTAAGAGCATGTACTGTGTAGTTACTCCATTTATTCACCAAATATTTGTTAACACTATTTATATTCTTTGTATTGTTTTAAGCCTTTGGACTGTACAAATTAAATTAGGTCCCTAGATTCCTGGAGAGTATATTCTGGTAGGAAATGATTTTGAAGTTGGGAAGAAACATTGAAAATAAAAGTTGTGTATAATATCCCTCAGTGATAAGCACGGGCGAATATAGTAAAGCATGATTATGTGAAGTAAACTAATTGGATAGCTGTGTGAGTTTAGATGGTCAACAAGGACCTCTCAGAATAACAGGAAGGAGCCAAGAACAAGAAACACGGCTTTTTTGTCGATTTAGCGAAGTGGTAGAGCACTTCCCTACCAAGCACAAGACCCTGAGTTCTAGCCTCAACACCTAAAAAAAAAAAGAAAGAAAGAAACAGGGCTTTGGTATTTGAAACATAGAAGAGAGAGAAAGTTGCGGAAAATCAATTTGGATAGGTTGTTGCCAGGGCCAAGTCATTTAGGAACTTCTGTACGATAGACATGGGATTCACATTTCTTACCTCAGTTTTTCTTAGCAATGGCATCTTAAGCAAGTATTACTATTTAAGCTGCAGTTTGTCTTCCAAGATAATGGTGTATTTGGTACCGTTTTCCAAGAATTAAGTATCTAAAACAAAGCACAGAGCTCAGCGTGTGCTAGTTAGTGAAAACAAAAATCTATTTTCTTTTTGTAGTTTGTATTGATATTATGCCAGATGCTTAAGATGGGCGTGCTATCTTTTTTTTTTTTTTTTTTTTGTGGTGCCGGGGATCGAACTCAGGCCCTTGTGCTTGCAAGGCAAGCACTCTAATCACTGAGCTAAATCCCGAGCCCCAAGGGCGTGCTATCTTATATTTAAGCAGAAGGAGCAAGACCCTTGATACAGTATAAACTCCTGTAGACATGATTCATAAACCTCATTTTCCTTTTCTGTAAAGTGGGCTATCTTACTCGCTTATCTTAAATTTTTGTGGTTGTATTTGTGTAAACATGTGAGAGTGCTGTAAAGTACTAACAACGTGATTCTGTGTAACATTTTAATTGAACATGTTTTCTTTCCAAGAGCCATTTATCCTGTTGCTTATCCTGAGTAATTTTAAAGTTTCTGATTATGGGCCAGATTGCTACAATATAATTATTTGGGATTTACCATATTGTGTTCTGTATAACATGATTCGTGTGTTAGTATCTCATAAGTACATCACGAAGAAAGAAGAAAATTGAAAATTATTGCAGTTAGTAGTATTAAAAGTATTTTTTGAATGCAAACAAATTGTATGTTCAAGTGATTTTTTTTGTATACGCATGCCTGTTCTCATTGCGGAAGCACTAGTGAACCAGATAAACTAATTTTTTTCAATAACAGAGACTACATTTAGTGTGAATTGTATGTCTTTGTGATGTACATGCAAGTATTATAATTCATGCCACTTAGTATTACCTAATTGCTTTAATAAAATATTATTGCATTATAAATATTCTAAATATAAAGTTTAATGAAAACTTCTTGTACAGCTGATTATTTTCTGTTGATTTAATTATAATAGAATTTCTCTAAACAAAATAACCTTCAGAAAATTTCCCTTGTTAAATTCTTAGATTAATGTCTGCAAGAGCACGCTATGAGAGATACAGTGGCAATCAGATTCTTTTTTGGTAAGTATGTCCATAATTAGCTTAAATTTGTGACCTTTGTGCGTACATTTTCACTTTTGGCATTGAAACTTATTTTATTCTAGAGCAGTTTCTGTAGAGCAAATTGAAATATGTTCTTAAAGTGCGAAGTATAACATACATACAACACACAAAAAGTGTCCAGTAAAGCAAATTTTTGTCAATATATACACCTATGTAAAATACAGAACGTATGAGCTCTCCAGAGTGCCCTAGTCACCTCCCTTTTGGAAAGGTAGTCAGTTCTAATTCTAATTCTGTCACCATAAGTCAATTTTGCCTCATTTTGAACTTCTTAGAGATGGAATCTTTTGGTCTGGCCTTTGTACTTAAAATGTCTGTCTAAGATTCTTTACTGTTTTTCATTTGTTCTTTTTCACTGCTCTATGGTTTATGTTCATGTGAAAATAACATTGTTTATCTGTTCCACTGTTAGTCGATACTTAGATTACTTCCAGTTTTTTACTATTGTGAATAATTTCTATGGACATTTTTGGTCTTTTCTCTGTGTGCCCTTGTTTACTGACTGCTGTTGGGCATCTGCCTAAGAATAGAATTACTGGAAGTTTGTATGTTCAGTTTTAGAAGATTCTGGTGATTTTATATATTAGTTGTACAGTTTTACCAACTGTTAGCTGTATGTGGTAAGATCCAATTGCTCTACATCTTTCACAACACTTAAAGTTGTCAGGGTTGGTTGGTTTTGACATTTTGACCGTTTTGCTGATTATTTCATTGTGTCATTGTGATTTTATTTTACACTTATTTACTAATGATGATAAATGATTTTCATGTTTTTATAGACTCTTTGGACAACTGAAATCCTGATTCAAGTTTTTAACCATTTTTCAGTTGGGTTATCTGTCTTGTTTCAATTAATTTGTAAAAATTCTTTATGAATTCTGAGTCAGAGTTGTTTGTTGGGTGTACTGTACATACTGCAAATACTTTGCCCACTGCAAATACTTTGCAAAAGTTGATGGCATCTTTTAAGGAAATTTCTGACTTTTCTCACCTTTTCCTTTTGTTATGAGTGCTTTTCATGTCCTGTTTTAAAAACCCAATCTTGCCCATCTTCAAGTTTATAAAGACATGCTTCTCTGTCTTCTATTAAAAGTTGTGGTGTTTTGCTTCTCCACTTTAACTCCGCGGTGTATCTTAGAATTGATTTTTGTTTATGGTTTGAGGTATAACTCAAGACTCATTTATCTTAATTTAAAAATATTTATTATCTTAAACACATTAATTACATGTGAACACAAATAACATATGTTTTGTGAAAAACAGTTTCTTTCCAAATGAAAAATCATATTTTGCAAATCTAATATCTGGTTGACACTGGATTCTCATATCTTCTCAATTCAATCTGCTGTGATACCTTTTTTTGAATGAAGGCGCTACAGAGAAGAAATTGGAAAAATTAGTATTTTAGTAGCCTTTTCAGGTAATGTGGCTATTCTTACTTGATACGGTATTAAAACTTGTTAAGTTTCTTCTTATGTGTTAGTTACAACATGGAATCTGAGACTTTAATCAGTGAATTTATTAATATTCTGCTGCATTAAAAACTATTGATCTTCAATCCCAGCTACTTGGGAAGCTGAGGTGGGAGAATCGAAAGTTTGGGGTCAGCCTCGGCAACTTAGTGAAACCCTGTCTCAAAATAAAAAGTGCTGGGGATGTAAAATACTCCTGGGTTCTATCCCCAGTACTGGGGAAGGGAGGGCGGGGTACACTGGTTTGTGTTCCATTTTGACTGAATCATTTACCCGTGCATGATTTTGTAACAACATGCACCAGTGATTTGGGAAATATTAATGCTACTGGATTATGTAGTTTTCCAATAGGGGCACATTTTTTAATAAATTATAAAAAGTGACATTTGCTCGTTTCTATACTGGTTTCTTCCCAAACTCTTAGCAAAGTATCAAGCTCAATAATAAATACAAGTTTTCTAAAATTGAAAATTTTTATTGAAAGCTTAGATTTAATCATTGGCATGGTTATCATTTATCTTTATGGATGTCCTTTTGACCCAGCACCATTTGTTGGAAAAGTTTGTTTTTCCCTGGTGTACTGCGGTGACTACCTTAAGTCCTTATATATATTTTTTTTCTCTCTGTATTTTGCTTCGTGGTTTATTTATTTTCATACCAGTTATGCCCTCCCTTAATTATTCTGTGTATCTTGACATTTCGTAGTATGTATTTTCACACATGTATACACATACAAACCTGTAAGGTAGCTGTAGGCTTTGGCTTAGAAATAACATTGAAGCCAAATGCATTCAGAGAGAATTGACATTTAAGTTCATCTTTATGAATATCTTTCAATCTGCAAATGTATATATTCTTAATTTGGCTGTCTATAATTCTTCACAATAATGTTTAAGAAATCTTTTTTTTTTTTTGCTGCATGTAGAATTCTAGCACAGCAGTTTTCTTCTTTAACACTTTTTAAAAGTTGTTTTATCATGTTCTGGCTTCTGCATATGTGAAGACTCAGTAATCAGTGTTATTGTTACTCCTTTGCAGTTAACATGTGTTTTCCTGTGGCTTCTGCTGAGATTTTTTTCTTTGCTTCTTAGCAGTTCTGTCTAATATTCCTAGGTGTGATTTTTTTTTTTAATTTTGTTCAGAACTTCATTCTGTGATTTGGTATTTCTCATGAGTTTGAAAAATCCTTAGCCAATATTTTTTCATTATTGCTTCTTTGCTTATTTTCTCTTTCCCCTTTCCTACTTACTTTCATTTTGTCCCTATTTTGTTTATACTGTTTTTCTGTGTTTTCCACCCTTTTTTGTTTCTGTGCTTCTATTTTCTATGACTTATTTCCTGATTCGTTTATTCTGCGTCTCGTTCTGAATCTTTTATATTAAGCCCATCATTTGAATTCTTAATTTTTAATTGTATTTTTCAGTTCTAGATTTTCATTTCTTTTTTATAGACCTCAGTGTTTAGGTCAAGCTCTCTATCTTGTTCTCTTTTTTTCTTGAGCATATTAAAAACAATATTTTTTCTTATTTGCTTTACATTTGGTCTTGTTCTCAGCAATCTTGGTAATTTTTATTAACTGCCACTGTATGAAAAGTTAAAGTATTAATCTGTCTTCCCATAGAACGTATTTAGATATTTATTTTGTTTTGTTTTTGGCAGACAGCAGTATACATAAATGTCTTGATGCAGTTGAGAATGCTATTTGATTTATATGGTAGCTGTTAGGGGTAGTTTTCTTCTGCTAGCTTGTGTTTTCTCAGTGGCTTAAGGAATAAAGATAATGAATTGAGAGTTGGATGAGGATAGAGATATCTGATATTTGAAGAAAGTGGACTGAAGAGCCCAGAAATAATTATGGTTGGTAGGCAGCTCTAAAAGCCCAGTTGAAGTTTGTGATGGTTGTGTTTTCTCGCTGGCCGTGTTCTGCTGTTGGAATAGAAGTGGAATAGGAAGAAGGTTGGATTTATCTAGCCTGCTAACAATAACGTGAGAATAAGGACAATGAGGGAGTGCTTGAAAAGGAATGATCATGGTAATTTAACATGGAGTTTGTGCTGGGCACAGAAAAGGGATGGTAGAATAATTAGAGCACACATAGATTATGGAAGTCTGGATAACAGAAGAAGAAAGAAGAGCAGATGCTTGGACTTCAGATCATGAAGGTGTTATAGTTACTGCTGATGCGGGATTTCTGGTGATTGATGAAAGTGCGTGCCTCAAATGAAGCAGAGGTTAAGATCTTTAAAGAAGCATTCAAGAGATTTGAGAATCCATCATAATAAAAGGATTAATATTAATGTCATTATAAAATCTGTTGAAAATACTAGGGTATTTATAAGGCAAGAATTAAAATCTATAAGAAATGAGAGGATTGACCCTTGCTGTCTGTAATTGGTTGTGTCAGAGGACACTAGGGGTATGATGTGGTGTTCTAAGATTGAAAACTAATTTTTAGTGAGAAGAGGAAAAGAATGGCTTAGAATTAATTAGATATAAAGAGAGGACACTGACTTGTCTCTGTTGGAGGAGTATGTGAGAGAAAATATCTACCATTTTTTAGTAGTAATGGAGGAAGCAGTGTCCTCAGAAAATATGGAGAGAACACATTGCAAATGTAAGGTGTTTTTCAGATGTCAAACTACGTTCTAGAGAGTTAGTGGATGAGTGTGAGGGCTGGGAGGAAGATTAGTCAAAAACAAGTCTACCTAGAACCAAGCGCACATCTGTGGATGAAGGGTGACCTGAGACACCTGTGTTTTCATGGTGCCTGATGTGGCCTAGGAATAAAAGACATCTTAAGAATGTTTTTCTTTTGAGTGGCTGGTATTCCTTTATCTTAGAGATGAATAAGATCTTCTTTAGAAATTACTGTGTCTTTAAGTTTCCTTTCATTAGTTTTATGAATTTACGACGAAGGAAATTTTGAGCAATGTTTTACTCAATCAAAATGTTTTATTTTCCCATAAGTATTTTCATCACTGTTCCTGGTTATTAAGGATTAAAAGGCCTAATGAGTATAAACTTGAACAAAGAAAAAATTTAGGGTTTTACTGTCTGACATAACATTTTAGTGTTAACTTTTAGCAAATGAGTACTAAAAAGAGAAATCAGAAAAATTAGAGCATTTGATAGAAGTAATTGAGTTGCATAAAAGATTTTAAAACATTAGACAAAAGTTCTGCTTAGTGGTTTTATGATTTAGAAAAAAATATTTAATAAAGCACAAGTCCTACAAAATGGCTTAAAGTGGCTTTAATTTAGAATTATTTAAATCAGACTACTAGAGTTTCATTTAGCCTGTGAAATTTTAAATTATGTACAGATGTAAATACTACTCAATAGCCTTATCTGTAAATATTCTCTTTCCCACAAGTAGGCTTTTTGAGTGTCTAATATCTTTTAAGCATCTGGTATCTTCCCTGGTTCTTCCTGGGAACTGACATATGTTTGTGAGAAAATATTTCCTAACCTAAAGTGAAATATTTCAAAAGTAGATTGTATCAAAATAGCACCAGTTGCCAAACGAACCAAGTGTTGATAACCCTTCCTTCCCCTTCTTTCCCTGCGTTGTTGAGAACTGTTAACTGTGCCTGCTCTTAAGCACCTCTCTTCCCTCTAGGCACAATTTACCAATAATAGAAATACTAATTCACCCTTAGTCCCAGTCCTGTTGTGCTGGGTTTTGTTTGTTTTGTATCATGCCTTTTATTTGTGTTTGTATTTTCTTTATGATATGTATATATTCTATCTGATGCTTTATGTGCGCTTATTTATATGTACATGTGCCTTTATGTACTTGTGTTTTGTAATGATTGTATAATACCCCATAATATTGATTATACTATGATCTATTAAATCACTCTAATAGTACTGTATATTTAGCTTGCTTTTAGTACTAGATATTTAGGTTACTGCTATGATTAACTTATATACCAACACACGCTTATGTTGCATTTTAAAAATGATTTGTTTCTGCCATTGCACCAATAATAGGAAAATTAGAAAACAGATAAACAATTTAAAAAGAACTCATCTGAAAGTCTGTTATGCAAAGATAAGAGTGATTTGCCAATGATCAATTTCTTGGGATAAAACTATGCGGCTAAGGGATATAATATCTCTATGGCTTATACTCTGTACTACTTTATCGATTGAAGGAAGAAGTTATGTTCATTTTGATTTATGTACTAGTAGTGATGTAGCTCCCCCTGTGCCAATGTTCTGGGTACCCATTATTACTTACCTGCTTTTTTCCCCATGGGAACCTGGTCTGTGTAAAACTTTATGCATTGTGCAGAATTTCTCAACTTCTGAGCATTGTTACTCAATTTTTAATGACTTGTGGTCTTTTCAGAATGTATTTCCTATTCATGTATTCCATACTGGATCTACATATATGTGAACCTGTGCGTTTACTTACCTATGTGTTCATTTGTTTATTTATTTAAACAGTTCAGAAACTATTGCCAGATGTTGGTATATCCTGCTTTCCGGATCTGTACTTGTGAAAGATTCCATGGTCTTACCTCCTTGCAGGTAGGTGTATATTAACTTCGTAGTGCATTGCATAAGGCAGGCAAAGTGAACATTACAACTACTTATTTTGTCTCTTATTTAAACTATGTAAGATGTGTGTTTTTCTCTCTGTAGCTGATACATACTTTACATGTCCTTTCTTCATCAGACATATTTGACCGGAATCAACTCATGTTTCATATTTAATTACTTAGTTGTGTGACTTTGGACCAATTTTAATTTTCTTATCTATAAAACAAGAATAAATAATATTACCTAGTCGTGAAGTTTTAGCAAGCTCTGTCTACTTACTACCCACAGTTCTCAACAGAAGTCTGTAAGGGATCATACTGTAGGGCCAGATAGTATGAGTTCATATTTCCTCTGTACCACTTCTTGGACACATTCATTTCTTTGTACCCCTTTGTAAAATGGGTATAATAGTTGACTATTTTTATAAATAAAATATATATTGGTTCTTGGTTATTTAAATCTTTTGGCTGGCTATTTTTTCTGCAGTTGTGGGACTCATAGTAGTGAATTTGTATTGAGTTAGCCACTGAGACAGACGGAATATACTTGGTAGATATTACCTGCAGTTATATTTTAGCATTAATTTTTTAAAAAGTATTTTCTTACTTCTGGTCTTATAAATGATTAAGAATTTGTTGTAAAGACTTTTTCTAAGCCAACTGTGATGGTGCAAGCCTATTAACACTTGGGATGCTAAAGCAGGAGGATCACCGTGAGTTTGAGGCTACCCTGGGCTACATAGTGAGCTCAGGGGCAGTCTGAACTACACAGTGAGACCCTGTCTCAAAAAACCAAAAAAAAAAAAAAAAAAAAAAAAAAAAAAAAAAAAAAAAAAAAAAAAAAAAAAAAAAAAAGAAAGAGAGAGATGACTTTTTGTAGTTGTTAATGAGCAACAATAATTCACCATTATTTTGTGATCAAGGAAATGAAGTTTAACTTTTAAAAATAATTGGTAGGAATGTAGATTTTAAAAAGGTTGAAGTCATGGTATGGATTAATGTAACTATCATGAACTTAACAGCAAATGTAGTTACACCCGTTTGTTTAATCTTCATATTAAGGAATAATTCCAGCTAGGGCATTTGTATTTTTTGCATGAAAGATACTGGTTATAGGTTTTTGTAGGATGATCATTAGGATTAATAAGTTAATACAAATAAACTACTTAGAATAATGCTTGACATAATAATTTTTGACTTCTGGTAATACAATGATTATTCTAACATAATAGCAATGGGATTTTGAACATTATATATCAACAGAACATTATCACTACTTAGCATAAAAGAAGTAATAATGATATTTTATAGGAATATACCCAATGTCTCTACTTAATTTAATAATGAAAAATTATTAATTATTGAAGAGGTTAGCTACTAAGAAAGCTAAAAAATACACCACAGCTGAGGGGGTGATACATTGTTGGATATGTTAGTTAAGCTCAACAGATAGCAGAATAGTGTACTGGGTTGCCCTTCACCATAGCTGGTCCACAGTAATCTGGTCAGGGCTGGTGGGAAGGGAACTGCTGACCACTGGCAAGCCAGGGAGCCACCCCTCCCCCCATCCCTTGCCTCTAGGTACAGATGGACCCCAAAGCTGGGAAAGGGACTGGTAACCCACCCAACTGCAAAGAAGTCCTTCCAACTTCCATATCCCTCTAGCACCCTCTACTGACAAAGCTTTAACATGTCCACCTGGCAAAAAAGCATTTAGAGACTCCACATTCTTCGTCACAAAGTAGAACAGTGAAGGGTAGTTTTGAAGCTGAGAACCAATCCATTTGGAGTTGATGGGAAGTAAATGACTGATACGGTTCACTCCCTTAGCTACTGAGTTTCCACATGAATGCTTTAAAACACATTTGGAATTCCTTTCAACAAACAAAACAACTCTTTTACCTAATAAGATATAGCTTTCCTTTATAAAAGTAAAGTTGTTCTAGCTGCTGCCCAAAATGGATGCACAACATGAACCGTCATGGCTAGCTATGTTAATTATATATTTCATCATAATTTCTCTGAGTGTTCTAACTGTGGACCACCTCATAAAAGTTTAGTTTCAAAACTTGTATATAAGATAAATGTGGGGAAGAGAAAGAAGCAAATTGTTATATAAATGTCAGCAGTGCAATGAACGAAGAGACTATATGAAAAGCTAGTGCAGTCCTTGTTTCTGTCGTTGGTCTTAACATTGTGGTTGTTATCTTTGGTTCTTCTTTCATTATTCATTCAGTATTTCTGCACTTAACTGAAACTGCTCTGGCTTCTTTACCTGATGGTGGGAACAAAACCTTCATTTCTAAAGGATTTTCAATTGTCCTGCCCCTCCCTCTCTTCCTCCCTCCTTCCTTCCATCCTTTCTTCCATCCTTTCTTTCTCTCTCTCTCTCTTTTTTTCTCTCTTTCTCTCTTTCTTTCATGTAGTTTTCCATTAACCTTTAATGGTGGACATGAAAGTTCTAGAAGGAGCCAGAGAGAGTCCCTGGGCTTCAGGCATAGTTCCTCTGGCCCCTGTGTTTGCCGTTACCCAGTTTCCCCTTGGCAATAATTAGGATCAGTCAGGTGGGCCAGTGGACTAGCTCCTTTTCTAATCAGTTGGTAGCCAGATGAAAGTTTCTACTTCATTGGAATCGTTGTTATACTTCCTGGTAGAAGCGTTACACCCTCAATCAACAGAATTCAAAGTTGTTGAGAGTGGAAGCAGAAATTCTGTGAATGAATTATTAGATATAGCAGTGAGAAGAGCCACTCCCCCTTCTGTGCCTTGAATATGAGACCATGTATTCTGTTGGGGAAGACAAAAATCATTGCTCCACTTCTGTTGCTGAAAAATGAGTTCCTTGGCTAAAGGTGGTGCTGTCCTGGAGTTCCACGATGAGACATTTTATAAGTCCATGGATGGTGGTGTGGGCAGAAGCATTACAGGCACATCCATTTCTACGGTGTGTTTCTTCCAGTGAGGACAAACGTCTGCTTCCTCCACGTTAGAAGAGGTGCAGTATAAATAATCATTTGGCTGACTTTGCACTTGAGGAATTATGCCATGTCAAGACCTCATTATTAGTTTTGCTATTGGCAAATTAGGTACCCAGATACGGCATTAGCATTTGAGCCCTTTCCTCCTTCAGCACATCTCCATTTCTGCCACCATGTTCACTTTGTTCACAGTCTTACTGAATAAGAACTGAAATAGTTGGAGAAAGAGGTTGATTGCCATCATAGAGCAGTGTTGGTGAACCTTTTGGAGCTTACAGTGATACAAGTATCCCGCTGTGGTGCATGTGCCATAGCTTCGCCACCACTGTCATAGAGCGTGCCATTTTGCCTTCCTGATTATTAACAGCCTTACCCAGCGTAAGTGCCTTTGGGTGTTTACATGGGACATTAATATCTTCAGTGTCTGTGCCTGTTCTAAAAGTCCCATTTATGTACTCCTTCCCAGACTTCCTTATTACTAGTTTTCCTGTAATGTTCCAGCCACTGACTATTCAGCCATAGCTTAGTAACTGCCCATGAATCTGTTTAGATCAGTAATTTTGACCATCTGTCAGTCCATAAAAATCGGACAACCAAATGGATTGTTGTAAGTTGTGTTTCCTATGAGGATTATCCATTACCACCTTCCTTCAGGGTTACTCCTCAGTGTAACTGTCCACTTTCAAATGGCCCCAGCATATTGTGCAAGTTCATCTATAAAACAGGTTTAGGTTTTTTCTTCCTCTGACACGTGATCATAAGGAACTCCTGTAGCCATAGGTATTGCTTGAGGGAGAGGAGGCCTTGTAAAGGGACTTAATGTTGAAGGAGTCTTGTTATAGTGTAGCCTCCAAAGTTTCGTGTGTTTGGAATGTGGGACGTTCATTGCAGCTGACTTGCTGTTAGGAGGTGGGGTCTAGTTGGAAGCGGGGGGGGGGTCATTGTGGGTATAACCTGGAAGTGTATTTCTTTCTCCCCAGCTCCTCCCTTGACTCTCTGACTCCTGGTTGCTATAGCATGAGCAGCTTTTTCTTTACTATGCTCCCTACCATGCTGTCCTGCCTTGGAGTCATCAGATTATGGAGTAAACATATAAGCCCAAGTAAACCTCTCCTCCTTGACATTGGGGGTATTAGTTTTTGTGTCCCAGCAATGAGAAAGTAACTAAGACCTCTGCACTTGCCTCTTACTCTGCACTTGTCTAAACTTGTTCTCTACTATACTGTACTCAATCAATAACAGATTATTGTGCATACTGAACTCTTGTGGGTGGACACCCAGTCCATGATGGCATTTTCAGGCTAACCTGATATCCATGGTCAGGTGTTCAGCCTTTGCTGAGGCCCAGTAAGAAGCCAGAAGTTTATCAAAAGTAGAATGGCAGCGAGACATGATAGGTCATACCTGCAGTCTCAGAACTCTGGGTGGCCAAAGCAGGAAGATTTTGAGGTCAGGCCCAGCCTGGACAATATCATGGCTTGGCAAGACTATCACAAAACAAAAATAAAAGGGGTGAGGTTGTGGCTCAGAATGAAGGCCCTGAATTCAGTCCCCAGTGTTGAAAAAAAAAAGGTGGAGGGGACTGGAATCACTATTTCATAGATTTTTCAGAAATCCTAGAGGTCTACATTGTTATTCTCCTGTTGGTGTTTACAAGAAACTGTGGAGAGTATTCTTACTTGCCATGATTGCTTTATGTTATCACTGGATATGCTGAATTGTAAATCCAAATAGTTCAGTGGCTTCTACTGCATTCTTGGTGGCAGCCTTTTGAATGACTCTGAATATTAGTCACGGTATTACACTCACATATGATGTATGTTAACCTCCAAAATCCATATAAAAAAAGCACTATCCCTCTTCTTTTATACTATTGTGAAATACAGCAACTTGTATTTCTCCTTGAAGGGAAGGGATATCTTATCATGCTCTAAATCATGGAAACAACCCCCCTCAAAATTTTACTGAGATGAAGGACCCTTGAATTTTTATGGTGTTTGTCTCTCAAGTTCTAATTTATATATACTTTATTATGGCATCTAAAGTATACTTCCCTTATTTTATAATGAAAAATTTTTCATGCAATTTAGTCTACCAGGTATATAATTTATTACGAACAAAAGAGATTAATAAATCAAGTCTTAACATTTTTTCTTTTGTTGTGCTAAGGATCTAACCCTGGGCTACATACATGCCAGGCAAGCAGTCTTACCACCGAGCTGAGGTACATTCCCAGCCCCTCAAGTCTGAAATTTAAATGTTTTATTTTGAAATAAATTTAGCCTTTTTCTATATTTGAATTCATTTATTTTTAGTTGTCATAGTAAAATCTGACTTTAGCTGAAAAAAGCAAAGACTTTATGACATATGATTTTTAAATAAAATTTAATTCTATATATTTATTTGTTTAGACATTCATTTGTGGCAAGTAAGCATTGACTAAGTATCATCTCTGTATAAAGACCCTATCATTTAGGTGAGAAAAAACTGCCTTTAGGACTACTGCTTGCCTTTTTTTTTTCTTTTTGTTTTTTTTGAGAAAGGATCTCCCCGTGGTGCTCTGGCTGGGCTCAAACTTAGGATCCTCCTGCCTCAGCCTTCCAAATGCTGGGACTTAACAGGCATGCACCACCAAGCCTGGCTTACTGTTTGTGTTTTTTTTAAATGGCCCATGTGTTGTCTGGCATGGAAAGAAAAGTTTCTTGGAGAGGCTGCTCTGAAAATGGCCTAACAAAGGAGGAGCGAGAGTACAGGCATTTCAATATGAGGGAAAAATCTCAGGCACTGAGACACTGATTCATTTAGAAATGTTTAGCTCACGTCAGGCATTCTGTACTAGTCTTTGGGAATGGGAAGAGTAATAATAGTATTGTTATTTTTCTAAAGATATAATTTCTAAAATAATTTTTTGACAGAATAATAAATTAAAAGTCAAGATTAAAAAGTCAAGATAATAAAACAAATTGTACTTTAAGGAGTATAAGTTGTACATCAGGAAACATTTCCACTTTTATTGTCCATATTATTCAACCCATGTACGTAAATAACCACTTTGGATCTTTTCCTTATGTACCACATATTTATGGTTGACACTTCCATAAGAAAATACAGACTCTGCAAGAGAAAAATATATAAATTTATTTAATAAAAGTTTTATGTGACATGCGAGCCTTCAGAAATGATGAGCTTAAGATGCACATTGTGGAGAAACATGATGGGCAAAATAGGAATTTCATTTAATGATAATAAACTGGGGTAGCTCATCCAGGCCTGTTTGTTCAGATTCTTCTCTATGTGTCTGTGCATTCATTCTTCATGAGCATGAAGCAAGACACCTGTCATATAAAGGTGTAAAGGTCTTCAGGGGGCAAAGGAAGAAGTAAGAGAATAACTTTCCTAGATTTTATGGCTTGTTTCAGGGAAGAAAAATTTTACTTTCAGTGACCTGCCTGAAAGGATGACAAAGGTTAGTTTCCTGCTTCTGTGCCCCTCCCAAATTCCTTTACTTCAAAATACCTAGCATGCCAAGATATCATACTGAGCCTCATCAATAACCAGTGATTTTTTAAAATACATGAACAAAAATAAATAAATTTTCATTTCTGATTTTAACTTTAAAATTGTGAAATATCTTAGGTGGTGGAAAAGTACAGGTAACATAAATGTACTTGTTAATGAGGTACTGTAAATTGAACATTTGTCTAATCACTACCCAGATTGAGAAATTAGATATTGTCAATATCCAAGAAGCACCCTGCATATCCTTTTGTCAAATGAATTTTCCTACTTCACCCTAAAAATCAACTTTTTTCTATTTATAATCTGTAGTATTCTGCCTGTGGATATGTGCATTTTAACCTTATAATTTGGTTTTTCTTACTTTTGAATTTAGTAGGGATGTAATCATAATGGAATTCAATATTATGTTTATGAAATCCATTATTTATAATTGATTCATTCCCTCTGTTTAGTTTTTCTTTTTTTGGCATAGTTGAGCACTATTTTTGTGAACATTTTTGTACATTAGATGCCCATGTGCTTGCATTTCTATTGAGTATACCTAGCAGGGGATGATTGCCTCACAAGATAATCCTATTTTCAGCTTTAATTGGTAATTGCAGTTTTATTCCAAAGTAGATATACTAGTTTACACACCCACCAACTGTGTGTGAAAATTCCTTGTGTTTCTCATTTTCACCAACACTTAATATCGTCAGTCTTTTGGTTCTCTTTTGAAACAGGGTCTTGCCGTGTCATCCAGGGTGGCCTTGAACCCATGGCAATCCTCCCTCAGCCTCCCAAGTGCTGGGATTACAGGTGTGCACCGCTATGCCCAGCTAGTCTTTTGATTCTTATATTTTTGACTGCTTAATTTCAGTCATTCTTTTGCGTCTGCTGTACTATTTCATTATAGTTATGATTTGAATCTTAACTGATTGCTGATGAGTACAGTTTCATTAGAATCATCTTTTTTGTAGAGTCTCTTCAGGTCTGTTTCTCACATTCCTACTGAGGCATATGTTTGCAGCTGACATGTAAAATTTACTTACAGATTCGGAATAAGAATCCTTTCTTGGTTATTTTTGTTGTAAATATCTTTTACCTACTCTGTGACTTGTCTTATTCTTTTAGTAACATTTTCGATTGAACGCAAATTCTTAATTCTAGTTTAGTTAGAACAATTGATCTTTTCTGTATGTGAGGTCCTGAAGATATTTTCCTTCACTACTTTCTAGTACTTCCCTTGTTTTTCTTTCACTGTTAGGTCTGTGGTGTACCTGAAATTGGTTTTTGGGTGTGGTATCATGTTGGATAGTTTCCAGGTGGATATCTGTGTGTTCTTTTCCTGGCCAGTACCACCTTGTATTATAAATCAAATATCCATATATGTCTGTCTGTGGACTCCTAGTCTGCCCTATTAGATTTTATATATCTCTACTGGAATATTATACCATCGTAATTACCGGAGCTTTATAATGTATTGCAGGGGCTAGAGAAATCTCTCTATCCCCTATTAAAATTGAATATTTGAGTCTAAGAAATGCACTGACAAATAACTGATTAACAGGAGAAAATGCATATAAATTTATTTATGTGCACAAAAGCATCACAGGATGGTGAGCACCCAATATCCCAAAGAGGTTCAAAGACTCTAGAGCCTTCCATGGTGTAGAGCAAAGTGCACTGCTCTAGGCAGTTTCAGAGGCAAAGTGAATGATTTTTGAGGGGAAGAATGGGCCCTGGACAGTGCTTATTTGAGCTCTGAGTGTGATTTTTACTTTGAGTCACTTTTTTTCTGTGGTAAGTTTAATCTTTCCTTACTGACTTGTGTTGCTCTACAGGTGCTTCCAGTTTGAAGCCCAAAGCACCACAGTTTTGGGTGTTCTTTTCTGAGCCTAGCTCAGATGGTTTGATGTTTAATAGAACACTGTTTACGACAGTCAACTGCCAAGTTGTTCCCCAGTATTTGTACATTTTGGACACCTCCCAGAAATGAGGAAGAGTTTGATTTTCTATTTCTGCATACTGTTGCCATCATGTGCTGGTGTCAGTCTTTTAGTGTAGCTGTGCTTGATGGCGTGAAGTGGTTGTAGTTTTTATTTTCCAGATAGCAATGATGTTGAGCACTGTTCTTGTGCATATGAGCCATGGCTTTCACTCTTTTCTTTAGTGAAGTATCTCTTTAAGTTTTGGGGAGGCTCTTTTAATGTTAGGGTATTTGTCTTTATTATTATGTAAAAATCTTTAATATGTTCAGGATGCAGGCTATTCATCATTTTATCTCATTGGTAGGCATTTTCTTAATTCTATCAATAAATTTATTGAGAGTTAATTGACATATACAGTACTAAACTGCATGTGTTTGTGATATATAAACTGCTAAACTTGTAAAAAAACACTATTAGAAAATACAAATTTCTAAAAGAAAATATGAATTTCTATTACTATTAGAAACTGTAAAACCACTCCTAACTTTACCTTCTTCCTTCTTTAGTCCCCAGGTAATTACTATTTTTTTATTTTCAGTTGATGTAGATAAGTTATAATTTTGAGGGTTTATGTAAGGGAAAGCTCCCAATGTGTATCCTTGTCTGCTTTCTTGTACTTATTAAAATTATTTTGATGTTTATGCATGTTGTCTGTATCACTAATTCATTTATTTTTATTTTAGTATTGTTACATGGCTATACCACTGTTTAGATTCAATTACTGATGGACATTTGATTGTTCTCTGTTTTTGACTATTACAGAGTTGCTATGAACTTGTGTGTGAAAATCCTTATATGGACATAAAAGGAACTTTAATTTTTCTTAAAAATATATATGTAAGAGGGGCTGGGGATTTATTTAGCTCAGTGATTAGAGTGCTTGCCTGGCAAGCACAAGGGCCTGAGTTAGATCCCCAGCACGGGGGGGGGGGGAATATATATATGTGTGTGTGTGTGTGTGTGTGTGTGTAAGAGTATAATGGCTTTACATCTTTATGCAGAGTGTCTTTGTATGGATGTATAGCTTTATTTATTTTGAACGAATACCTAAAATGGCTAGGTTAGATGGTAAGTGCTTGTTTACTCTTCTAAAAAAGTGCTATAATCCTTTCCAAAGTTGTTCTACGATTTTACATTCTTATCAGCAGTATATGAATTGTTTCATATCACCTCCTCAGTAACAATCGGGGTGATGTCATTCGTGGTATAGTGTGGTGTCTGGTTGTAGTTTAATATTAGTGAGCATCTTTTCATATGCCTGTCATTTGTATTTCTTTTATGAAGTGTCTCTTTTTATCTTTTAGCCATTGGGGGATAGAGTTGTTTAATTTCTTACGTTTATATTTCACAAGTTCTATATGTATGCTGTATACATGTCCTAAAGGACAGGTACTATAAATGGTATGCAAGTATTTTTTTGTTCCCTGTGGATGGTTTTTCTTCTGTTAACTGTTTTTCAAACACCCGAAGTACTTAATTGATGAACTTTAATTTGTCAGGTTTTTTTTATTAATGGACTATGCTTTTTATGTTGTGTGTAAGAAATCTTTGATAACCCAAGGTCACAAAGAATGTTTTTTATATAATTTCTTTTTTTTTGTGCAGAAATCAAAGTCAGGGCCTTGAACTTATTAGGCAAGCTCTCTAACCACTGAGCTAAATCCCCAGCCCTTTTATAAAATTTCTTTAGTGAGTTTTGTGATTTTTTATTTTACTATTTAGGTCTATTTTTTTTTTAATTTTCTCACATTTTAATAAGTATACTTTTTTTAAATTTTTTTATTATTTTTTACCAAGAACATGTATTTTAGGTCTATTTTGAGCTAAGTTTTATATGTGATATGAAATATGGATCTACTTTTATCTTTTATCCCAGCATCCTTAATTGTTTTAGCACCTTTTTGTGTATGTTTTGTTTCTAATGCACTGGGAATTGAACCCAGGGCCTTACACGTACTAGAGAAGTCCTGTACCCTGAGCTACCCTGAGCTACTGCCCCAGCCTCCAGCACTATCTGTTCATCAAAATCTCCTTTTTCCTCTGGATTGCCTTTGCATCTTTATTGAAATATAGTCGACTATATATTTGTGGGCCTATTTCCCAGTTTTTAATTTTGTGTCATCGAGGTGGTGATTTGTTTTTTTTTTTAAAGGTAGTGTCTCACCATGTTCCAGGCTAGCAGTCTCAGAGTGCTGGGACTCTAGGAATACGGTATCATACCTGGCTATTTTTCTGTTTTGATGTTACATTAAATTGCAAAATGGGGTACTATGGGTTCTCCAATTTTGTCAAAATTGTTTTGGCTATTGTAGGTTCTTTGCAGTTCCATGTAAGTTAATTTTGGCATCTGTTTGTTAATTTAAAAAACTTCCTGAGATTTCAATAGAGAATGCACTGAATCTTTAAATCAGTTAGAACTGACTCTTGAACTATGAACAAAATATATCACTTCATTTATTAAGTCTTCTCTAATTGCCCTCAACAGTGTTTTTCAGGTTTCCATGTAGAGGCTTTATGTATGTAAATACTGTATCATGGAATGTTATTAAATTTACTTATTCCTATAAGTGTTTCATAGATTCTTCAGGGTTTTCTACATAAATGATCCTGTCTGTGACTGGACAGTTAGCCTTTTTTCCTAAGTGAGTGCCTTTTAGTGTTTTTCTTATTCCTGTCTTTGATTCATTCATTCTTTTTTGAGATAGGGTCTTGGTGTGTATACAGTTGAGGCTGGCCTTAAACTTACTATTTAGCCCAGGTTGCCCTGGAACTGGCCTTGATCCTCCTGCCTGGGTCTCCCGAATGCTGGGATTACAGATACTTGCCACCATGCTTGGCTTCTTTCCTTCTTGTACTGGGCAGAAACTGTGGCACAATATTGAAGAGACACAGTGAGAGCAGATATTATTTGTGCTCAGACTAAAATGAGAAATGAAGATGAAGCGGGAGGCATTCAGTTTTTCATAAAGTGTGATTCTAGCTCTAGATATATAATAAGTACACTATCTAGTTTTCCCTTTGTAATCTTACTTACCTATACCTTCATCAGGGAGCCACTGTTCTGCTTTCTGGAGTATAGATCAGTTTACATTTCCTACTAAAGTATACAAATGTTTATGTTTTGTTTCTAGATTTTTTTTAAACCTAGTATAATGTTCTAGCACATAGTTGTAGCATGTCTATTTTTTTAGAAAGATTGATACATTGTTTTTCTTTGAAGCACTGAGGACTAAACCCAGAGTTATATCCCTTACCCTTTTTTATTGTTATTTTGAGATAGTCTTGCTACCTTGCCCAGGGTAGGCTCAGACTTTGGAACTTCCTGCCTCACCCTCCCAGAGTGCTGGGATTACAGGCATGTACCATCACACTGGGTTCATAAATTGTATTTTATTCCATGTGGACACCATATTTTTTCTGTCCATTGACAAGATCAAAATTTTGGAAAATTTGCAATTTTTTATTTCATTTTGGGACTATCACATATAATGTTGCTGTCAAGATTTGTGTGCAAGTCTTTTTGTTATAGGCGTGCATTTTAATTTATAGATATCTGGGACTGGAAGTGTTGTGTTACATGATAAATACATGTTTGACTTTTTAGGGAAGACTAAATTGTTTAAAAAAGGACTGTACCATTTTGTATTCTCACCAGCAACATCTAATAATTCTAGTTTCTGCACATCTTCACCATTACAGAACTGGTTACTGACAATCTTTCTGATTGTTGCTATTCGAGTGTGTGTTTTAACAGTATTTTTCAGGGATTTTAATAGCATTTTGGTTAGTGACTAATGATATTGAAGGTCTTTGCATGTGCTCAGTAGCGTTCCTGGATCTTCTTGGTATGGACTGGATTTTTTTCATTTTTAAATTGGGCTGTCTTTTTGTTACCAACTTGTAAGAGTTTATGTTTGGATGCACGTTCTTTATCAGACAAAATTATTTGCATATATTTTCTGCCTTTCTGTGGCTTGTACCTTAGTAGTGCCTTTTTGGCTACAAAAGTTTTTTGATTTTGATGAAGATCAAATTAAAAATCTTTTTTTTTTTTTTCTTCTGAGAGTTGAGTTTTTGGTGTCATATCTAACCAGACTTAAACCAGCCTCATGATTATCATCTCTTCTGGCTTTTTCTAGCAGTTTTTTTTAAATTTAGCTTTTGCGTTTTGGTTAATGATTCATTTTTGGGTTTGTTACTTTTTTTAAATACATATGTTTGTGTATCCAGTTGACCCAGCATGATTTGTTGAAAAGACTATCTTTTCTCCATTGAATAGCCTTAGTAACTTTGTTGAAAATCAGTTAATCATATGTGTATGTTATTTAATGCTGTTCCTTTTAATTTTTTGGCAATGAGGACTGAACTATACCCCCAGTGCTTTTTAATTGCTTTTTCTTTTAATTTTGAGACATGGTCTCACATTTTGAGTACTTCTAGAACATACATGTACCAGCATGCCCAGCTTCATTTAACTATTTTTGTAGCTTGGGCCTAGTATCACTGTCTTGCTTATTGAGGTTTGAAATAGTCCTATAACTCTGCTTATTTGAATGGTTTTGCCTTTTTTAGATTCTTTGTTATTTCCATATGAATTTAAAGATCTGCTTATTACTTTGTACAATGAACCTTTTGGAATTTTGATAATAAATTACTTGAATCTGCAAATTAATTTGGGAAGACTTGCATGGAGATCTTCTTTTATTTTCCTACCCAGTGTTTTTGTATTGTACAGCGCACGTATCTTACACTTGTGTTAAAAGTATTCCCAAATATTTTATTCTTATTATTGCTGTTATGAATGGAGTTATTTGCTTAATTTCATTTTTCCTTTATTTGTTTCTAGTATATAGAAATACAGTTGTTTTTTGCATGTTGATTTTTTTTCCTGTGACTGTGATAGAATCTTGTATTAAATTTAATACTGTGCTTGAGGGTTTCTTAGAATTTTCTACATATAGGCTCCTATAATAAAAACAGTTTTACTTCCTTTTTAGTCTGTATGCCTTTCATTTCTTTTCTTGCCTTACTGCACTGGCTAGAGTCTCCAGTATAATTTTGGTTGGACACAGTGGACAAGCTTGCCTTATTTTTTACTTTTACAAGTCATATATTAACTATTAAGAACAAATAGAATTGGGTCAGGGATTTAGCTCAAGTGGTATAGCACTAGCCTAGCAAGCACAAAGCCCTGAGTTTGATCCCCAGTGCCCCCCCAAAAAGAAAAAGAAAAAATAGAATTAAAAAAAAAAAAACAGAGTGGGGGGGCTGGAGATTAGTTTACTGGTAGCATGCTTACCTAGCATAAATGAGACCCTGGATTCAATCTCCAGCACCTATCAACTCGCCACACACACTTACAAAGAATTGACAAAGGAATTAAAATGGCACACTGAACAAAGTATTTAACATAAATAATGTTAGTAAAGGAGGAAGAGTAACAAAAAGGGTGGGACATTTTAAAAAACAAGTAGGAAAATGGCAAACATAATCCAAACATGTCAGTAACTCATTGCGTGTATCTGATTTAAGTAGTCCAACCAAAAAACAGATTATAACGCTCAGTGACAGTTTTCAGGAAACACACTTTAACTTCAGAGCATAAGTAAGTTGAAAGTAAGAAGAAAAAAAGGAAATTAAAAAGATGGAGGAAGTGTACCAGAATAACTATGAGAACTGGAGTGACTATTTCAGTACCCATCAAAATAGACTTCATACAGGAAATACCGTGTACCCCTGTAAAGTCGAGGTTCAGAGTTTGCGCCCTCAGTCATTTGCAGGTTTTGCCCACTAGTAATTGTTCGGTTTTAGCTTGAAATCCACTTTGTCTGAAATTAGGATAACAACTCTGGCATTTTTCTGGGTTTTCCCTGCCTGGAATATTGTTTTCCAGGCTTTGATTTTTAATCTATGTTTTTTAATTAAATATGTTTCTATATGCTGTATATTGCTGGGTTTGTTTTCTTGATCATTCTGCCAATTGGTCTTTTGATTGAGGTATTGACTTACTCCTGTCACTGTACTATTTTTCTGTTGCTGATTTCTTCATCCTTCGCCCTTCTTTTCCTTAACTTGTCCTGCCAGGTGTATTCATTCTTTTTGACTTACTGACATTTTTTACTTCATTGTCTCTTTCTGGGATATCCTTAAGATTTTTTTGTAATGCTGGTTTAGCGGTCATTAATTTCTTGAGTTGCTCTTTGTTGTGGAAATACCTTATTTCTCCATCAATTTTAAAGGAAAGTTTTGTAGGATACATAAATTGGGGCTGTAAGTTGTCTTTTAGGGCTTGAAACACTTCACTTCAACCCCTCCTGGCCTTTAAGGTTTATGAGGAGAAGTCTGGTATGATTCTAATGGGTTTTCCATTGTATGTGATTTGTTACCTTTCTCTAACAGCTTTTACAGTTGTGTCCATGTCTTGGGCTTTTGGAATTTTCAATATAATGTGATGTGGAAAAGTTCTTTTGGTCATGGCTGTTTGTTGTTCTACATGCTTCACTGTATATTTCTTTCTTTCCCTATATTTGGGAAGTTTTCCACCATTATTTCTGTAAACAGATTTTTTTATACCATTTGTTGCCTTCTGATTCTTCACTTACTGCAATTATTTGTAAATTAGTCTTCTAGCAGTCATTGGATCAATTTTTCATTTTCTCTTGTTTTTAAGGTGTCTGAGTAGTTGGTCCATGGAGGCATCATTGTCTTCCAGTTTTGAAATTCTGTCCTCACACTGGTCTGTCCTGCCCTTCTTTCTGTATGATTTTTAATCTTCTGGATTTGTGATTGAAACCTTTTTATGTACTCTAATTCTTTTGTGAGCTGATGATTCATGTTTTGTATCATTCTGTGTAGTTAATCTAGCTTTTTAGTAGTGTCTTCTGCTAGCTCCTGCATCTTTTTGCTTGTTCCGTTATATGTTGTATGTGACTTATTCTAGTCTGCCCCTCGGGGCCCCCTGGACTGGCTTTGGGGAATCTGGGGCTTGGAGGAGCAATTTTGTTGCCTTTCCTCACCAAGTTTCTGTTGTTTGTTTGTTTTACTTTGTGCTGAGGTTTGTGAATGCTAATCGTGTAAAGACTTTGTTCCTATTATAGAGATCTCTTTAGTTCTTTTTCAGTGCTGGACTTTGGGTGTGGCTTACTGTAATCCTTGGCCACAGCCCCAGGATCTGACTACCTTGCTTATTTTGAGAAGGGAGGATGCCATGTAGTTAGTCCAGCAACCAAATTGTCTGGAGGTACTGTAGTGTTACTAATGTCAAAAAGGCAATCTGAGTTTTAGCTTACCGAGAAATGGCAACAATTACGTGACCCTGTTAATGTCAAGTGAAACCTCTGCAGTGATATTGCCTGAGCCGAATTAGATGTTAACATACCATAAGAACCAGTTATGTGCCAATCTGATTCCTAGAGAAGGAACCATCAGTTATGATGTAAACATTAAGGCAGCCTGGGTATTGACCACAGCTAATATATACTAAATGCACCAGCTATGTCTCTGCTAATGGTAGAATAGAATTCAACAATAATTTTACAGAGTTAACTATCAAAAGATTAACAAAACATTGTGGTTACCCTATTAAAAGTTTAGCATTTAAGGATGGGTGATGCAAAAGGAAAACTCTGAAACCTTAAATGCTATAAATGAAGAGGAGTATAGAGAAGTAGTACAAAGGATCTTTTTGGGAGGTAAAAAGGCTGTCTGTAGAATTGGGTAAAGGTAGGACAAAATGGCAAGGCATAGAAGATAAAAAGAGGGAGATAAAAGAAAGCAATTATACAGAGTAAAAATAAGAGTAATTAAGTGGTGAGAATTTGAAAGGGAAAGGAGGAAAATACAGAGAAATGGAAGAAGAAAAAGAGATTAGAAGTCAGGGTGAGGGACAAAGGAAGATTACCCAAGCCTTAGGAAACTGTTAAAGAAAACGGGAGGGAAGGAAAGAAAACAAAACAAACTGAAAACAATGTTCACTGTCAAAGCAAAGTAGAAAGAATCCCTCCCCCCAAAAAAAACCCAAATGAACAAAAGGAGGGAAAAAAGAAATTTCTCTGTGGTTTCAAACTTGTGGTTATCTTTCGAGGTCTACAGTTTCGTGCAGTGTCTAATTCAAGATGTGACTCTGTTCTCACTGGTAGAGAAAAGGGGTAATAAGATCTCACTTCCATGCTGGGTAATTAACTAGCAAGCCATAGGGTTAGGCTGGGGTGCCAGTTCTAGGAATTTGAAATCCTTGGAAATTTAGGCTGAACCTGGCCTCTGGTCACAGGAGTGAGGCTTGAGTCCTTTAGTTTGTAACACTGTGGGTGTCTCTTGCTGGCATAACTCCAGCTCCCTGACCATGATCATCTCCTGTGGTTGTCTCTCATCCAGTCACTGTGAGAGTTTAGTCCTGGGAGCCCCAGGTTCAGTTGTCCCTTCCCTAGAATGGCATCCAACCAAGCACTCTCTCCAGGGGATATGGGAGGCGCTCAGACTGGAGTCTGTCACTAGCTATTGTAGCACACAGCATCCACAGCTCCATTCCACTGGCGCATTTCTCCCTGAAGCCCTTTGGAGTCACCTGCTTTACTGTGTCTCTTTAGATTGGTCTTGTTTTCTTATGAAGCATGAGCCAAGAGCTGGGGAGAAAGTACAGATTGCCCCTTCCTTTTTCTGCACTGTGGTCTGTCTTTTCAATTTCTCTGTAGATTTTTTCCAGTCCTGTCCTCCTGGGTCCCAGGGATCCACCTCCTTTCTTTTCTTCCCAAATTGTTATTTTCCAGTGTCTGAATTCCAAATGTTGGAGAGGTTGATTTGTTGCTGCTTACTGCTCTGCCTTGTTGCGGTTTGTGCCTAGATGTCCCCCCAAAGCCTCATGGGTCATGGATGGGGCTTTTTCTGAGGTGGCTGAATCTAGAGTGTGTGATGCTGGGATTAAGGACCTGTGATTACTAAATCATTCAGCTGATTGATTTGGCACCACCCTAATCCTGGCAACCTGGAGAAGATATAAGCAGCAGAAAGAAGCTGCTTAGGTCCTCTCTTGCTTACCTTGCTGCCTTCTGCCTGTCTGCCATGCCACCCTGCCTTGGATCCAGCCCAATGTGAACTGAAACCTCTACAAACTGTGAGCTAAATAAACCTTTCCTCCCTTAACTTTGGGTGTTGGATATTTTGTCTCAGCAACAAGAGAAAAGTAACAAAGACAGCCATCTTCTCAGAAGTCTACACTGACTGAAAAAAAGAAAACACATTACCAAAATCATACGTGAAAGGAGGGCATATTCCTGTGCTACAGAAATTAGTATTACAAATGCTTTTTATGAAGTATATGTTAACAAATTGGGCAAATATTACAAGGACATGTATTACCAAAATAGTCTCAAAAAGAAACAAACCTTGACTACAAAGAGAAACCTAGGTCTAGATAGCGTTGTTGCTCAACATTTTCAGAGTTAAAGATGCATCATTATAAATCCTATACAAACTTCTGCCGGGCTATAAAGATGACAAGAAAGGAAAATTCCAAATTGGTGTCAAGAATATACATGCAGAATTTGCTAACAATGTAATAGCAAACTGAATCCAGGAATGTATTAAAAGTGTTACATGCCTTGACCAAATTGAGATTATCCCAGGAATACAGGGTTGGTTATTGATTCACAAATGAGTTTAATATAATGTACTGTATTAGGAAACAATGAACAAAAACCACCTGATCATTGAAATAAACATGCACCCTCAGAGATGATGAAATCTGAAGCCATTCAAGGTAAAATTCTAGACATAGAAGTGGACTTTCTATCCCTGGTATAACGGATGTGCAAAAAACTTACTATGTGGAGAATTTTAACTGGTATAATGTTTTTGTTTATATCTCTGATTCATTTCTAATTAATTTTTGCTTATGGTCTTAAATTAAGATATCTTCCTTTTTTTCTTCTGAATTGATACCTGGTTTCTCTAGCCCCATTTGTAGATAGGATTATCTTTCCTCATAGAATACCTTTGGTATTTTTGTGAAAAAAGCAATTGAACTCTATATGGGTCTCCTTTTGTTCTTCATTGGTATATAAATTGATCCAACGCTGTATGCTCTTGAGTCCTCTTTAATAGTTCGTTTTGAAATTTAATTATATTCATATTCCAACTTTGTTCTGACTTGAAATTGTTTTAGCTATTTTAGGTTCTTTACATTTCCATGTCAATTTTATTTTGGGTTTATGTTTCTCCAGTTGATTGATTGATTGATTGATTGATTGATTGAGACATGGTCTCGCTATATATATAGTTCAGCCTGGTCTTGAACTCACTATGTAGCCCAGGCTAGCCTTGGACTCACAGCAGTTCTGCCTCTGCCTCCCAAGTGCTGGGATTACAGGCATGAACCACCATGCCTGGCCTCTTCAAATTACTTTTATTGGTATGCTTTTGACATACATAATAATCACATTCATCATAGGGAATTTGTACTTGTACGTATTGTATTTTAATTCTTTTTTTCCCTTTCCACACCCTTCCATGTAAATTTTAGAATCTCATCACGTCAGTATTCCAAGGCAACCTTCTAGGATTTAAAAATTGTAATTACATTGAATCTGTAGAACAATTTAGAGAGAATTGCTGTCTTAATGATGGCAAGTTTTTCAGTCTGTAAACAGGATATATCTCTTTTTATTATGTTTTCTTTAAATTTTCTCAGCAGTATTTTATAGTTTTTGATTTTCTTTCTTTGCTTTTTTTAAACCACACTGTAGTAAGTTCCTCGGCTGACCTTAAACTCCTGTGCTCAAGTAGTTCTCTTCCCTTAGCCTCCCAGGTACCTGGGACTACAGGCACACACGACCACATCCAGCTTAGTTTATACTTTCGTAGCGATATTGTATGTGTTTTGATAATTTATCTGTTCCTGTTATGTATTTTTAATGAAATTAAATGAATTTTTATTTTCTAATTATTTGCCAATATGTAATAAAACAATTGATTGTTTCAGATTTTGAGCTTGTATCCTTATTCTTGCTAAATTCACTTATTTCTGATAGTTTAAGCAGAACTTGTAGAATATATTTTATATACCATCATGTTGATGAGGTATTTATTCTGCCTATCTTGTATAAACTATAGTTCCAGGAACTCAAATAGTTGATGAAGGAAAATTTTTCTTTGTATTGGGATACCAGCAGATAAATTCAGTTAGAGTAATAAAATTATAAAATGCCTATTTCAGTAGCCCCTAATAATACTTTTGTAATCTAGGTACTGATCAAAAATTGATGTTAACGCTCATAGAAAGTAGAAAGAAAATTCTGTAATGGGTAGATCAAATCAAGTTGTCTGAAGGTGCTCACCAATTTTAATACTGCTGAAAACATAATGATGTAACTATACCTTATATATGAGAATGTGATTGAAAAATATGGTGATTCTATAAATTTCATAATTTTATTAGCAAAATTTTATTGCTATTAATCGCCTTAAGAATAATCCCTCTCATTTTGTCCTGAATTTATTCAAAACATTTACCTTTTAAGATCACTTTGGCTTTGAGGAAGAGCCAGTAGTTACTGGGTGCCAGATCCAGTGTGTAAAGTGGATAAGGAAACACTGAAATATTTTCGTGAGCCTGCCTTTCCATCCTGTGATACTCCTCAGCAGCATTCACTGCATTGTTTATCACAACTTGTAAAGGCACTAAAGAGGACTTCTAGAACTACTTGAGAAAGCAACAGAAATGATGGGATAAGAGCGTTTGAAATCGGGGGAGTATTTTGAGAGGGATTAATGGCAATGTGTCTTCCACTGTAATATTTTTTAAAATGTAAACATTCACGGTATTTTTCTATTATTCCATATATTCTGCATAGGTGATGTGATGGAATAGTCCATATTTGGGGGGCTGGTGAGACAGGGTCTCATGCAATTCAGGCTGGTCTTGGACTCACTGTAGCTTAGGCTAGCCTTGAACTCTTGGTAATCCTCCTGCCTCAACCTCCCGGGTGCTGGGATTACAGGCGTGTGCCACCATGCCCTTGTCCAGATTTTTCTTATATCTTCTGTTTCTGTTTACCATGTTGATATTTATCTCTCTTTTTAAACATATAGTGCATACTTTGAAATAGCTGTTTTAGTTTTCTTGCCTATTGATTCCCTTCAGACAGTTCTAGGTCTGTTTTTGTGGATTGGTTTTTCTCTAGGTTATGGATTATGGAGTTCTGTTCCTTTGCTTGCCTGTTTTTGTTGTTGTTTTTCTTGGACGTCAAACACTGTGAATTTTATTTTGTACAGTTCCAGATTTCGTTACATTTCTTTGGGTAGTATTGGGGTTTGTTCTGCCATAGAGTCTAGCTAATTGCAATCCATTTTATTATTTTGAGCCTTTTAAATTTGTTTAGGGCAAATCCAGCACTACTTTAGTGTAGGACTAATGTGTCATTATAAGGAAATATGGTTCTGAGGACCCCACCCCCTTGTCTTTCTACACTGCCTTTTAGGTTTGTTTTTATATATATATATACAGTGCAGTACTGGCCCAGAGTTAAGGAAACCTTTCTGAAGATTTCCAGAGTGCATAGAGAGCAACTCACATACACACTCTCCCCTCTCCCTTGTTTCCCTCTTCCTCCCTATCCCCTGCTCCCTCCTCTCAGACAATGCGGTCTCTGCCCATTCAGCTGGGACTGTTGGCCTTTGTTCGGGTTCTTCCCTCTGCTGGGGCCTGGAGCGGTCCTGTGCATACTAAAAGGGGAATATTATAGAGATCATGTTAGTTTTTTGCTTTTTCTTAGGATCATGGCTCTGTCCTACCTATTTTCCAGTGTCTCAAAACTTCTATGTCACGTATTTTATCTGGTTTTATGTATCAGGTAATGTAAGAATATGACAAAGCTATAAATACAGTTCTTTTGCTTTACAAGGAACAAAAGTGATGGGTTATATTTAAAATGTAATCTTATTTGGATTTTGATTAAAATTTTGTTGTAAACTATTGTATATAAGTGTACTTTGTAGAAAATTGTTATTTTTATTATACTGAGCCTTTCTAAGTATGCTTTGTCACTATCTCAAACACACTTTGCAATCTGTGAATAAAGTTCTATAATTTTCGTTACAAATGACTTCTGTGTTTAAGGGGTTTGTTTTCCCTGTATTTTCTATTTTGTTTTCATTATTAGTGGGATTGTCCCATTGGTTATTTTGGAATATTATTTTATTTATATATTTATGTAGTAGTTTACCATAGTACTAATTTGAAGTACTGCAATAGTTTAAGTTGCCATATAATTCCTTTAAGCACACTGCATATTTTGTTAACCTTTCATGTCCCATATAATTTCCAAGTTTTAAAATTTTTTCCACTTTAAAAGAATTATCTTTTAAAATGCAAACTTACCATTATCTAGTGATTGCTTTCTTTTTTATTTGCTTAGAAGTCTGTCACACCAACAATATAACAATACTCATATTTTCTTTTAGTATTGATCCAGCTTTAGTTTTTTCTGGAAAGATAACCAGTGACTGCAGTGCTTTTTTTTTTTGAGTCATCTTTGTGTTTAACTATATTTCTTTATTTATTTGCATGTTAGTGTTTTAAAGGTTTAAAATGCCTATTGTCTAATACAAATAATTTGTTTTTATAAAACGTTTCATAATTATGGTATCACTCTTTATTAGGTGTGTTTTCCTTTTACTTCAACATGTATTAACAAATGTGCAAAACTTGAGGTTATCTGAGTGTCTTATATAACCACTTTTAGGTTATATGTATAGTTCTGTCTAAAGACAAATTAAAAAAGAATTTTCATGTGGACCTATATTGGGATGTTGTATCTGGGCAGGTAAGAGGAAAGGTTTTTTTTAATGTGTTTAATTTTTTTTTTTTTTAAAGAAAATCTTAATAAGAGAGGGATCAGAATTTCTTGGTTAACATCTCAGGGTTTTTTTATTGTTTATTTTTTTTCCTATATCGTTATACTTTATACCTCTGCTAAAGAAATTGTTTTTCTGTTTTCATAGTTTTGGTAAGCAGTTTGGAGGAAAAAGAGGATGTGATTGTCTTGTATTAGAGCCATCAGAAATGATTGTGGTAAGAATTTTAAAGAATGCTAAATTGTTTGTTGATGTGCTTCAGTTTCAACTTTAAATGCAAGAGATTTTAATCACTAAAGGCAGTTGCATTGCTGTGACCTTTTAGAGATTTTTTTTAAGTACAGTCAGAATCATATACCAGCTTTATACATTTTCATCTCAAAACTATTTCTAAACTTTAAGATAATGTGAAATATGATATAGTTACATATAACACATTCCAAATTTGGTGATTCCTTTTACCCATTTCACCAAAAAATTAAAATAAAAATTTGAAAAAGGGACCGTGATTTTCAAGTATTTTCTTCTTTTTTACTGAATTTAGTCAGTAGCCTTTGAGCATCTAGAGGAAGATGTAGAGAAAAATAAAGATGCATAAGTGGATCCAAGTAAAAGTGATCTGGATCTTAGTGCTTTTGCTTTTTAGTTATTTGGGATGAATTTTCATATAAGGATGATTTCATGAATTATTCTTCATTTTTTTTCTTAAAAGAGCTAGATAGTTGAAGCAACTTTAGAATGTCTCACTTTAAAGCATAAGCAGAATTAAAAACACTGCTACCCTTTACCTTGTTTTACCTTGTTCTAAAATGACCTTCCTAGGAAATCCCATGTACTGAATGACCTCATTGTCCTATTGTCATCTCGTGTAGGTCATCATATCCTCTGGTTTGATCTGGGCTATTAAGAAGCGAGGCTGAATTCCCAGTGAAGTCTCTTAATATCAGTGCTCGAAGCCAAGTCACTTTTCCATTTCATGGTGTTCTAGTCAGATTGACACCTTCAAGTAGTTTTCTCATCCCCAAACTGGATCATCTGTAAAACCATAAATATACTCTCCTGGGTTTCATCAAACACGTGGAATTTAAGCTTCTAAAAGTCAAAAATTATGTCTTACTAGTTTGTGCGTCTCAAATGCATCCTTAACCTTGGAGAATACATTGTAAGATTCCTAGTGGAAGCCTGAAACTGTGGGTAGTACCAAAACCTGTACATATATAATGCCAACTTCTTCATACATACCTTGATAAAATTTAATTTTTAAATTAGACTCAGTAAGAGATTAATAAAAATAATGAATAATAAAGTGGAACAATTTTAACTACACTATATTAAAAGTGAATATGGTCACTTCCAAAATATTTCCTTGTGCTGTGCTCATCCTGCTTTTTGTTGCATGGTGGTAAGTAAAATTGTAGAAAGCAAAATGAAAACTTGGAATGAGGCGACTGCTGTATTGCAGAGGGCTGCCTGCATAGTAAGTATTCAGTGAGCATTGTTTAAATTCAAGTTTCTTCAAGGCATGGACTATGAATTGTTTTATATTTACTTTGTGTAAGCATTGTATATATGGAATAATTTGTAGGGCCTTAGAATTTTTTCTTTTAAATACATGTATTTAGGAACACATTGAGAAAACTGCCCAGGCAGAATTTGTTTTTTAAATTTATTTTTAGCTGATGTATTTCATATTTCATACTGTATGGGGAAAAAAATGCCTTTACTTCAGTGTTCTCATATATGTTATATTTTAAAATTTATTATAGATATTTTATACAATTTTTTATATATAAGGTGGAAGAAAAGGAAAAATCATAAAATCGCTTTTAGTACAAGATCCTACAGACTCATCTTATACTTTCCCTGCCCCTGAGGGGACCTGCTTGCTTTTTTGAGAGAAAAATATTTAGAATCCAGGTGTTCTGTTGTTTGTCGGACCGCTCAGTAAAAAAAAGCTAGGAAATATATGTCTTTATGTGAGTGCATGTGTGTGTGTGCACACACTTACATTTTTAAATTTTAAAAATTGTTTTATATATACATTGTTTTTAGACAGAGTATCTCTGTATAGTTCCAGGCTGACCTCGAACTCAGGGTGATCCTCTTACTTCAGTCTCCCAAGTGCTGGGATTACAGATGTATGCCACCCCCCTCAGCAGTAAATATTATTTCTTTATATATCTGTGTTGAAAACCCTGGATATTTTTTTTTAGTAATGTACTGCCTTTTACTAACAGTGAGAACTTGTTGGCTTCTGTTACCATCAATATATTTATTTATACATAAGGTAGTTTAAGCCTTGTTTGGCTGTAGTATTGTGGAGAGCATTACTAGCTAGAATATTAACGTGCAGATACACAATTTAAAAACATGTTGGTGAAATTTGACAACTGCGTACTATATACTTATTACCCTCTTCCGTAAATTGATGTAAAATCTTCTATCACCCACTTCACAATGTGAGAAATTATTCAGAGGATTAAAAAGACCCAGCAAAAAGACATAGGCACCAGGTTGAAAGGGCTCTTGCTGGCCAAGTCTAGGACACTTGGAAATCTAAATAAAAATATATAATAATTTATGCTACCCCTGTGTACAATAGAGGAATTTATAAGTCCTAATGATGTGAATGAGTGAATTAGGAGAAGCTCTTGCTGACAGTAGAATGCCACCTAACAAGTAGTGAAGGAATGACTGAGTTACAAAATCTTTTAAAGAGTGCTTAAAAGTTGGGGACTTATGTTTCATGGGGACCACGATATTCGTATAGTCTCATGTGTCTCCACAAATCATTTATGAAGGGGAAAATTACTAAATTTCAGGTGAGAAAACATGGTGGGTACTACAGTCATCGTGGACACAAACCAATGTTATACTACTCCTGATGTGATTCACTGAGAAGGCAAAACATGACTTCCATGATATAGTCTACCAGAAATATACCCTTGAATCTAAACATTTGGACATAGCAGATAAACAAATTGAAAATTGCATGGTCTATACTCTTTACATATTCTGGTTTCAAGAAACACACAGAAAGATTAAGAAACAGTTCCAGACTAGAGGACAAAAAAGAAAAACAGTAGCTAAATATAGTATTTGATCTCATCATGGAGGGTAGGGGTAACTATAAAGTGATGTTGGCCTGAATGACAAAATTCAAATATGAACTGAAATTAGATAATACTGAAAGCCCTGATTTTGGCATCTGTAATGCGGTATGTAAAACAAAAATCTTTGTTCTTAGGAAATACATGTTGCTGTATTACAGGTTTAAGGAACAGTATATCTCCATTTTCAGGAAAAGTCTGTGTAAGCTAGAAATTCCTAGCAAGTGCAAGGCCCTAAGTTTGATCCTCAGCACCCCCCACAAAAGTCACTAAAAATTACCTCAAATGTATATTGATATACATTTGACAGCATAATTTAAAATGCTTTGTGAGTGAGTTACAGGCGAAAAAAAGCCAATATAGGTAGAATTTTTCACAATTCTTTAAAATGCTTGGTCCAAGTATATCAATTCATTTTATTCCGTATATATTTGTATGAACTTGCATAACCACACTGGTGATTGGGAATACATGTAGTCAGACATCTTCTCGATTGCCTGATGGCTTTAGTCATCTTAATTCTGATACAGTATGTTAAACCTTGTTTTTAAGAAGCTGTAAATTTATCGTTTTCTTTAACTTTATACTTAAAATGCATTTTGTCACAGTTGTAGTTTTTATTTGGGTATATTGAGTTTCTTTTTTTCTCTTGAGAATTTTTGTTTGGATTCATTCTTAGTAAAATATCCTCCCAAAGGCATGATTTTTTAACCTAATCTGTATTGCTTTATAGGATTTTCTTGGTTTGTTATTTAAGGTTAACTTTTAAATCTAGCTTCCTTCAGGTAAGTAAAAACAGTGACATGCCCTTAACTGTCTACCAGTATATCTGTCAGTGTCAGAGCAATATTTCCTAGTAGTGCATAACTTCAAGAAGGGTAAAAGAAATGTGCACAAACCATACTCACTGCATAACGTGACAGAAAGAATGCCTAAACTTGAAAATAGTCATAAAAAGATTTTACAGGCAGACAGTAGCTGGTATTGGTTCAAGGGGAGTGAGAAATTAGAGCTATTACACATTGCTGGAAATGTAAAGCAGCTGATTTAGACAAGCCATTCCTCAACTAAAAATAGTTAGCATATGACCCATTAATTTCACTACTATTTATACACCCAAAAGAATAGAAAACATCTCATAAAATCTTGTATACTAATATATACATTATGTATAATATCTGCAAAGTAGAAACAGCACAAATATCCATTAGCATGGTGAACTGATGGGCAAGATGTCTTGTTTCTTTCTGGTGGGGCACGATATTGATACTTGCCACAGCGTGAATGAACCTTAGAAATATTATGTTAAATGAAAGTGACCAGGCACAAAAAGGACACCTATTATGGGATTCCATTTATATGAAATGTTTAGAATATGGAAATCCAGAGACAAAAGTTAGATTAGTGGTTATCAGGGTCTGTGAAGAGAAGAACAGGGAATGAATATAAATGGATATAGGTTTTGGTTTTTTTTTTTAGCAGTGATTAAAAATGTTTTAGAACTAGATAGTAGTGCTAGTTGTACAATTTTGTGAATATTTGAAAAACCACTGAAACACTTTTTTAAAGTGTTAATTTTATGGTATGTCATAGTATATTTTAAAAACGATAGATGAGAATAAAAGAGAAGAGGACAAAGGTTATCATAAAAGATTTAAGCACAAAAGTAACCACTAGGGAAAAAAAATACAGGTCCAAGAATACACATCTCACAGTAGAATAAATATGGCAAATACACATGATTATAAAACATTATCACAAGATTGAGAACAGAATCATTACTTATAAAATAAATGCACGTGGACTTCATCTACCTGATTATTAAGACAAAGACTTTCAGTTTGACTCACAACATGTGCAATTTTACTCCAACCGTGTACTTTTTATAAGAGGCCCTCATATAACAAATGATTTGAGAAGTAAAGCATTGAACAGTGGTGTACTAAAAAGATGAAAACAAAAAGAGGACAGATGTAGTTTGCCGGGTTTGGGGGGGAGGGAGGCGAACCCAGGGCTTTCACATTGAGCTGTGAGAGTGATGAAAAAAAATAGATCAAAAATAGTATACAAATATAAATATCATAGCAAAAGACATATTATCAGATTAAATTTTAATAAACATAACTATGCCATTTCAAACCATCAGTGCAAATATAAGATTTAAGGATTAAAATTATGGGTAAAGGTATACTAGACAAGCATTAACTAAAGGAAATCTAGTGTGTCTTCATTATCAAAGTGCACTTTATTTAAAGCAAGGAGTTTTTTTGGGTATTCGCTTTTTGAAAGAAGGTATGGCTTTTTTGAGCTCAGGCTGGGTTTGAACTCGTGATCCTCCTGCTTCAGCCTCTGAGTGCTGGGATTACAGGTGTGTACTACCATCATCATCCAGTTCAAGGAACGTTATTTATATAAGAATGTTGGGCTGGGGATTTAGCTCAGTGGTCAGAGCACTTGCCTAGCAAGTACAGGGCCCTGAGTTCAATCCGTAGTACAAAAAAAAAGAAGGATGTTGTTGCATATGATAAAGATTAAACAGCCTTGAACTTTTACATATCTAATATATATAGCTTCAAAATACATAAAGTAAAAATTGTCATTAATAAAATGCAAACTAAATATACCCACAGTCACTATCCTTATGAACAGTGCTCAAAACAGTTCAGAAGTTGAAATTAAGAATTTCTGGTCACATGAAGTTAATATAAAAGCCACTTACAAAATCACAATTAGAACAAACTACAGCTTTTGAAATTCAGCTATACAGCACTTGTCAAAGAAGAGTGACTGTGGAAATTAGAAAATATTTTATCTGAATGAAGAGGACATATCAGAATAAGTAGAATTCAGCTTAAGCCTTCCTTACTGTGTATTTAAGCCTTAATGCTTTATGGTGAAATGCTGACAGTTGCTAAATTAAGTACCCATGTCAGGAAATGAAAAAAGCAGTGTACGTATAGAAAGGAGAAGGCAAGAAATAATAAAGGTAAGTATAAAAAATTACAGTGACATGAAAAGCCCTTAAACTAGGCTCAAGAAAGGCAGCAAAAGTTGCTTCTCAAAAAAGATTAATAAAATCGATAAACCCCTGTCAAAGCTAATCAAGAACAAAACAGAAATCACATAACCAGTAATAGGAATGAGAAAGGATACATACATTACTATAAATCCAACATATATTTTGAAAATGATAATAAAAGGATATCATGAAAAATTTAATGAAAATAATTTTGAAAAATTAGATACATCCTTAAAAAAATTGTCCCCAAACTGGCTGACATATATAGAAAATCTGCAGGAGCCAGTATCAAAAAAAAGTAAATCTATAATTGCATATCTTTCCATCTAGAAATTCAGACCACTGTAGCATTCCCAGTAAATTTCCCCAAACTTTTAAAGAAATAATGTATAAATCTAAATAAAAATAGTCAAAGATTTAACCTCTTGTGTTGAGGGGTGGCGTTACTAGGATTTGAATCCAAGAATCCAGAGCCATCACACGGAGGTACATCCTCAGACTATTTTTTTTTTTTTTTTGAGACAGAGTCTTGCTAAGTTATCCAGGCTGGGCTTGAACTTGGGATCCTTCTGCCTCAGCCTCCCAGAGTTCTGAAATTACAGGCATGTGCCATCACCCCGACAATACTTAACCTCTTTTTATAAGCTCACTTTTTAACTTTGAGAGCAGTCCAACAAGGGCTTTATAAAAAGACAGCGTTACAAAGTCAGTTTTTAAATAAGAATAGATGTAAAACTTAAAATTTATGGACTCTGACTCAAGTAGTATATAGCATAAAATACTATGACTCAGTTGAAATTATTCCTAGAGTTGAAAGATTGATTTAGCAGTTGAAAATCTGTGTGATTCAGTATATTGGTATAATTATAGAAAAAAGTCAGACGATCATTTTATAGGTGCAGAAAAATGTTTGATATATTCAAAACCTCATGATTCAAGTCTGTTAACACGCAAGGGAGAAGGAAACTTCTGTAACCCTAAGGAATCCACAGACAGTCTGTGCCTTCTCTCTCCCACCACTTATTAATGTTTAAGGAAAGCCCACTGAGATCAAAACCAAGGCAAGGGGATCCTATATAGTATATGTGGGCAAGGGAAAAAAAAGACATGATTTCCAAAAGTTTACATTTAAGTATTTCTGGATTTTCTACTTACAAATCATGTCATCTATAAGTAGTAGTGTTATATCTTCCTTTTCAATTTTTTCCCGTGGCCTGCATACACTGTATAGGATCCCCTAGTCATTGGTTTTGGTTTCAGCAAGGTCACTGGGTATTTGTTCATCTACAGAAATCAATCGTGTCTTTTCTTTGTAAACTGCAATAATTAGAAAATGGAATTTAATAAACATACTTTTTTATTAAATTCATGTACGTCAGAATAAACCTAACAAAAGCTGTAGGAGACCTCTACACAGAAAATCATAAAGTTTTTTTTTAGATCTTCTAAATCATTTAAGGGTATCCATATCTGTATCATACAAATTCACTTGAAATTCATCTAAAATTTAGTGCAGTCCCCATAAAAATCCCAATAGATTTTAAGATAGAGATCAAGAAATTGGTGTATAACATACATGTGGTCCCCAAAGAGAATAAATACATTTTAATAACTACATAAAAATACTTAAGTGTAGACCAAACAAATATGCAAAAATATTTTTAATTAGTTTTGAAAAACAAATTATTTCTGAACAGAAAGAGATAAAATGTTCTTAGAAACGAGATAACCAGCACACAGGTTTTAATTTTCCTTATAAATTTAATGAAATCTCAATTTAAAATACCATGAAATAGGATTATTTTGTGCTTAGTACATTTGAAAGAATAAAAACCCAGTGACGTGGGGGAAAAAAAAAAAAACCTGTGAATGGAGCCATTTGTAGCACTACATAACTCTTTTTGAAAAACTGAAAACTATTCAGAAAGAAAAAATTAATACTCCCCCCAAAAAACAAATGAATTTAATAAATGTAAATTCGGGCTGGGGATTTAGCTCGGTGATTAGAGTGCTTGCCTAGGAAGCACAAGGGCCCTGAGTTCGATCCCCCGCACCACAAAACAAAAAAGCAAAAACAAACAAACAAAAAACAAATAAATATAAATTTATGGTATAATCCTACCAGCGATTTTTATTTCTGGTGATTTAACATACTGTGTTTTCTCTACATTCATATATGGATGGAAAGAGCCAGTGGTCTGATAGTACTAATAGTGGCATTGTTAGTTTTTTAAAATACATGTGTGTATGGATACACATGGTATGTAGCCATGTAATATAATTAATACATATACATAAATATATACAAGTCATTAGAAACCAAGATTTTATAACCAGAATATTAGGGTAATGTTCATATTGTTAATTTAAAACTCATATATGTATAGATAACATATACTCGTATGCTGTTATGGTTTAGATCTAATATGTCCTCCAAAAGGCTCATGTCTATCTCATTTTGCAAAGTGCATTTACTTCATCTCTGAGTCATCAGAGTCTTAACAGTTCTAGCATTGCTTGCAAAGTCCAAGTCCAGAGTCTCCCTGAGACTCAAGGCCAGTTCAACTGTGAGGACCTGTAAAAGTCAAAAGAAAGTTTAATGCTTCTGACATACAGTGATAGAAGGTAAATATTCCTATTCCAAAGGGAAAGAATAGGAAGATACAAAGGCATGGGACCAAAGCAAGACCCAAAACTGGCAGGGTAAATGTTAAATCCAGTTGTTCCATGTCTAGTACTCAGGGCAAGTTATAGTGAGACAGCTTAGACAGCCCCATCCCTGTGGCCTTGCTGATTGTAGTACATGTGGCCTCTCTCTTGGACAGGCTTTACAGGCTGCCTGTGATTTTCTTTAGCTGGTATTCCACATTCCAGGCATTTCCAGTTTCCTGGGGTCTCCATTGCACCTTTGGCACTGCTTCACGTATGAACTTTCTCTAAAATCTGAGTGGAAGCCTCCATGACCACACAACTCTTGAATTCTGCATGACTGAAAAACCACCACTGCCAGTTGAAGCAGTAGCTTAGCCTCATGGCTGTGGTGGCCTCTGAGTGCCTACATGGTTGATCTCCAGACAAACTTCCCTAATACTCCCTGTATGAGCAAGACACTCTAGACTCTCTTGGCAAAGTTTTTCAAAGTAATCCAGTTACACTCTTGAGTGTGGGATGGATGAGGTCTGTCCATCTCCCTAGATGCTCCCAAAGCATCTTTCCTATTATCCCTATGCAAAGTACTTGCATTTTTTAAAAATCCTAATCTTTTCAGCAGCCATACTCTGCTTGGCCCCACTTTATAGTTGCTTCTTTTTGGCCAACCTGCCAAATTTTCACATCTTGTATTTGTCATTTGTGTTCCTAATTCCCACTATAAATTTGCATAAAAGAATCCAGCACTGTCCATGCCACAGCCTGAATATTGGGCTACTTTGAATTTCCTCCACCAGATTAATTAGTCTACTACCTTTAAATTCAGCCGCACACCTTGCTGGGAATGGTGGCACATGCCCGTAATCCCAACTCTTGCAGGCTGAGGCAAGAGGACCACCACTATTTCAAGGCCAGCTTATAGTGAGTTCAAGGCCAGTCTGAACTGCATAGTGAGACCCTGTCTTAAAAAACAAAACAAAATTTTCAGCCTCGGAGTCTTAGGATACAGACAAAACAGATTCTTTGCCAGAATGCCTCTAGTCCAATTTCCAGTGGGATCCTCATTCTCAACTAAAACCTCATGAACCTAGCCTTCACTCTCTGTGTTCCTATCAAACTCCTGGTCTTCTGAGCTCTGACTAGGATAGCTCATCAAACATAGCTTATAAAATTCTAGGACTTCTCTAACCATTATCTTCAAACTTTCCTAAACTCCTCTCACAAACCATTTCCAGAGGCTTCTAAACCATGTGATCAAGTGTAGTCACAGCACCACAGTTTGAGAAGTCCTAGAATTTTATTTGCAAGAGGGTTTTGGGAAAACTTCTGGTACCGGTTTTTTGTATTAGGTTTGCTATCACTGAGACCTAATACCCGATAACCACAGCTTAAAGGAGGAGAGGCTTGACTCGTAATTTCAGAGGGTTCACTGTGGTTGGCTAGCTGCATGGCAGAAATAGCATGGAAGGGCATGACAGAGGAAAGCTAAGAGATATGTTATAAAATGTATATTAAATGTATTTAACTGAAGGTAATGAAATTTTATAATTAATTTTAGTTACCATAATATAATTAATATATACAAGTGATATCAGTAGCTGGATTATTTTTAGCATAAGAGTTATTAAAAAGTGAGAAATGTTAAGTAAAAACTGCAGTCGAAAATTTCAGTAGAAAACGTCAGCATGAATTCATGCCTTTTTTTCTCTTAAAAGTATTTAGTGTCCTCATCTGACCATTACACATTGTGTATATGTATTATGTATCCCATAAGTAAGTGTAATTATTGTGTCAATGAAAAAACTATAGACTTTTTGAAGAGACAAAGGCTGAGTGGTCGGGACAACCAGTTTTGGGCATTAATCAACTTCTCCACAAAGAACCTGGAATCGGGAGAAGTCTGATGTGGATCACTCTTCTCAAAATATGGTCAAATTGTGGGTTGCTCATTCATAAGGGTTTTCAGCTTCATTCAGTACATTAATGAGAGAAATGGCCAGGTTGTTGTAGCAGAAGATGGTAGAATGATTGTTTGCCAGGTTCTGGATACTAACATGTTCCTATACTGGCTTGAACCACCAGTGTTACATGCATGGCTGTCCCATTGGGCAACTTGTATCAGTCTTTTTACTAGCAAAGAAAAAGTCTGTAAGTGAACCAGATCTAGGTAGTTGCTTGAATTTGAATAATTACTGCCCAAATATTAATCCTATTTATACCAATTTAAAATTATTATAATAATCAAATTTATTAAATTAAAAAATTTATTTATATTTGTGAATAGTTTATCGATAAGTTTTTAACATGGAAATTTTACAGGTACCCCATCGTTGACGTATAGAATACCCACTTAAAACTGCTGTACCACAAATTAGCTGTATTACTATTTTTTTATACAATTTCAGTGTTTTTCTCAAGGAACTGTAATATGATATATCAGGTCTGCTAAATCCGTGACTTTCTTTGCATTACTGTAACCAAAGGCCCCCTGAGAAGTGGTACCAGCCACCCAGTGGGACCGTTGTACATGTATACTTGGTGGTTCAAGCTGGTAGGAACGATTTCAAATCAGAGTCACCTGGCAGTGAGACGTATGAGTTACGGTCCTATTGTGAACACGCTAACCTAGTTGGAGAAGCAGAAGTGAACCTGGGAAAAACAAGTATGAAACGATCCAGTTTTGACTTAGACTAAGAGTCTCAGTGGGATTTTAATGGCAGGATGTAAAATTACCCAGCACATATTTCTCATATTACTGGGAGTGTAGTACCTTCTAAACTCCAGCGTGAATCTGGGAATACTTGGCACAGGCAAAATGGCTTTAGTTCTAAGAGTGGAGAGTGAAGTCTTCTTCCTAGTCTGGAGGGTTGCAAGGATGTGACCCAGATAAAAGAAAAAATAAGTTCCCTACTGGAAAATGTGGGAAAAGTCGAACAGGAACAGAGCAAACAAGAGGAGATGAGGAATGGTAAATTAGAAGAAGAGCAGAACATCAGCTCCTTGGAAAAGAGACTGTTGTGAAGATGGAGTTTGAAGGAGGTTCAGATGACTGCTAGGAGAGGGACCTGTTAGATAATAATGAAAGTGAGACCACCAGTTGGTATTGAACAATGGTGGTCAAACAGAGGCTGAGATGCCTATTAAGCACACAGTGAGGTTTAAAAATCTTACACTGTTGTGGTTTTTTTGTTTTGTTTTGTTTTTTCAATCTAGGCACTAAGATCAAAATTCTTTGAGATCTTTCCGTGGGTATCTTCAGCACATGCTCGCTGTCCCCCAATGCTTGTCCTTCCTGTGTTCATTAATTCATACTGCCTTGCATGTAGTCCCATTTTCAATTCCTTTGATACTCCTAACAGATTTGTTAAGTCTTACCTTGTAATTTTTGCTTTTAACTTCGATGAATCTTTAAAAGGAAAAGAAAATTTAGAAATAAAATACATGAAACAGTGTTGGACACACTTCAAAAAAGTTTTTCCCAAGTTGGTCCATTTCTATAAGAATTGAAATATTATTCATAGCACTGTTCACGGCAAAATGTTAGGAACAGTGACAGCCAACTATTTATAACTATTCCTGCTGAATATGAAGCCCCTTTTATGGTAAATAAGTACCATTCTGCCACTAATAGGATATAGCCTCCAGGAACTAATGGCTTGTGGAAGATTTATAAGACTGGGAATTCTTAGAAAGCAAGGAAATATGAAACCTGATTGGAGTTCTGCCAGATGTTTATAGTAAATACTCCTAAGAATTTTTATCAGGGATATTGAAATTTATCAAAAACACTTTTTTGCAATCTTTACAAGATTTATGCCTTTTCTTCCTTTGATCTCTTAATATGATGCTTTATATATTTTTCTTTTTCTTTTGGTGCTGGGGATCGAACTCAGGGCCTCATGCTTGTGAGGCAAGAGCTCTAACCACCGAGCTAAATCCCCAACCCCAGTGCTTTATATTAATAGGGTTTTTTTTTTTTTGTAATATTAAATTACCCTTGTATTCTTAGTAAAACCTCAGCTCGAGCTACTTGCTGTCTTTTTTCTACATTCTGGGCCAAATTTGATAATCAAGTTTAGTATTCTTGTTTCTTAGTGAGATGTTAGCCTGTAATTTTAGTTTTCATACATTTTTTGTTGTTATATTTCAGTCAGGATTCTATGAGCCTTAATACTTAGCATCTGTTTTCTCTTTTTGTTCAGTCGATGTACTTTTTTTATTTTAACTTGAAAAGACTCTTCCATTTCTGTTTATTGTAAGTATTCATAGGCTTGGATTTATCTTTACTTGTGTTGCTTTTGTTCTTTTTCTGTGAGTTCATTTTTCTCCATCTCCAACCTATCATACTCCCTTAGAAATTAGTGTGTGGGCTGTGCTGTTAGGGCTGTTTCTGTGCTGCTTGTAAATGTAAGTAGCCAAACTTCTGAGGCTTTAATGTTAGTATCTAAATGTAGTTCCTGTTGTCCAGTATTTTAGCTTTATGTATTTACTCTACAATTTTTTTTTTTTTTTGGTGCTGGGGTTCAAACTCAGGGCCTTGTGTTTGCAAGGCAAGTACTCTAACCACTGAGCTAAATCCCCAGACTGCTTTTAATTCTTATATTCAGACCTTTATTATGGGAAGATTCATATTTTGATTGAATTTTCTTTAGTGAAGCTCTTTTATTGGTAAACATCTCAGCTCGTGTGTTATTTTTTTGTTCATTTGAAAATATCTTTGTTCTTCTTCATTCTTGCTGTGTTCTTCTGCCAGAAATGTAATTTTAAGAGGAGAATTAATTTTTCTCAGCATAATAAATGCATTGAGCTATTTTCTGACATTATTTTTTTGATAATTGGGTTATTAGTCATTTCCCTCTTTTGTAGCTAATTCACATTTTCCCTCTGGACTCAGCAAAATTTATATTTATCTTTTCTCTGTGGATTTGTCATTATAGTTTTTAATTATTCTGTTTTGGATTTGTTGGACTACTTTGGGCATACTTTTTAACCAAAAATGCTTTTATTTTTCTTTGGATATTATTTTGTTCCCCTATTATCACCTTCTTAAATTTTGTTTCAGATATATGTTAAATCTTTCCAGCCTATCCTGTATATCTTAAACTTTCTCACATTTCACTTTTCTCACATTTCTTCGCTACTTTATGTTTCATGCTCAGTAATTCTTTTGGATCCATCTTCCCAATTCAGTAATTTCCTTTCTTGTTACGTCTTAACATGTCCTTTAGTTCCTTTTGTTCTTAATGTTTACTCCGTTTCAGTTTGGGTCATTTCTGTTGACTTATGTTTAAATTTCTTAATTCTGAATTTAGTTATATTGAATCTACTGGTGGGTTTGTCAAAGGCATTCTTCATCTGTATTACCACACTTTTTATTTCTAACGTTGTCATTTTACTCTGTCTTGTATCTTCTTATATTATGTCTTCTGAAACTTTGCATCTGAATGTTGTGTACTTTTTCCGGAAGACTTTTAGTGTATTAATTGTAATTGTTTTAAATTCTCTGTTACAGCATATGGGCCAGCCCTTATTTTCATAGTGCTCTGTTGATTGCAACATGGGGTTTTTTTTAAACCCTTTTTTTGTGAGTTGTAATTTTAGATTTAATGCTAGGCATTGTGTAAGGAAGTTAAAACTTAAAGGTGATAGTTTTTAGACCCGAAGGTGAACATACTTCTTATACTAGAGTTTCACAAGGGTTGGAATTTTTATTTATATGCTACCTTTAGTGCACCACTTGTTCCAGATTCCTCTTGTGTTACTTGGTACTAGGATTTGCAGGAAAACTTGTCTTCGATATTCCTGCTCCTCTCTCAAGAGATAGACCTTCCCCGTGCTCTTGTGTTGTAGAGGGAGGTTTTTTTTTCCTGTCTCATCCTTCCTCTAAATGTAGATTGCTGTTGCTCGTCACTCAGTGTTTGCCAGCCTTACGTAGAGCAGGGCAGTTAGGGAATTTTTTTGTCTTGGCCAGTCTTTAGCCTACTTGTATGCTCTTTATAATATCTGGCTCATTTTCAAACTTTCATTTGTTGGAAAGGTTTTTTTGTATTTTGTATGTTTTTACTGGATACCGACCACACGGATCACTGAGCTACATTCCTAGCCTGAACTTGGGATCATCGAGCTAAATTTCTGACCCTTTTTATTTCAAAATAGGGGCTGGCTGTGTTACCCTGGCTGGCTTCTAACTTGCAGTCCTCCTGTCTCACCCTGCAAAGTAGATTGGGTGGCAGCCATGTGCCACTACACCTGGCTATTTGAAAAGTTTGAAGGTTTAGGTTTGTTTTTTTTTTTAATTATTGATTAATCTTTATAGTCTCTGCATGAGGGGAGGGTTGTGGTTCTGAATTCTCAGGTGAAAGGTTTTTTTATTTGGTTACTCTTCCACCCCCCTTCTGTTAGTGTCAGGCAAGTTTTCTTTCTTGTCCCTTTCTGGTTATACCTTACTTATCTCTTCTAATTAGATTATAACTATTTGGGAAGATCTTCATGAGTAGATCTCCTAATGGGTTTTCCAACTTTGGTAAATTACCTATTTTTTTCTCCAGTTTCTCTCACTTTTTTTTTTTTGGTGCTAGGGATTGAACTCAGGGCCTTGTGCTTGTGAGGCCAGCACTCTAACCACTGAGTAAATCCCCAGCCCCTCTCTCATTACTTTTAACCAACAAAATGAAAAGTTTGTATGTTTGCCAAGTTTTTTTTTTTAATTCCACACTGTTTTTAATACAACTCTTAAGCATTTGTATGTGGTATTTTAGTTGTATTGTTAGAACTTTTTTGAGGGCACTTAATTGTTTATATTCATGCAGCAAGAGTCATTTTTCCTTTCATATGACACTTTTCCTAACATTTTGAATTTTAGAAAGACATTTTCTAACTTTAACTTACTTACATTTCTACTTTGAAAACCCTTTTTTGTTTAAATCTTTGCTTTTGTTCATTACTGGTAGGCAGTAAAAGACTTAAGAATCATTTAATATTGATTGGACTTTCATCAAAACCATTTCATCTCTTCACGGCAATATGAAGCTCGTGAACTTCTTAGTGAGATTTAAATTTGGTTTTTTTGGTTGCTTAAAGTTTGCATCCTGACTCACCCATGCGTGTTCGGACTTGTATAAATTACTTTTATGAGTCTTTATATTATCATGCATTAAGATTAATAACAAAGAATAAAACATAAACAGAAGTAGTTTTACCTTTTAGCAGTTCACTGAAATCATGACCATGATCGTTTGTTTAGTAAAATGTGTGTATAACTAGGCAGTTTGTAATTAGACTAACTTAAAGTTGTAATTATTGAATGTGTAGGTGTACTTAACAGCCTTCACTTCTGGTAAGTGACTTTACTTAGAGGATGTGTTTATCTGTGCAAGAGAGACTGTTTCCTGAAAGGAAACTGTGGTCTCCAGGTCTTTATAATCACATCGTCTGTATTCTTTTTGAGCACATGAGCCTTGTCTTATATGGACTGATTTCTTGAGGCAGTTTCTTGCCAAAGTAAATGAAGCTTTCCAATGAGCCTTTTAAGACTCCATAGACTGTCAGTTATATGGAAAGATTGGATATTTAATCAAGAATGTGAACATGTGTTTCAGGTAGAGAATTCTAAAGATAATGAAGATAGTATTCTACAAAGAGAAATTCCTGCCAGACAGTCTCGACGAAGGTTTCGAAAAATTAATTACAGAGGAGAACGTCAAACCATAACTGATGATGTGGACATTACTAGCTATCTTTCTGTGAGTATATTTAGGAACATTTCATGGATATTCCTTAATTTTCATGTACAGTACCTTTAATTGACATGTGTTTGGTAATATCAGGACTTTAGTTTCTACATGTACGAGTTTTGGACAAGTAAATATACCTATATAATTTTTAAAAATAATACTTTATTGAATTGGTTAGAAATACTCCTACAGTTGGAATTTTGCTTTTGTTTTGTTTAAATCATTTAAAAATCTTTTTTCTATACTTCTTTATAAATATTTGTGGAACTTATTGCTTGAGTGGTGTGTAGGGTATAGATTAGAGTCCAAGAACTCAGGTTATAGACTTATGGAGAGCTTTTCTCCTTATATCATTTAAGGCATACAGAAGAAATAAAAACGCAGCATTTTTTCCTTTGGCATGCGGACCAAATATATATAGTATTTATTAGTGCAGAAACATGCAAGTGTTGAAGGTATGTTTTCACATGCAAATATTAAAAAAAGCACATGAAGTATTAATTTTTGTAACACTAGAAGTTGCAGATAACGGTTTTTTAGACCGAGTAAGAGCTAAACTAAGGAAAATTGGATAATCTAAGAATGAATAAATCTGTGTGTCTTTTGGTTTTTGTTTTGGTTGGTTGATTGGTTGGTTTGTTTACTAGAGATGGAACGCAAGGCCTCATGCATGCTAGGAAGTGCTTACTGAGTTACATCCCTAGTTCTCCGTGTGCATTTATGAACCAACAGGTTCCATAGTTAACTGTTCTCCAAGGGATTGTGATCCCCAAAATACAAGTAGGGTCAAGTGTGGCGGCACACACCTGTAATCCCATCACTTGGGAGGCTGAGGCAAGAGGATCACCATGAGTCCAGGGCCAGCCTGGACTACACAGTGGAGTTCAAGGTGAGTCTGAACTACACAGCAAGACCCTGTCTCAAAAAAAATACAGGAAGTGTACAGCTTTTTCTCTTTTCTTTATGTGTGTTTAAATGATAATAAGGGGAGGGGGGATACTGTTAACAAAATTTTCAAGAATTTCCTTAGTCTTTTGGTTGTCAAAAACAGAAATACCCTCATTCCATGTTCAGAATAAGAAAGATTTAGGAAGGTGCTTATGCTGGAATAAGTATTAGATTTAAGGCAGCTTCTAAAGATTTAGTTACACCTCCCTGATTTCATTGATTGAATGCATTCTATTTCTGATAACAAGTAATACCAGTCACGAAATGTGTTACTATGTCCACAGCTATGCAAGGTTCATTTCTTATTATTTAACAAATTTTATAACATATAGTTCCCAATCTCTAGTTAAGCTGACTGGTTTTACTTTATTTTATTTATTTATATATATATATATATGCGCGCGCGCGCGCGCGCGCACACACACACACACACACACATATCTATCTCTGTTTGAAAAAGTAAAAATTGCTTCTCACCACCCATATAACTGTTGATAGGCGTTACATATATTCTTTTTTGTTTGTTTTTGTTTTTGTTTTTTGAGACAAGGTCTTGTTCTACAGTGCAGGCTGACCTTGAACTCATGGCAGTCCTCGTGCTTCAGCCTCGCAAGTGCTGGAATTACAGGCCTGCCCCACCATGCATGGCATTTCATATATTCTTTGATAAAGCTTTTGAACATGTCAGTAGATATGCAAGTTTGTTTTAATAACTTTTAAAAGCTTAAAAATGGGGCTGGGGATTTATCTCAGTGGTTAGAGTGCTTGTCTTCCAAGCGCAAGGCTCTGAGTTCAATCCCCAGCACCAAAAAAAAAGCTTAAAAATAATATGTTTTCTGATTTTTAAAAATCTACATATATTGTGTTAGTATCCTTGAATACTGTTAGAAAATTATTCTTAGAAAATTTTTTTAAAAATTATTCTTAATGGGCTGGGGATTTAGCTCAGTGATTAGAGTGCTTGCCTTGCAAGCACAAGGGCCTGAGTTCGATCCCCGGCACCACAAAAAAAAAAAAAGAAAATTATTCTCAATGTTACATAGTGCTTCATTATAACAGTATTGATAATTTATTTGTCTCCCAGTATTTGGTTATTTAAATTGTTTCTACTTTTTCAATATTTTTTTTTTTTGGCAAACATGTTTTAACTGTACATATTAACGAAGTTTAGTGATGTTTTAACACTTGCATACAACATACACTTGTCAAAGCCACCCTCCCTTTATCCACCATCTCCCAGTCCCTCCCCCCCACTTTCCCAACATACGGTAAAGAATATTTTACATTCAGATCAACTTTTTTTTGAAATCTTCTACATGTGAGAGAGAACATGTGGTACTTATCCTACAGTGCCTCTGTATTTGGCTTATTAAGATAATTAAGTTTATTCTGGTTTCATCATTTTACTGCAAAAGACAGAATTCCATTTTCCTTTATGGCTGAATACTATACACACACACGTATATATACACTACATATATATTATATTTATACTACAAATATAGTTTTTATATATAAAACGATACTTATACATCATTTTCTTTATTCCTTCATGTCTTGATGAGTACCTACGTTGATTCCATATCCTAGATACTGTACGGTGAACAGTGCCATAATAAACATGGTAATGTGGGTATCTTTGCATATGCTTATTTCATTTCCTGGATATATACCCAGAAGTGGGATAGCTGGATCATAGCATATGGTAGGTCTGTTTTTACTTTTTGAGGGGAACCTTAATACTGTCCTCAATTAATGGCTCTGCTTTTTCTCATTCCTACCAACAGTATGTGAAGAGTTGCTTGTTTCTCCACATCTCATCAGCTTTTTGTTTTGGAGTCTTTTTGCTATTAACCATCCTTACTGGGATGAAATGATACCTTTTGTAATTTTGATTTGCATTTACTTGATAGCTAATGATATTGAGCATTTTAAAATTGTATTTGTGTAGTCAGGGATTTAACTCTGGTAGAGCACTTGCCTAGCAAGCACAAGGCCATGAGTTCGATTCTCAGCACCCCCCGCCCAAATTTGTGGGCCACTTATATTTCTTCTTCCTCTTCTTAGTCTTCTCTGAGGATTGCCCGTGCTAAGCAAGGGCTCCATCAATGAGCTCACATCTCTCATTCTTTTTATTTTGAGACAGGGTCTCACTAAATTGCCTGGGCTAGCCTTGAATTTAATACCTCCTGCCTCAGCCTCCGGAGTAGCTGGGATTATAAGTGTGGCTTTTTACTTCTTTTGAGAGTATCTGTTTAGATCATTCTCCTGTTTAGTTGGACTAAATGGAGATTTTTTAATTAAATTTTTTGAGTTCCTTCTACCTTCTGGATAGTAATTCTGTCAGACAGATAGTTGGCAAATATTTTCTCCCATTCTCTGGCTTATTTCTTTGTTCTGTTGATTGTTTCCTTTGTTGTGTAGAAGCTGTTTTGTTTGATGTGATCCCATTTCTCTATTTTTGCTTTGATTACTTGTGCTTTTGGGGTCATAGCTAATCACTGCCTGTACTGATGTCCTTAAAATGTTTCCCCTGGGTTTTCGTCTAGCAATTTCAGTTTCAGGTTTTGCACCTAGGTTTTTGGATCCATTTTTATTTGATTTTTATACAGCATAAGCGATAAGATCGATTTTCAGAGTTCTGTATATGGATATCCAGTTCTCCATTTTTTGAAGAGACTGTCCTTTCTCCAATATATGAGGTTTAATAGAAAAACATAATGAATGGTAACATTTTTTAAAATTTATTACAGTAAAAGACGTATTACCTTTAGTTCCCCTCAGAATACTTGCTGTCAGTTCTAACACCGTCTTTCATTCTTGCCACTTGCTGAGTAGTTCTGGAAATCCTCTTTTGTGAATGCCTTTAGTTACACTGTAATGGCTGCCACAGTATCCTGAATTGATTCAAAACATTTACCTTTGACGGTTATTTTGGCCTTGGGAAAGAGCAGGTATGGTGCTAAATCCATTGAATAAGGTGGATGAAGGTACACCCTAATGTTTTGTCAAGCCTGCCTTTCTGTTGGATGGCATTCACCAGCAGCATACACCGTAGTTTTGATCACATCAACGAAAAAACAAAAGATTTCCAGAACTGCTTCAAAAAGTGGCAGGAATGATTGGCTAAGTGTGCTCAAAGTTGGGGGGTGGTTGACGGAGATTAATGGCAGTGTATTTTTTCTTGTCATAATTTTTTGTTTAAATATATTTTGACCACATTATGTATGTTTTTAGTATCCTTCTCGAACATCATTTGGCCAAAGATGCCTAATATTATTCCTGGGAGTCTTATTCCATTGGTGTATGTGTCTGTTTTTATACCGATACCATTCTGTTTTTGTTACTGTTAACCTGTAAACGTCTTAAATCAGGTAGTATTGTGGTGCCTCCAGCTTGTTTTCTTTGTCCAAGATTGCTTTTGTGCTTCTGTGTGAATTTTAGGATTGTTTTTTCTAGTTTTGTGAACAAAGTCACTGTGATTTTGTTGGGGATTACACTGAATGTATAAAATACTTGAGGTAGTGTTCTCCCAATATTATGTACATGCTAGGTCTGGTCTTTCCTTTAAACATGTGTCTTACTGAATTTTTTTTTCATTTTTTTCCACAGTGTTTAATAATTTTCATTGTAGAGGTCTGTCACATTCTTGGTTAAATTCATTTCTAGGTGTTTATTTTTTTTTTTGTAGCTATTGTAAATGGGATTGCTTTTACGATTGCTTATTCAGCAAATTTATTTTGGTGTACAAAAATTATACTGATTTTTCTATGTTTGTGTTCTGCAACTTTAATAGATTCACTGTTGGTTCTGATAGTCTTTTGGTGCAGTCTTTAGGCTTTTCTATATATAAAATTATATCATCTGCAAACAAGAATAATTTGATTTTCTCCCTATTTGTATGACTTTTCCTTTTCTTGCCAGATTGTTCTGGTTCAAACCCCAGAACCCTACTGTGGAAGAATGATGAGAATGGTATCATTGTTACTCAAAATGCTGACGGCCTTTGCCCATTTACTATGATACTGGCTATGTGTTTGTCCTGCATAGCCTTTATTACACTGAAGTACAATCCTTCTACACCTAATTTGTTTGGAGTTTTTATCATGAATTGATGTTGAATTTTTATCAAACAATTATTTGCATCTACTAAGGTGATGTTTTTATCCTTAATTCCATTGGTAGGATGTAGTATTATGTTTATTGATTTGCTTATGTTGAACCATCCTTGAATTTGTGGTACAAATCCAGCTTAATCATGGTGAATGGTCTTTTTCATGTGCTATTGGATTGGATTGGCTAATATTTTGTTGAGAGTTTTTTGGAATAGTTCTTGAAAGATTCGGTAAAATTCAGAGCAGCCATATAGTCCTGGGGTTTTCTTTCTTGGGAGAGTGATTTTTTTTTTTTTTTTTACTGATTTATTCTTATGACTAATTTTTATTCATTGATTTAATTTCATTACTTGTTATTAGTCTGTGTCCTCCTGGTTAAATTTTTATAGATCACTTATATCAATTTACTCATTTCTTTTAGATTTTCTAATTTCTTAGCATATAGTTTTTCATAATCTGTAATCATCTTTTTCTCTCAGTGTATGGGTTGAAATGTCTCTTTTTTCCATCTTTCACTCTTTTTTTCTTGGTAATCTAGCTAAAAGTTTGTTGATTTTTTTTTTTGATCTTTTCATATTATTTTAAAGTCTATTTTATTTCTGCTCGGATACTGTTCCTTTCCTTCTGCTAATTTTGGTTTTGGTTTGTTCATGCATTTCTAGGTCTTTTGTCACACCAACTACAGATGCATCATTAGGTTGTTTGTTTGAAAGCTTATTCTCTTACTGTAGCCGCATACTGCTATAAACTTCTCTCTCAGAAATGATTTTTGCTCTATCCCATATGTTTTAATATGTTGTATTTTCATTTTCATTTGTTTTGAGGGAATTTTAAAACTTCTTGTTTGATTTCTTCAACAGTACTCACTTCAGCAGCACATACACAAAGATTGGAATGATTTCTTCAATGACCTGTTGTTAAAAAGCATATTGTTCAGGGTTAGGGATTTAGCTCAGTGGCAGAGCGCTTGCCTAGCAAGCAAAAGGCCCTGAGTTCCTGAGTTTGATTCCCAGCACCAAAAAAAAAAGCATATTGTTCAGTCTCCCTGTACTTATATAATTTCTAAGGTTTCTTTTGTTTTTAATTTCTACTCTAATTACATAGAGATTTCATTTTTTAAAAAATTATGTTAATGCTGTGTATTGTGGCACGCACCTATAATCCCAGCATTGGAGTGGCTGAGGCAGGAGGATTGCTTCAAGTTTGAGGCTAGCCTGGGCCATATAGTGAGTCCAAGGCCAACCTGAACTCTAAGTAGTGAGACCCTTTCTCAAAAAAAATTTTCTTTTGATTAAGACTTGTTTTGTGGCTTAGTATGTGGTCTGTTCTAGGGATAGTTCCATATGCTGATAAGAAGAATGTATCCTGTAGCTGTTGGACAAAATGCTCTGCAGATACCTGTTAGGAGGCTCATTCAGTCTATAGTATAGTTTAACTCCCCTGTTTCTTTGTTGATGGCGGGGGGGTGCGGTGGTAGTATCTGTCTTTTGATGAAAGTGGTATTTGAAGCCCCTGCTATAATTGTTTTGGAACCTATTTCTCCTTTTACATCTAATAGTGTTTATTTTATAAAATTGAATACTCTGGCAGTGGGTGCATATATATTTAGAAGATGTATGTTATATCTTCTCAAATTGATCCTTTGATCATTATATATGATCACATTAGTTTCTTACAGTTTTTGTCCTATAGAATTTTGTCAAATATAAGTACAGCAACTTCTGCTCCCGTGTGTGTGTGTTTCATAGAAAAGTGAGGTTTTTTTTTTTTTACTGAACATATTGTTGGGTCTTATTTTTTTATCCATGTACTCCATGTGTATAATTTAATTGTAGGATTTATTTCATATACATTTCAGGTTATTAGGTTATTGGGTAAAAAGTCCTGTCATTTTGTTAATTTTCTTTTAATTGTTTTGAATATTCTTTGTCTTTTTTCTTTCTGTGTTCATCTTTGTGGTTTGGTGGTTTACTGTATTGATAGGATTTGATTTTTTTTACTGTTTCTCTTTAGTGTGTCTGTTCATGTGAGTTTTATATCTTTATGTATGTTCATGATGGTGGTTGCTTTTCTTTTACTTTTGGAGGACTCCATTAAGCATCGTTCATAAAGTTAGTCTTGTGGTACTGAATTGCCTTTGCTGAATTGTATTTTGCTTGTCTTTGAAGATCTCTACTTCTCTTTCATTTCCAAAGGATATCTCTACTGGCATAGTGTTCCTGATTGACAGTTTTTTTGTTGTGTTTTTGTTTTTTGTTTTTTTTTGATTGACAGTTATTTTATTTTAGTACTTGAAATATGTTACTGGATTCCCTCCTAGCTGATGAAGTTTCTTCAGAGAAATCTGTGTTTGAGCTAGGGGGAGGTACCCTTAAATGTGGCTTTGCACTATGCTCTTGAAGTTTCTAGAATTCTTTTTCTCTTTTTCTTTGACAGCTTAATGATAATATGCCGCTTACTGGTATACATATTACGATTTTTCTGATCCTGTCTATTTGGAATCCTGTAGGCCTCCTGAACCTGGATGATGATATCTTTCTTATGAATTTTAATATTTAAATACTTAAATATATAATCTGAACATCTTTGAAGGTTGTTGAATAATTGCTTACAATATTATTTGCTTTTTTGCTTTCCTTCACCTTGCTTTGCCTTGCCTTGTTTTAGGTGGCTTTCTTGCTGTGTTGCCCAGGCTGGTCTCAAACTCTGGGCTCAAGCAATTTTCCACCCTCAGCCTCAAAAGTGGCTGGGCCTGTAAACACATGCCAGCACTGGTTGCCTGGTACTCCGTTATAAGTTTATGCCATAATTTATTCAGTTCTCAATATTTGATCTTTTAAGTTGTTTCTAGTTTTTCATTATTTAAAAAAATAGTTGCTAAGAAGTATCTTTGTGGATAAAAATGCCTATATTGTAATTTTTTTTAGGAAAAATTCCAAGAAGAATTGCTAAAGTATCTTTAATATATTTTTTGGTTCTCCTTGTTTGAGCTCATGTTTCCTCTTGGGACTGATGCTCATTTGGTTGAATGTTGCCTTGTTTTGATATACTGGTTTCCTGATTATACAGAATGAAGAGTAGGCATATTGCTTAGGATTCTCTTTTAGGATAATGCTTATGTAAAATGCACATTTTTGCAGCTAGTGTTGGATACTTATTGTGTATGTACTATCAGGAATTTGGCAAATCTTGAGAAAAGGTGAGTTAAGTTAATTCTAATTAGAAAAAACTGATTATTAATGATGAGATTGGGTTAGAGAAGAATTTTCAGTCACAGTTGTGTTTGCTGTTTCTTGAATTAATAGGATTTTATTCCTGAAAAGGGTGTATTCCAGCCAATTTTCTTTTTTAAATTTTTTTGGGGGGGTTCTGGGGCTCAAACTCAGGGCCTTGTGCTGGCAAGGCAAGCACTCTAACCACTGAGCTAAATCACCTGCCTATTCTAGCCAATTTTAGAAAATGTATTAATCATTGCTACCAATTACACGAAATCTGTACATCTTGCCTAAGTCCCTGTCTGTCGGCAGTTGGTCTGAATAATAACGATGTATGGCAAAAGTCATAGTAGTCATAATAGTACTTGTATAAGCATTCAAACATCATAAATTTTCCATGCCTAGATTATTGAGGGTAAAAAATTCTGAAGATGTAAAGAAGGTTTTGTTATTGCAGTTTTCTCCCACACCCCACCCCATGACAGCCGTGGTTGTGGCCTTCACATTGAACTACATCTTTGGGCTTTTTAAATTTTGAAACAGAATGTCACCGAGTTGCTCAGGCTGGGCTTAAAATTTGCAGTCCTCCTGTCACAACCTACCAGAATGCTGAGGTTACAGGTGTGCGCCAGTGCACTGGCTATTGTTGTTTTCTTTATAACAGTTATTATTTAGTGTAAAATCTGTACATCAGGGGTTAATATTAAAAATTGTAAATGAATTTTAAAGTTACTCTCTGATAAATGCTTAGAATGACTAAAAGAGATGCTTTATTGATATGAAATGTTTTAATATCCTTATTATACATTGTATGACAGTCATAATCTTATTAGTACATATCTGTAGTGTATGATTACATTCATTGTGGAGAATTGGTACATGTACATAACACATCTCAATTATTTTTCCACTCCCCCCACCTTAAAAAATTTTTTTTCCCAGAATCAGTCATTTATTTATTTTATAAATCCTTATGAAGTTAATTATCATAAGTACAGATGAACAGCCAGATTAACAGGCCAAAAAAATTAAAAACACATTCAACAGTTATACTAAATCAGGATGCACTTTCAGATACATTGTCCGTGCTGGATTACAATACTTTTTTCTTCCTCTCACTTTTTGCCCTATTATGTCTTTAATTCATTTGTTCATTCGTTCATTCTCTTTCTTTCCTTCTTTCTTTCTGTTTAATTGGATTTCTCATATAAGAGAAACCATGTGATATTTAGACGTGTGTCTCTGGTTTATTTTATTTAACATTATGGTCTCAAGGTACATTCATTTTCCTACAAATGACTCTGAGTTTATCCTTCTTTATGAAATGGTTTCCCATTCTGTAGCTGTGGTACTATACTGTGTATAAATACCATATTTTCTTTATCCATTCATCTGTTGATGGACATGTTATGAATTGTGCTGGTCTGAACTTATTAGGTTTGTATACTTCACTGTGATATGGTGCCTCGATGCTTTGAGGAAGATACCTAGAAGGGGACTAGCTGGGTCAAATGGATTTCCAAGTGGCTGTACCAGTTTATGCTCCCACCAACAATGAAGAACCCCATCCTTCACCCTACGCAGCCTCTTTAGCATTTGTTATTGATTTCTTGATGATAGCCATTCTTTCTGTAGTAAAAAGGAATTTTAGTATTGTTTTAATTTGCATTTTTCAGATGGCCAGTAATGTTGAACATTTTTCATGTATTTTTTGGCCGTTTGTGCTTCTTCATCCGACAAGTATGTATTCATTTCATTTGCCCATTTTTTGATTGGATCTTTAAATTTGGGGGGATCTAGTTTTTTTAGTTTTTTGTGTAATCTAGATATTAGTTCTTTGAGGAGTAGCTTGCAGAAATGTTTTTCCAATCTGTAGCTCTCTCTTCATTCTTGTGGTAGTTTACTTTGGTGTGTAGTAGCTTTTTAACTTTATGTGATCCCATTTGTTGATTCTTGCTATTATTTCTTGTGCAGCCAGGATTCTGTTCAGAAAGTCTTCGCCTTATACCTGTGTGTTTGAGTGTTTTACCTGTTTTTGTCTTCCAGCAGATTAAGTGTTTCTGTTTTAATATTTAGATCTTTGATCCATTTTGATTTTAATGTAATGGGAACAGAATCCTGTGCTCTCCCTGCAGTTCACAGCACCCACTGGTCCATTCTACCACCGCATTTCTCCTTGAAGCCTTCTGGAGTCTCCCTCTTTCACTTCGTTTCTTTAAATTAGGTCTCCCTTTCTTGCAAGCCAGGAGAGAGATCTGGGGAGAAGGTACAGATTGTCCCTTCCCTTCCCCTGAATTGTGTTCTGTCCCTTAGCTTTCCTGTCAGATCCTTCCTGATTCCTGAGGATGTACTTCTCTCTTTTTTGCCTTCCACACATTGTTCTTTTTCAGTGTCTGGATTCTAAATCTCAGAGAGGCTGAATTGTTGTTGCTTATCTGACCTTTGCACTTAAGGTACTTTACACTTTCTCTTTGGCACACCTGAATTGTAAGCATCATTACTCCTTGCATTTGGGGACATTATTAAGTAAATTGCCCATTACTTGAACTCACACACTGCTTATTGATAATCAAGACATTGGCTAGATAGCATATACACCATGAATATGCTGAGCAAAGGGATGACTCACTTCTGAGGTGGGAAGTAGCAGCATATTTTATCATGCTATTCAGAGTGCATAATTTCATATTTTAGAATTGTGTATTTATTTCTAGAATTTCCCATTTAATATTGTCAGGCGAGGTCAGGTGCATTCACGGTGGTATGGCCGTAGACCCATTTAATATTTTCTAACTGCGTTGTGCATGGTAACCAAAACCACAGAAAACAAAACCTGGAATAAGGGGCTTCTACTATATTCATTTGGAGACCTTCTTAGAGTAGTTAGCAAGACCAGTTCTTTAGCATGTCTTGAAATTTAGATTGCAAAATAATTTCTAGGACATGTGAATAGTAGTGGAATATAATAGAATTTTATCTACCATATCTTATCCTTTAAATTTATTGGTATTTTGTATACATTTTGTCTGAACAAAAATATTTTGTCAGTGATACTTGTATTAATTTTCAGACCAGTTACATATATTAGAAATTAGCTCAGATTTTTCTCCCCATGCAGTAATATCTTGAGATTATATGGTGTATAGTCCTTTCCTTACGGGGTTGCAATCTGCTTTTTAGTCTTTTGGCCGCATTATGTTTAGAGGTTCCTTTCTTGGATCTCATTCTCTTTTTTTCTGGACGGTGCTAATTGACTTCCTTAATAATTCTTTTTTTTTTTTTTACTTCCTTAATAATTCTGAACTTTGATGAGTCAGTTTGAATCCTACCATTCTTAGTTGCTCCTTTTATCAGTCTGGTGTTCTACCGTGTCTTTTTTTTTTCTTTGCATGCCATGAGGTGTGTTTTGTTTGTTTTTTTCATACAAATAATTTTCTGTAATATCCCAAGGCGCAGTGGAAAATTTGGCCGTTGGAATGTAGAGGAGTCCCTTCAGAGACCCACAGGCAAGTGGTACAGCTAAGTGTGTCCAGGTTCGCAGAGCCACTTGTGGCTCGTGTCCATCTTGCAGGTGGCTCTTCCTCCACATCATGTCTGGGGCTAGGAGGGGTCCTCAGAGATGACGAGAGTGAGAAATGCTCCAGGCTCTTAGGAAGTGTCCCTCCACTTTCCCTGCACAACGGTCTCTTCAGTTGGCAGGGTGTTCTCCTTCGTGTCTGTATTCTTCAGCTTGGCCTTATCAAAGCTCATGATTTCCCCACATCCAGGTTGTTTGCCATTTTCTTAAAACAGTCTGAGGTGTCTGGCTCCAAGCCAAGCTCCTGGTGCTCCCACTAGTATTGCTGCAGCAAGAGACCCCAGTATGTCTTTCTGACAAAGTCCTGCTTGGTCCCCAAGAGTCCATTCATCCATGTCCTTTTTAAAAAGATTTTCTTGTTGGGGGGGGCATAATATAATGAGTATTGAACCCATGGCCTTCTCACTGAGCTACATTCCTAGACTTTTCTTGTTGTTACTGTTGATTTTTTATTTTGAGCAAATTTGGCTTATATTTTCAATGCTCCTGCCTCCACCTCCCAAGATGCTGGGATTATAGGCCTGTGCTCCCCTGCCTGACTCCATGACTTCTTTGCAGAAGCCTTCTCTGATGTTTCTTGTTCACTGAGTACACTTCTCTTCATTGGTCCCATAGGATGTTACACATACATAAATGAAGTGTGCTCGTATAATTCTACTGTATTCTGAGGATAACAGAAAATAAAATTAACAACACCTTATTTAAAACTTTTTAAATGCTTATATATATTTTGACAAAATTAATGCTTTATTTTAAATTGCATTAAAAATAAATTTAAAAAAAATTTTTAAAAATTGCATTAAACATCTGGACATTTTCAGATGTAATGAGTTGAATTTTTATTGTTGATATATATGTAAAAATAAATGATAAAATTAGGCCAGAACCAATAAGAGTGAAACATCTTGGTTTCACCAAGGTCAAGCACCAAGTTTGACTTTATTTGACCTGAAGTGAGTTTCTGAAACATCACACATCATTCATGCTCAGTCATTTTTGTAAAATGTGATTGGGCCAAATATTAACTTGCACATTCTTCAGAGGTTTAAAAACTTGTTGGTGCTTGGGTACTTCATTTATAAAATTATAGTCCTTGTCCTTGGATACTTCCTTTTTTCTGTTGCTCTTCATGGGGGGGCGGTGCTGGAACTCGACCTCAAGGCCTTGTGCTTGCTAGGCAAGCACTTACCACTTGAGCTAAATCCCCAACCTCTGTTGCTGTATTTTTAGGTAACAAATATTGTCCCAGTATTGGCGGTCTTCTTAACTGGATCTGAAGATCCTCAATGGAACTAAATTTTTTTTTTTTTAAGCCCACTGTGTTGCCTTTACTACAGTACTTTTTATTATCTTAGTATGCAGGGATTTGGAGCCAGCCTGCTGTTCCTAAAAACACCTGGAAAGAATTTCTATAACAGCATCATATAGATCATGGTTTTAGATGTGAAAGACTTGCTTTTGCTCAGAACTCCCCCTCCCCCATGGCATGATTTATTACAGGGAAGGACTCAAAGCAAAATCAGCAAGGGGAAAAGGCTTGTGGGGCACAAAACTGTGGAAACTAGGCACAACCTGGTACGCATCCTCTCCCATTGGAGTCACATGGAACACTCTAAATTCCTACAGCAACGTTTTGGGACAACACATGTGAATTGTTATCTAGAGGCAGCTTATTAGAGACTTGATGCACAATGTTTTTATTGAGAGCATGTCACATAGGAGCCTTCTCCCTGCCATGTACCAGCATTCTAGACTCCTTGAGGGAAAGCAAATGCTCCCAAAAACCATACTGTTTGCACAAACACTTTTGATTTGCTCAGACTTCTTTGTTTTCTTTCTGCCTTGTATTTTGTCCTGGGATAGTGTGACGGGTCTTAAGCTTTCTGTGACGACCTGGAATCTATTCTTACACTTTATTTTCACACATTACTAACGCAGCAAGCACTTCTTTCTCATTTGGTACTTCTGTGATTACACCTTTTGTTTCCAGCTCTCCTGCAGTCTCCCATGTTTTGTTTGGGTGTACAGCTTAAGCATTGTAAGGCATGCTTGTCAATACAGCTGAATAGGAGGTGATTATAAGGACATCAGGTCATCTTACACCTTTACAAATTTACACTGAAAAATGGTTAGATACTACCCCTTGACCATGAGTGTGACCTAAGGTTTTAGCAAAGGGTGTTTTGGTATTTTTATGGATTCTCTGTGTGTGTGTGTGTGTGTGTGTGTGTGTAAGCATGCACACATATGTGAGTGATTCGTCAACGCCTGTAGTAAGAGATAGAAATCTGTCCCCTGCCTGCTAATGAGAAACCAGAAGAGGCAAGTCCCAGCATGTTACTGCAAGATATCTTCATGTATCGCCAGTGAACAGTTCAAACACTTATTAAAGTCAAGATAGAGGAAATACAAGTAGGCCTGTTGCATCAGTCATTGGGAAAATTTAGAGTTTGAACTGTATGCTGTAGTTAAAGTTTAATGAAGAAACTTTCAACGTTCTGAACTTTATATTTGTGGGCTTCATCCATCCTGATTTTTTTTTTATACTTGGTGGTAAATACTTATGGGTAATATAATAAATAAAAAACCATCTATTGCTTCTAAACTCAAGAAGTTGATATCTGGAGAGTTTTCTATTCTCATTTGTATGGAAGACAGTGTAGTAGTCATATTGCTCCTGAGAAATTTGGAATCCTAACCTCTGAGCATTTGTAGCTTTTCAGTATCTCACCCAGTCTACAGTCCAAAGTTGTCTGAAGAGGTATTATATTTTTGGTGGTAATTTCTATCACAACTTCAAGGACTTTCTCTTTTTGTTCATGAATGTCTGATATCTCCTAGAAGATTGTGCCGTGTGTTTTTCTTCTCAGAAATCAGAATCAAATTAATCATACTTGAAACACTTGGCCCAGTAATTACTAAAGAAAGCTCTTTTGATGATTGTTTAAAGCAACTCAGATATTAATATTTACCAGTGATCTAAGACAATGATTTGCAATGGCATTCAAGTAGAAGGGAAAAACAACTACACAGACATAGCAAATAAATTAATGCTGATTGTTATCCCCTTTTAGTTTGATTTGAAATCTGTTCAGTAGCTGAACTGTAGTCTGTATTTGGCTTTTATAGTACTGGAAAATTCAATATTTAAAGTTACAAAAGTGATACAAATGTAAATTTGAATGTAATCCAGGAATTTATAGAGATGATATTTGTGATAGTTTAATTTTCAGATGAGATTTTCTTGTCATAGTTATATATGGTTTCTTACTAGACAGGTTATGTTTTTGAAAAAAATTAATATACTATTTTTAAATTATAGACTTACACATAGTATATAACATACTTGACTGGCTTCTGTGTATGCAACCTGTATTACATTGCGTGTGTATACAAAATGCCTGATAAAACTGGCTAGTGCAGAGGAAAGTAGAAGCCTGGTGGTGTCTTATTGTTCCTTCAGTTTCGCTGATTCTAATTATAGAAGCTTACATCACCTTAGTGGGTAACAGCTTCTCTCACCCTCTTTGCTTTTTTTTCTTTGATCACTCCCTAAGGTTGGATCATATTTCATGGTGCATGTGTCCTGCTAGTGGCTTTGACAGAAGGTTTTTTTTTTGTCTGTTTGGACAGCACAGAGGTAGCCAGCCAGTTACTGGACATGGATGACAACGTGCTGAAACCAACTGTTTCTTAACAATAGACTAGGAGGAGAGTGTTAGTACTGTAGCTTCCTCTCCTTCAGAAAGGCTAGGAAAGAGTAGGTAGTTTGAAGGCAGGAATTCCTGAGGCAACACTAGTAATTAGAGTTAGCTATGTCTGATAAGTATGGACATTCAAGTACAGATGTTCAAGTTAAGCATGGGCTGGGGGGAGTGGTAGAAATGCTTTCTGTGTTACTTTAAAAGGGATTCTTAATTACCTTGGACCATCACAATAAACATCACTTCATTTATTTTTAAAAGATTAAAATATGTTTGCTATTAAATTAGTACATTTAACAATTTATATTTCAGAGACAAAATACTTAAAATACAGAAATGAGTGGCCTGTTTATTTTAAAGGGCAGAACTTCTTTTCTTTGTTCCTCGAGTTTTTAATTTGACGTCTCTAAATTGTAATTACAAAGTTTCACTGTGCAGATGTGGAATAGATTGCGTGACTACGCTTGAAATTAGTATAAATCTGGTTTCTGTTACTGTTGGTTTTTTGTTTTTTATAATGTCTGCAATGTGTATCTTCTGATAGCTTACCTTTACTCATGGTGACCTTTCATTCTCCTCCTTTTTAGTGTTATTACTTATTGAAATAAAAGATATATTTATGGCTAATTTAGTCACTATCCGAACCTTATATTTGGTTTTTTATACAATATAATTTCAAATATTCCAGTTATATTTTTTGTTTATGAATAGCTTATACAGTTAACATTAATTGTAATAAAAATATTTTGTAATGGTTTGAAGGTTTGTAAAATCAGCACACACTGCTTTATTATAGTGCAAAAAGCCCTTTTAAAATCTAAAGATTTTGTCAATATGGCTTAGCCTCATGGCATTTCATATGGAAGGAAAATACAGTTTTAAGTAGGATCCTGTGGTGGTAATTCTAGACAATGTAGATCAGGACAGTCTCCCTTGTTGGAATCACTTCATTTGAATTGGTAATATAAGATGATAAAAATTTAAATACGATGCAAGTAAAAAACAGTTTATTAGCCGAATCATATGTTTAGTTATAAGCTACTGGCTTTAAAGAATGTTCGTTTCTTCCTTCAGTAATAAATTAAAAGGTTAAATCATTATTTCTGAAAAAATAGTGTATTGTAGTGTTACCAGAATGCTGGTGGATTCATATGCTTAATATAGAATTTGGCCTGTTTCTTCTCTTGGTATTGTTATACAGGAGATTTTTGCATGATAGGTTGAGTACAGTTTTCTAGAACAGCAAATATTGTGAGGTGGTTGGTAGAAGAGTGAAAAAGATGATGTCATCTTCATACCAGCCAAAGCAAAGGAAAAGAGAGTTTTGTTCCTTTATTGAGTTGGTGTGTACTACAGTAGCTCTAACATATGGCACTAGTGGATTACATTTCACACACTAGGCAGCATTTTTTTTTAAAGCAGCTAGGAGGTGGCTGCTGTCTCCCTTGCTCAGCTTGAGGTCCTTCTTTGTGTGATAGCAGCATGGTTTATAAGAAGGGGAGGAGATGCCCATAGGATTTTGCTTTTTGATTTTGGTCGTAATGTATCGTGGTACTGTACATGAATGTCGTTATTGCCTAGCATTGAAATGGAAATATGTTTGAGTTCTCTTAACTAATTTTTATGTAGAATATGTATGTCTTTTAGAAATTTATCTTTAACCAAAGTTTGTCTTATAATGTGCCTCATATCATTTTCTGTATTTAAAATGATTAATATCATATTTTAGCTCTTGGATATAAAATATTTCTGAAATTCTAACACATGTGTAGTTTATTTGAATTAAATTGAAATAAAATATGTTTAGTGCTTGAAAATCAACCTGTACGAATTATATGTGTTTTACAATCTTGAAAACTGGAGTTACTTCTATTTATATTTCTGAGATTTTATATTTAAATTGTGTGTATCTTTTGAAATTGTTGCAGAAAACAAAATTGTTAGATTTTATGGAAACCTAAATTCATAAGTAGTTACATATTTTGACAATCTTCTCTCATGATAATACTCAATTTTACTTAAATTCTAGTTGTAGAAGTAGCATCATAATCCAGAGTGGCAGCATATTGTTGTTCAGAAAGTGACTCAGTTTGTCCGAGAATACTGAGAACGCATTTTTTTGTGCTTGATGAGAAGGTACTACTTCTGCAGTCAGCATAATCCTTTGTTAAAACACCTATCTCTCAAGTAATATCTCCTTTTATGTTACGCATGCCTCTCTCTCCAAAATAAAAGCATTACATCAATAAGGCAAAATAGTTCTATTTTATTGTTATTCTCACAGTTTTCCTACCTGGAGGTTTAACTGTATTTTACTATTGGAAACTATGTCCTACTTTTACCATTGGGAGGCACTGCTACATGCTAGAGTGTTTAGGTGGAGTTATCTGCAGTAGTCGCCTTGTGGCAGAAAGACGAAAAACAAGGGTGGGTGTTGTGTTTTTTTGATAGGAGAGGGTGTGGCAAAAATTAAAATTTATTCTGTAGTTCATAAAGAAAAATAGACCAGTTTGCTTCTAGTCCACGCTCACATTGAAAGCAGGTTTAATCATGTTCTTGGATTCCTTTTGAGTTTTGCTGGCTTTCTCTTTCTAGGAATTGAGTATCAGGCTGCATGAAAGTACCATATTGTATAGATTATTCTTTGTCAAAGGAGTTGGTGCATGTTGCAGCTGTTCTGCTTGTGATTTTTTTTTCAGCTTTTCCTTGTAAAATGAAATCCTGTTTTTTTTAATTTGAATTTGCTATTTATGTATAAATCTTAATTCCAGTTTTTAAGTTTTTGATATTAATTTAAAGTAGATTCGAATAGAACAGTTTTCAGAATAGTTCTTTGATAAATAGCAGGTTTTGCAAGCAGAAAACCCCCAGAATTAGCAGGGTTAAAAATACATACGTGACATCTGAGAACTAGACTGCCTTACATATTTGAAATGCAATAGTTATCTTACCAGAGCTAATTTTTTTCCCTTGGGAGGACAATATTGTGTTAAATTTGAATAATATTAGAAAATATGGCTTCTCAAATATAGCTGTTTATTAGCGTGCAGAATTAAAGATAAAAAATAGTTATAAAAAACTGAAGAAGAAAGGGTGCTTTATGCCAGTTTGTTTGTTTTTTTTCTTATAGAATTTAGCTTGCCGACGTGTCTTATGGAAGGGTGTGTGTTTGTGTGTTTTCAATAAATGGCTCTTTGGGGTACATCTGCAGATAAAGTAGCCAATTGATCTAATGCAGTTTCTGAAGGCTTTCTGTACAGGTGATGTCATCCTTTTAGCTCTATTCTCCTCCCACTCTCTTTCCTTCTTATTAGATATTTCATCTTACTGCAGAGCATAGAATCAATAGGAGCTTCTCCTTAGGGAGCTGCTGTGAAACAGGGAAGGACAGTAGAAATTCAGACACTAACACGTAATCTTGCTTTAGCAAAAGATGTGTTTTGTATCATACCGTATATAAATTTTTAACCAAAAAAGCCAGGCTTAGATCAACAGTGCTGTCTTACTGATGGATTGGAACAAGAAGCAGTACTGCAGAGCTGTAAATACTGCATGGGAAAAGAGAAAATAATTTGAATTTTGGAGATTTTCAGGCATTCTACAGGACAAACCTGTTAGAGCATATGTTTTCTTACTACCACTTGCTTAATGGTAGATTTTTTTTTTTTTAACCTCTGGTGATTAAGAATATAAAGGAAAAGACTTTATTCTTCAGTATACAGTATTCTGGTTTGTTTCTGATGCAGAAGAATCACTGCAGTGCTTTTTCTACAGAATGAAATAAGTTGGAGAATAAACAGAGCTATATATTACTGAGAAGAAAGGTTTTGCGGAATCCAGGAACAGATTTGGTGCATGTTGCCTTATTTGCTTTGATTGAGACAGTATTAACCGTTGCGCTCCCACTGCATGTTTGTGCCAGGTGTCTGAGGATGCATGTAAATGTTTGTATGTTCTGAGCCAGAAATCTCAATGTCTTTATTTACTGTGGTCTGCTCGTTAAAGTGAATATTTTGAAGAGAACTGTTAGTTATTTAGAACAATACTGTCAGACTCCTTGGAAGCTCCTGATTTCTTTTTGTAAAAGACTTTGGAGAAACTGCCTTCGTATAACACTACAGTGATATACAATTTGTAAAAAGAAACTTAACAGTATCTTGTCATCATAATCACCGGTGTGGTTCTAGTTTGAAAAAGGAACTGCCCTTTGCAGCCTAGGAAATGGCTTTTCTTGTTCGCTGTTATGCCAATTGTCTTCAGCCATGGGCCTCCAAAGTAAGTAATTGTTACTTTCTTTGAGATTAATATACTTCAGTTATTAAATTTAGATTCTATTCTTAATTATAAATGAGCTTCATTGATCATTATATTTTCTAAACTTTAAAAATCAGAACTACAGAGGAGTCTAAAAAGCTCAGTCTCATTGCCATGTTATTTCTAACTTACAAAATAAAATCTGAAACATTCTAATGTAAGCTCTGAGGTGATTTGAAGAGTGCATTTTTTTAATATGTAGACTTAATATGTAGTGCATTTGAAGCATGGTCTCTTCACCCTGAATTGTCATTTGGTTTTGGCTGTTTCTGTACTTGTCTGTGATACATTCTTTAACTTAAAAAAATGTATTTTATTGCTTCATTTTATTTGATAGTTGGTGTATTTAGATATATTAACCCAATCATTAGCTTACACATTCTTCACTAATATAGTACTATCAGATGTTATGATTGAATTGTGCTATTTTATGAAGACTAGATGATAATTCTTATGCAGTAAAATAATATGAAGAAAATACTGACTGAAAAGTACTTACATAAAAACATTAAAATAATGTTCCTAAATAATTCCACAGTAGTAACAGATAAATCACTTGTCACTTTAAAACAAATATTTTAACTCTCGAAATAACAAAATGCTACACACAGACCACACTAGGTCATTTAATAAGCCGTATGACTCATATTGACTATTTATAACAGCTGCAATTTGATGCTACTCAAGTTACCTTTCCTATTTTGTCTGAATTTCAAAAGAAAAAATGGAGAATTAATTTTTAGTTTTGTTTTATAAAACTAAACATTTTAAGAAATATTTGAACTGTAACATTGACTTTATTAACGTTTCTTTAAGGTGATTCTCTTGAATAGAAACAGGTACAATAGAGGCACTTCTTGGGAACGTCTGGAGTCATGTCTTTGTTTAAACGTTTCCCTATGATGGTGACTAAGGAGGAAATACTATGACAACATCATGGTATACTGTCATATATACCTAGCTCATTGCACATATTTCCTAAGGGTTTTTTTAGAAAGACATTTAAATTCACTATTCACTTGGCAAATAGCTGATTGTAATGTGAAGAGACGGAAAGAAGCCTAGGTACACAATTTATTTCTGCTATTATCTGCACATATAAAGAGTGTGGCCTCATTAGTACAAATGCCACCTGTGGTGCCCAAGCATAGTTGATAGGTAGATGGTGGTACTGTAAGGTATAAGACTATGTTTGGAAGGGAAAGGGTGAGACCAGGTAAAACTTTAAAGAAAACTAAGAGTGAGATATAGGGTATTTTTAAGATTACAAAAAAAACCCCATTTGATCGAAGATTTAACAATATGAAAGAATCAGGATTATAAAAACCAGATTCTGAGCTTCATTAAATGGCAGCAAATTTATCCGAGTAGAATTCTGTGATTGGTACTTTACTGTGTAAATTAGATATTTATGAGCATGTGCCACCTTCCCATCTCTCCCTTCTCTTATATTACTGTTAATGGAATTTTAACTTTCAATTGTGTTAAATGCATTAAACTTGTTATTAATTTTTCATACTTACAACTTTCAGTTTTCTAATACATTTTGCTGTTTTAATTTTTATTTAATGATTTATATATATTGCCCATGCTATTATTTCTGTTTCACTGCTTCTGAAACTCATTTATTTTCTTGCTAAACTAATGTTCTGTGGGGGGATGAATCTTAAGTCCTTGTGTGTTCAAACGGCCTTATTTTAAAAACTTTTCCTTAAAATAATTATTTAGTTTGATATAAGTCCAAGGTCTTTTCCCTTTAGCTTCTTGAAAAATTAATGCTCATTCTTCTGGCATCAAACGTTGCTGATGAGCAGTCTGAGCTTTCTGTAATTTTTGTTCCTTAAGTGATCAGTTTTTCTTATTGTTAGTGGGTATGTATTTTATATTATACAATTATATACATTATAAATATACAATGATATATTACACATACATATACATATACACATACATGTGTATGTATATATTTTAATTCTTGGTGGCATGGTACTTGAAGGGCTCTCTCAAGCTGAAGAAGATTCTCATTTGTCTTCCGTTGTGAGAATTTTGTTATTTTTTGAAAATTGCAATTCCTTCATTTTCTCTAGTCTCTTCGCATCGTCAAATTCTGGGTCTGTCAGCAATGTCTCTGAATGTTTGTTTCAGTTTGATTTTTTTCTTTTAATTATGGTTGATTATAACTACATACCTTTGTTTCAAAATTCCTTTGTGTATTATGGATATTACTCTTTTCCCTACTGCTTTGTTAGCTTCGTCAAATGCAAATTCTTAGTTTTTTGCATTTTTTTCAGAGGACTGACTTTCCCCAATGAATTTTTAGTTGAGAACTTTCCTGGTCTCTTAGGGTTGCTTTGATCAAGATGACTATTTATTTTGGCAGACGAGGCTTTTATGGTCTGTATTTCTACTGTGACTGGTTATTGGAGGATATATGCACATTTAAATCTACAGGTCGTTTGTTGGCCCTTACCTTTACCCCTCTGCAGCATTTGACAAAGCTGATCTCCCTCCTGAACAATTTCTTCAGAATCAAAGTCTTCGCCATGACCTACTACACAGTTTGATCTCTTCCTCTCCTTTTATATGAACCCCTTTTGCTTACTCCAACCACTCTAGTTTCCGTATTTATTCTTAAACTTGCGAAGCATTTTTACACTGATTTTTCTCTCTTCTCAAACAATCCTATCTGCATTTACTTTGTGTGTGTGCACATGCTTTCTTAAATTATTTTTTCTGTTTTCCTTTATTGGTACATTTTAGATATACATGATGATAACATTCATCACAGGAAATTTGTACCTGTACACGATACATCTTGATTCTTTTTTTCTCATTCCTCTCCCCTTTCCTTTTTTTTTTTTTGCAAAAGCTTTGTTTCCATTTTTTCCTTCTGTTCTCTTTTTTCTTTTTCCTTTCTTTCCTTTCATGTTTCTGTTTAATGAATATTAACTGCGAATATATATTCAGATCTTCTCTACACTTTTGAAAATATTTTAATGGAAAGAAACATGTTTTATAACTGAAAAACTCTTAATCTTTATTAATTGGATCATTTAAGAACATTCCCCCAACATTTATCTTTTAGAAAATAATGTGGAATGCTCCATATTTCCCCTGTAGTTTCACATGCTTCGGGCACAGTGCTCTGATTTGCTGGTGTATACCCCCAGGCCACTAAGATTAAATATAGCCCTTTCCTTTAGGGTTTTTGAGAAAATTTAGACTTTCAATAAAGCATACTCTAAACTGCTTTTTAGATCTTGAAATCTATTTTTAACTCTTACTATTAGCTGACAATTCTATGTCTGTGTCACTCACTGTAGACCTGGAAGCTCCATTATAATTCTAGTTGCTTAGGTTTTTTTGTTTGTTTGTTTGTTTTGTTGTTGGTGGTGTTATTATTTCCAGTAATTAAGTCCAGAGCCTTTGCGCTAAGCTGTAACTCTATCCCTTTTTAAAAATTTTGCTGTTTTGTCGTTTGAGACAGGAGCACACTAAGTTGCCTATGCTGGGCTCAGACTTGGGATCCTCCTTCTAGTGGTTTACATTTATTTATTTATCTATTTATTCTTGCATTACTGGGGATGAAACCCAGGGCCTTTGCAATGAACTTCATCCCTGGTCCTTTTTTATGCTTTCTTTTGAGACAGGGCCACACCTAGTCACTAAATTGCCCAGGCTGGGCTCAGATTTATGGTTCTCCTATCAGTCTCAAAGAATGCTGGGATTACAGGCATTTACCACCAGGCCTGGCTTACTTTTAATTTTATAAAGTCTTTATCTTCTTGCCCCTGGACATGTCTCATCTGTGTGGTTTTCTTTTATCATGTTTTCTGTTTGTAATTATCTTTTTAAAAGACAAATCCTTTCTAGTCACTTTCGTGCTTAAAATTCTTTAGTGACTCTCTTTTAGTACAGGAAAGGTAAGCACCCAAGAGTGCTAAACCGGTGTCTGCTGCTGTCCTTCTCTAGATCCTTATCTGAGTTTTGCTCCTTTGGTTAGTTTCTCATTGCATCATGTTCATCAAGCCTTTGGCTTCATATTGTTCGATAGAAATACAGTGTAAGAGGGAAATAGGTGGTTATTTTTAAAATGTCTATTCAAAATATTATTTCATCATGTAATAAAAATTTAATAATTATTAATAAGATTTTCTTCACGTACCAAGTCTTCTAAACCCAATATGTATTTTATACTCAAAGCCTGTGTGAGGCCGACTAGTCACTAAGTTGCCTAGGCTGGAGTCAAACTTACCATCTCCCTGCCTCAGCCTCCCAGAGTGCTGAGGTTACAGGCATGAGCCACCCCACCTGGTTGAAGACCAAAATTTAAAACTTGCGGTAGAACCTAGAGCATTCACATAACATTACTCTTATACCATACATGCCTCCATTCATGCTAATCAAGATTCAAGTGATCTCCACACCTTCTGCCCTTCTAACCTGAAGGTATGCTTCATGACTCTATCTTGGCCTGGATTAGTTACCCGCTTCTAAATATTTCTTGATTGGACAGATGAGATTATCCTAAAACTGTTTGCCCTATAAATACTTCTTGGTTGGATAAATGGAATTATCCCAAGGTGTTATTTGTTAGATTGATAGAATGCAAATGAGAGAAAAATATATTTGGAAACTACTGCGTCAAACAGATTTCTTTACTATGAAATTTTTTGGATCTCTAAATATGTATATATTTATTGGAAAGAGACGAAGGGCACAAAGAATAGCATTGTTTTCCAACTGATTCCACTATGAAAGCCTTTCATTTTAATTTACTTAAATTTTGCAGTATACCCATGAATTTCATCTCTTGGAGTAGTATTCTAGAGTGTGCAGTTTAGAAAGTGGTGTACTATGTAGAATACTGAGTGTGCCTTTGCTGAAATTTTATCTGTTCAGATATCCATGGAAAGCTGAGCAGTAGTGACAGTGTTCAGAAGTCAAATATATTCATTCATTTATTTCATAAATACTTGATGAGCAGACATTTTGTTTAAAGTAGGCACCACTGTGCCAGGCCCTCGCTTTATGATACAAGGAGGCTGTGGCAGGAACAGTTACATTATTCTATTCTATTATATATTTTAAAAGAGAGATACAGAGGGCATGGGTTTTACTTTCAAAGGGGTGAAATGAAAACAGTTCACTTGCCACACACGCTTTTATCCTTGGAGCTATTTTTTGTTATCTAATTTATATCACTTTCTACTCTGTTTCTGTTGCTTATACATTAAATATTCATGCTCAGCTCTACTATAAGTATCAAGTATATTAGTACTTAGGTTCTCAAACCATTACAATAAATGCACCTTTGAATATTATTATTTTTTCATCATTATAAAAGGCAGAGTGTTGTACTGTATGTGCAGCAACCTGTAGTTGTTAAGGGTTACAGAATTTTGGCATATTCCTAGTGTTTGTGGCCATTTTTAAATGGAAAATAAGAGAAAACTACCTTGCATGTACACACATATGCACCTTTGTGTGTTTGTATTGGGTTTTAGTTTTGAAAAAACTGTAAATTATGTACTTGTAGAAATAATAAAAGAGCTGGTTGTGGTGGTGCATCCCTGTAGCTCAAGTACTTGGAAGGCTGAGACAGGAGGATTTCTTGAGCCTACGAGTTCAAGACCACCTGGGGGGCATAGCAAGACCGTATCTCAAAAATAACTAAGAAAGAGTAGAGGAATACTATCCTCAAAAAGAAAATAAAACAGTTCAACCAGATATTGCAGATAAGCTAGTTCCTTTTGGATCATCAGCCCCAAACTTTCTTCTTCTTTAGAAGATCTTTACCCTCAAACTTAAATGGGTAGTATACCTAGGAAACGTATAGTAATATTTTATGCTTTAAAAGTTAGTGGCATCTTTTATGTTTATCATAAGACTTGCTTTTTTAGTCAGTATGTTGTCTTGGAGAACTGTGAAGGTTCGAATGTACAGATCTTTCTAAAACCTTTAATTCTTGGCTAATACATTTGGCCCTTCATATCCACAGGTTAATTACACATCATCAATGTATTCAACCAATCGTGGGTCAAAAATACTTGGAAAAAAACTGCATCCGATCATGCACAGGCTTTTCTCTCTTTACGTCATTCCCTAAACAAAACAGCATGAATAACTAACTATATAGCATTTACATTGTATCAGGTAGTGTAAGTCAGGTAGAGATGATTTAAGGTGTACTGGAGGATGTGGGTAGATTTTATGCAGATACTGGGTAGATTTTATGCAGATACTGCACCATTTTATATAAGGGATTTAGGCATCTGTGGATTTCAGTATCTGTAGGAGGGTCTTAGAACCAATCCCCCATAAATCCTGAGGAACTTCTGTATTTAACAGTGTAGCTATTTTATTATTGTAGATACTTTTGTACTGAAATGTCTTTGTACGTTCCTCCTTGGGCATATCTTTACTTTAGCATAGGTACACAAAGAGTTATAATGTTATATATTTTAAATTTAAAATTACTGTTAGGTGTTGTGAACTTCCAATATAATATCAGAAAACAACTTAATCACAAAGATAAATGATGTAACAGGCAGGCTTTATGGGTGACATATTTAGCTTCCCTGATTCCTGTTAGTTGGGTATATTAGTAGTATCTGCCTAATCTGCTTGATTGATGATTAAATCAGTTAATTTGTATAAAATGCATGTAAAATATATTTGCTACAATTTGCATATTTGCTACATATAAGGAGCACTGAAAAGTTAAGTGAAATTATCATCATCATTATTATTCCCATCCCTTATGGAGGTTGAGGGAATTCCTGTTAATAAGGATTAAATTTTGTTCCTGATATACAGTGTGGATGCTCTTTGGTTATAAGTCTCTACTCTCCATTTTAGACTGAACTTTTTGATGGCAGTACCCATCCATCCATCCCCATCTTTATGTCACCACCATAAAGTTCCTGGCGCATAGAATACAGTAGAGAGTACTAGAATCAAACAGACTTGGGTTTAAATCCTGCCTGCATAACTTACTTGAGTGCAGAAATGAGCAAATTTCTTAATCTTGCTGCCTCAGTTACTCACCAATAAAGTACAAATAACAATAATACCTGATTTTTAGAGAGTAGTGAAGATAAATAATTGCCCAGTACACTAAAGTATTACCAAGTCATTTTGTAGTTTGTGCTTCTGACGTGTATTACTTTTCTGTGTGACCACCTTCTCCTTGGTTGTCTTACCTCTACATGAATCTTGAAGTATATAACATCTCCTATCCTTGATACCCTAACCAAACAGACATCTGTTTAGAACTGTTTTCAATATTTACTTTTCCATCTATTTCATTCCTAGATGAGATTTATTTTTCTTTCTATCTAGTAGAAACTAAGAAAAAAAACCAGAAACTAGGAGGAAGATCTTCAAGCTGTGGCATACGCTCATTAATACTCCTTCATTATTGCAATCATTTACCTTAGGTCAGTGATGGTGAACCTTATAGAGCTTTCAGTGATGCCATAGGTTTGCCACCACTACCTTAGATCATTGATTTTTGGGAGGGGCGGGTCCTACCTTTTCCAGTACATGTAATAGAGCTATAAATAGCATTTAAGAATTATTTAGGGCTAGGGAATTAGCTGAGTGGTTGAATGCTTGCCTAGCATCCACAAGGCCCTGAGTTTGGTCCCCAGCACTGCCTCAACACTCACACACAAACACACAGAATAGCTTTTCCCAATGGTTCATATATATATAGTATTTTAATTTTTAGTCTCTTTAAATATTTTGTTTCCAATGTGACTTAGTTGACCTATGGAGTGTGTGGAGGCTTATTATGCAATTTCTCAATATTGATAATTTTCAAGTCATCTTTTTTGTTATTTATCTGTACCTTATTTGCATTATGATTGCTGAATATGCTGTGATTTTGGTTCTGAAATGTGTTGAATCTTGCCTTGATTATTATTTAAAATCAAGTCTTCTAGCTGTTTTGAAAGATGCAATGTATTATTTTTAATCTAATGTGTACTAGATCACCAAAATGAAGTTTAATACCCTGTGATTGTCTTTCTATTCCCATTGTTCTGCTGTCTGCTTCTGTGAGTTTAACTTTTGCTTCCACATGTAAGTGAGATCGTACCGTATTTGTCTCCCAGTTTGTGCCTTGTCTGCCTTACACATTTTGAGTCAGTGTTTCTAGCATATATTTGTTTAGTGTTATACATTTTACAGTTATAAAGTGTCCCCTTTTGTCTCTGTTAATGCTTTTGCTTCAAAGTCTGCTTTATCTGGTATTAACAGCTATATGAGCTTTCTTTTGGTTTGTGTTTACATGGTATATATTTTCCTAACCTTTTATTATTTCATATTCTCTCCTTTGTTGGCTTATTGACTGTATACTTTTTTTTTTTTACCATATTTTTCTTAAATCAGAGACTTTAACATGCATCCTTAATCTTTCTGCTGCTGCAGTTTCATGGATAGCGCAAGGCACATGGAGTACTTTAATAGCTTCATTTCCTTTTCTCTAGACTTGTTTTCTGTTGTAATGCACTTTAATTCATCATATATTTTAAACTTCAGTGGATGTTGATATTACTGTTTTACACAGTCATTAGCCATGTAGATTTATCCACGCATTTGCTATTTTCATTAGTTTCCTTCCTTCTTGTATCAGGAGGTTTCCATCTGAAGTCATTCTTCTGTTTTTCTTCTCCCAGCTGACTCAGAGTCAGTTAATTTTCTCCAGTTTCACTCAAATGACTTTCTTTGCCTTTTGTTTTTTCTTCCTTGCAGTACTGGGAATTGAGCTCAGGACCTTTTCACAGAGCTGTATCCCCAACCCTTTGTTAAAAAGCTTTTTGAGACAGGGTCTTGCCAAGTTCCCCAGTCTGTGATTCAACTTGAAATCTTCCTGCCTCAGCCTTCTAGAATACTGAGATTACTTGTGTGTGCCACCATACCTAGCTTTTGTCCCTCTCCCCCCTTTTTAGGGGCTATTTGGTTGATTGTAGAATTTTAATTTTTGAAGATTAATCATAACTGTAAATAAGGACAAAGAGGTGTAATAGATATTATATAAAAGGAGGATGGTGTGCAGAGGAGAGGAGTACTAGAAGGAAAGAAGGGGAAAAGCAGAAAGGCAACAGGGGAAAGAGGGGAATGGGAAAATATGGAAAATGATGAATGAACCTGCTGTAAATAGGGAGGGAGGGAGCAGATGGGAGGGGCAGGGGAGCGGGGAGAACCAAGATACATTACGTATAGGTACAGAATAAATGTAATGAATGTGACCATTGTATGTAGAATGTACCAATACATGTTCTTGGTTTAAAATAAAATTAAAAAAAAAAAAAAAGATTAATCATCCCTGTCTTCCAGCTTCCAACTTTTCTGTTGAGGTGTCACCCATCAGTTTAATTTTATCTTAGATGATCTCTCAGTTTCTTTCCTCTGATTGATTTTAGGGCATTCATCTTTTTTTTTTTAACTTTTAAATTTAATTTTATCACTTCTGAGCAATGGGTGTACTCCTTGTTTATTAACAGAATCTACTGATTTGGCATACGATTTTGAGTTGGCAAAATGTCTTTTTTCTTTTTCCTAAAGTTTTACTCTGATGTGAATAGGTATAATTTTGTTTATATTTTTCTTGCTAGGAGTTCTTAAAACTCCTTGAGTGCCAGGCGTGGTGGTGTGCACCTGTATTCTCAGAGCTTAGGAGGCTGAGGCAGGAGGATCACCACGAGCATGAGGCCAGTTTCCACCACATAAGTGAGTTCAAAGCCAGTCTGAACTACGGAGTGAGACCCTGTATCCAAAAAGAAATAAAAAATAAAAACCCTTCTTGGTAAGGGTCTTCATGGCTTTTATCAGTTTCGAACAGTCTTCAGCCATCATTTTCTGTGGCTTAGATACTGTTCCCTTTCTATGACTGATTGTTCAGATGTTGTGTTCTCACTGTGTCTCCTGTCTTCTTAACCATTCTCTTCTACCTTTACTCTTTTTACTCTCCATCCTTCTTCATTCTGGATGGTTTTTTTAGACCAATTTTTGCTTTTTTATTTTCTTCTCAGCCATGTCAGATCTGTTAATTGAGTCCATCTGTTGGCTTTGTAATTTCAATAATTGTATTTTTGGGTTCTAGAATTTTCATTTCATTCTTTGTTAGCTTTTTCTTTTCTGAAGTTGTTTACTGAAATTGTATAATGGATCACTGTGGTGGACCAAATGTGCCCATTAAGGTGTATGACCTGTGAGCTAAGAATGGTTTTTACATTTTTAAATGTCTTCTTTAAAAAGATAAAAGTATTCAAAAAAGGATTTGTGTTTGGTTCTAACAGTTGACTGTAAGCACTAGCAATCCAGCATCAGGCATTGAGATGATTCCAAAGTAAGTTTACTTGTAGGTCTCTTACTCTTCCTAGAGTATCACTTACTCTCCAGGGTTCCAATCACAAGATGGTCCTTCCATGCTGAGCCTTCGAGTTCAAGTTTAGCCTTTTAGCCTGTTGCACAGATGCTTCTCAACCCATTTGCCACTTTGGGAATCAAAAAACATTCTTAGCAGAAAAACAACCTCAGACCAGATGCTGTGTGCATGCAGGCATGTGGGTAGTGTGTGTTTTAGGTTTTTGTGTTTATCTTAGTTATAGGATTCACCTGAGTTACCTAACCACCATTATCACTGGGGGAAGTTTATGACTTAATTTCTTAGTGTGTAGTTTCTGTAATCACTGTAACTTCTCTTGATATGGAATATATAGAATTCACATTTGGACATCTTCTCTTTTAGGATACATTTTATTTACACTAGTTATATGTTTCTTTAATGTTTTTCTATAGGAAACCAAACCTTGTTTTTAAAAATAAATTGACTGCTCTTAATGGTCCTGAATATCAAGTTGCAAAAACATTATTTAGAAAAAAACTGAATCATTCCTCCTTTATAAGACATTCACTACTCCAGAGACCGTCCAGAGCACAGTGGTTTGTTTCTTGTCTTAACTCATTATTTTATGAATTGTCTGTTTTATTTTATGGAATGAAATGTGTTATACATTCTGTATCCCTGATAAAGGTGTGACCATATTGAAGATCGGGTGGTAGATTTATTTCTTTTTTATGTTTCTTGTAATGCCTGCACCTAGCACAGACTTCCATTCATTAAATCATTTTGATCTAATTTCTCAGACGCCAACTACAAAATAATACTAAACGTAAAGATGCTTACGAAGTTTTTGGAATGTTGAATATAGTTAGTATGTTACTTAAGTCTTACTCCCATGTGTTGTACTTTAATCCAGGGCAATCTGTTTTATTCTAGAGTTATCTCCCATTATGTATGAATGACGGGGTGTGTGTGTGTGTGTGTTTGTGTGTATGTGTGTGTGTGTTCATTCGTAGCATTCCTACCCTATAAAATGGAAACATCTGACATTTTTATTTGGGGGAAAATGGCCAAATTTTTGCTCAGAAATACCATTAATAACGGCATTCTCTTTTGAAAACTTTTCAGTGGGCTTGTACTGTTAGGATTGCCTAATACTTTCAGAGAATGCTCTCTGGTTCTTACTACTTCAAAAGACTTTTGCTAAGAATGAAAATTTTAGGATTGAAAATGAAGTTTCACAGTAGTATACATAGAACAAAAATGTGCTACAAAAGTTACGTTCGGGGCAGGTGTGGTGCCACATGCCTGTAACTAACCCCAGCACTAGGGAGGCTGAGACAGGAGGACCACTGAGGGTTAGAGGCCACCCTAGGGTACATGGTGAATTCAAGTCCAGCCTGAACTACATAGCAAGACCCTGTCTCAAAAAAACAAAACAAAACAAAAAGTTATATTATGTCAGGAACTCTTTAAAAGGTAAAGGTTGACACTTAGAATAACTCAGAGTATTTTTGTTTTTCAGCTTCCAGCCGATCTTACCAAAATGCATCTCACAGACAGCCCTCATCCACAGGTGACTCATGTGTCTTCTAGTCAGTCTGGTTGCAGCATTGCCAGTGACTCTGGAAGCAGTAGTTTATCTGATATCTATCAGGTAATAACCTTAGGAGTTTGTTTGATGTGCATGTAGTTTTTTTACTTGGCAAAATCTCCTGTGCCTATGCCTTAGATGGTCGTGTATCTTTAAATTAGGGTGTGAAATTCAAGCATAAGGTCTTCGGAAAAGTATCCCTTTACATACTGTTTCAAATTTGCAAGCCCCATTACAGTGGCTATCTGTCTTCTGAGAAGTACTCAGTATAGTTCAGCAGTATGACTACAGTATTCTTATACCTAGGTAAATCCATACAATTTATAATGCTTTCTTTGGTAAAAAAGGGGTTTTGAGCTGGGTGTGGTGGCACACACCTATAATCTCCACACTCTGGGAGGCCAAGGCAGACAGATTGCAAGTTCAAATCCAGCAATGCAGCAAGGCCCTGTCTCAAAACAATAAAAACTAAAAAGGAAAAGGACTGGGGATGTAGCTTAGTGCAAAGGTCCTGGATTCAATCACCAGGGTCGCTAGGGGGAGGAGGGGTGTGTGTGTGTGTGTGTGTGTGTGTGTGTCTGTGTGTGTGTGTGTGTGTGTAATAACTAGAATTTATAAAATGTTCCATTTTTATTTTAATTATTTAATTCTATACTTAGAAGTTATGAATAAAATTAGGGTTGCTTTTGTATTGTAATGTATCTATTATTGTAGTGTACTAGGAACTAAATAGAATTTAATACAAATAATGTGTTAATATTGACATTCTCATGAATAGAAACTTAACTTACTGAGATTTTCAGTGATCCTTATAATAGAGAGATCTGGAAAGACCCATATACAGGTAGAAGCCTCACACAATCCTGCTGAGATTAAAGCCAAATTAGGTTCAGGCCCCTGCAGTGTTTCATCATCCTGATAATGAAATTTCTGCAGTAGATATCAGTGTAAGATGTCGGTGTAAGATGTTGTACCTGTTTCCTAGGAGTAAAGCTTCATGTCCTGGAGCCTGGGGGGTGATCTTGTCAGAGATTATGGGTGTAAAATATAAGATGCTTTTGATAAAATAACTAGAGTATACATGGTAACAATTGTTGATTTATTTAAGCATTTAGATTACTGTGTAAGGACTAAAAGAAACAATGTGCTTCACATGTTTAACTACTTTTAAATTTTATAGTGGAAACAGGAAAATTAATAAAAGTTTATATAAAGAAACAGGTGAAGTTAATGTTAGTAATATATCTTATTTAAAAGAATATATCCAGATATTACAATTTCAGCATAATCAGTATTTTAACATCATGAATAAGTTATTTTGCATTCTTTTTTTCCATACTGTGTTTTGAACAGACAGTTTAATTTAAACTTACAACACATCTCAGTTCAGACTACCATATTTTATGTGCTCAGTGGCCACATGTGTCTAGTGGCTACCATATATGGTATTACAGATATATAGAAGTAGTTCCTTATTGTCTGAGGAAAACATTTTAGACTCTGGTCTTGCTGAGATGCCCAGATTTAGACAATTTTAGAAAATGAGCCTTCCTCTGTGAATGGGAAGCTTGTAGGTAGAGGCAAGATGGGCGGGGTGGGGGGGAGCGGGGAGGAGAGTATGAGAGCTTCCATTTTTTGGTTAATGTGTGGCTTTTCTCAACCAAACTTGCTTCTATGGAAATCTGTATCTCCCTGATGGCCATTTTACAGTAGACAAAAGAAGGAATTTTAAAAAGCCAGGTATGTGACACACCTGTAATCCCAGCACTTGGGAGGCTGAGGCAGGAGGATTTTGAGTTCAAGGTCAGTGTGGGCTACATAGCCAAACTCTGCCCCAAACAAACCAGAAATAACAAAAAAAGATTTTTTTAAAGCAAAGTTAAAATGATACAGTAGCTTTGGAGTCATTGACTATATTTGTGTGGTTTTTGGCCTCAGTGCTATCTCTCTCCACTAGAAGTATCTTGTGGAAGCAGTAAGAGTTCCATACCTAAAAATCAAAGTAGAGCTCTTGTTTTTCCAGGAGAGGAATGCTGAGAAAGATTGACCCTGGATTAATCAAGTCCAGGGATGTATGTGATAGCTGTAGATTTCTCTTAAGTGCGATTGTCTGGATTCTTACTAGGAGACACTGTACACAGAGATGTGGTGTGGACAAACTTTGTAACCTGTAATTATCTTTTTGGAGCAAGGAGCAGATCCCTGGATAGTTGGAAAGAAGGGATAGAAGGATCTTGTACAGATTGATACTTAAGGTAAATTATAAAGGCCAGTGCTGTACTGTAAACTAGAGTGTGGGCTGCATACAGTGCTGCCTCTCTGCAATCCATTCTGCCATCTGAGAGGTTCATTTTAGGATTGGACATACTGTGGGTAGGTAATATCTTTGCCAGGCATCCTGCTGGTAACAAGGAATCCAAAGAAGATACTTTCATACCCAGGAAACTGAAATTTACATTTGGCTCTCTTCTTGTACTCATCACATTCAGAACTGAGTTATCTCCATTGCCCCTGCTAGATTATTAATTACATATATGTATGTTTCATGTTAACTGATATGTAATTTACATATAACAGAATTTAACACACCTTCCCCTTTCATTTTGCTATGTTACTGAGGTCAGACTGAAATCTTTGTCTCAGCCTCCCCAGTAGCTGGGATTACAGGCATGTGCCACTGGGCCCAGCTAAAATTTACCCCCTTTAGGGTAGCCTACACCAAGAGATAGAACGTTTCCATTACTTCAGAAAGTACCCTGTGCCTGTTTATAGTCAGCCCCTCCACCCCTCACAATCACCAGTCTGTTTTCTGCCCTTACATGTAGTTGCACATTTTCCAGAAGGTTGTATAAGCAGAATCATGCAATTTTTTAAAAGGTGATGCAGTGCAACATGTGAATGTAAGCTTTAATTTATTAACAGAAAGTAAACAGGTAAAAGTAATAAAACTATTGAAAATTCTAAAACCAAAATAGGAATTCAGAAACTTAAAGGAGAAAATTATCAGAGAGCCAAAATCAAAATGACAAAATATAAGGTAAAATCCTGTAAGAGTAACCAAAGAAAATGTAAAAATTCTCAAACTCTTTCTTACGGTTAACTCTGGGCTAACGGCCAAAAGGTAGAAACACTATAGAGATGAAAGTAAAAACAGAAGGGGAAAAAAACCCCAGAATCTTAAAAAAGCAGTGCATTTCTACAGCGCGCGCGCACACGCACACGCACACACACGCACGGACACACACACACACACACACACACACACACACACACACACAGAGCCTGTATATTTTATATTTGTATAAACAGACCATAAATCTGAATTCAGGATTACCAGTTGACACTGTTACTGGTGTGTTTCTACTGGTGGTAGGTTTGCAGGCAGTTTTTATTATGTTCCTTAAGTGAGTGTTATTATTTGTGTATTTGACAGACCTTAAGGAGTATGTAAACAGTGTAGTGTTAAAAATAAAAGTTAAAGAAATGTGGGAAGAGATTAAAGGAATAATTATTAAAGGGTAAGAGAAACTAGAACACAATTAGAATGACAAAATACATCTCCAAAAATGCAGAATTTCTAGGCCTATAACTCATAAAAATCCCATGAATGAGGTAAATAATACCACTCAGTGTGTGTGTGTTTCCAAAGATCCTTGGGACTAGTGCAAAGGAAAGAATTAAACATCTTCTTTGACTTCATGGTATCTTTGGAGTACTCGTTAAAGCTGTGAATATACTCTTTAGGTGTGGGTGTACATTGCTAGTTCAGTTGGTTTGTCTGATACGTGAATTTCAGTATTTGAGATATTTTAAGTGTTAACACATAGCCTGTAACAGTATAAGCAAAACCTTATGAAATGATGTATTTTTTTGATGTAAGTATTTTTAATTTTGAGAATTGAGGGGAAGAGGTAAGAGAGAGATCCTAATAGCAATTCTCTTTATACCTTTCTGTGTAGCCAAATGTGTGGCTATATATTCCTGTTTCCTTTTTCAGAGTTTTTGCAACTTGTGGTTTAAAAGTAAAATCTCTTGACTCTCAAAGAAACTTCAGTATAAGGCATTTACCACAGTCTGAGAGAAAAATGCGAGTAATGGTTCTACTCTGAGTATGTTTCTATTCAGATTAGCTTAAAAGTAGTTAAAAGCGCATGTTAAGACCTGAAGATGTGGCTCAGCGGCACGGTGCCTACCTGGCAAGTGCGAGGCCCTGGGTTCGATTCCTGGTACCAAAAAAGAAAAAAGTATTAAAAAAAAAAAAAAACAGAAAAAAATAAGTGTGCATCAAGATGTTACAGTATTCTTGGAGAGAATATTTTATGCATTGTCAAGAGAATAAGGGGTGCTGGGGATTTAGCTCAGTAGTTAGAGTGCTTCCCTGGCAAGCACAAAGACCAGAGTTTGATTTCTGGCACAAAAGAAAAAAAAAGAGAGAATAAGGGATGCTTTGTCCTAGATTCCATTTTCTATTTACTGTATTTTGGTCTTTTCTGAGAGCCAGAAAATTATGAAATACTGACTCCTGAACAAAAGGATTTGTCTTTACATTAACACATTCTTAAGTAGCCTGTGGCACACATTCATCCCCTACCTATCTTTCTTAGTTTCTATGTAAGAACTACCTAAATATCTTCCTAAAAATCCTTCATGGTGACAGTTTCCTAATTCCTAACCCTAACTCCACTACCACATTTGCACTGTATGTTCATGTCACCTCCACTAGCGTTGCCTTATCAGATGTTCACTTGCACCTGTTTTTAGCATTTCTCTTAAGAATATCATCTATGACCTCATCAAAAATCTCCTTTGTCTTTTTTTTAATGTGTTGGGGGTTGGTCTGGGTATTGAGCCCAGGGCTTTTGCACTGAGCTATATGTCCAGCCCTTTTTTTTAAATTTTGAGTCAGGGTCTCTCTAAGTTACCTAGGTAGGATTTGAACTTGTGATCCTCTTGCTTCAGCTTCCCAGGATGCTGGAATTACAGGTGTGTACAGCCATGCACAGATTAACTTTCTCTTTTTTGTTAAACTCCCACTTCAAATATATTGCAAAAATCCTGTGGCTCAAATTACTCCTCTGCTGAAAAAGCTTCGTGTCACCATTATCTCATTTATGTTCTTCACCACAAATTCCAAACCTCTCGCCTCTCACCACAATCTGGAGTTTAGTTCTGTATTCCACTATTTCCCTGCCTAAACATTCTACATTCTGCTCCACGACAGATACACACTATTCCTCAAACATGTTTGTTTTTTCCTACCCGGGTTTTGTAGTTATATCCCTCTACCTGTGACACCCTCCGCATGACATTTTCATTCTATCTCTCATGCTTTTCCAATAGGAAGAGCGGTCTCCGTCCTAAGAAAATAATTATCGTGTGCATCGTATCACTTTTCCACTGTGCTTTTTTATAAGGACTTACAAACTTGACATTTTATATCATGGAGAACAGAGTTTATATCTTCCTCTTACGTTTCATGCTGAATCAAGCACAGTATTGGGACTGAAGAAGTAATCTACAATTTTTGTTCTGATTAGATGATATCTGAAAGTAGAAACCAATATTGGTTCCAGGGAAAATGCAAACATTTAAACTTTCTTGTGCAGAGCAAGGGAATCCTTACTTTGCCTGCCTGCCTTCCTTGTTGTGTAGATGTGTAATAGACCATAGTAGACTGTACAACTATAAAAAATTAATCCCATAGGATTCTTTTTTTTTAAACCAAGAACATATATTGATACATTGTCCATATATTGATCACATTTAACATGTTTGTTTTGTACCTGTACATGGTGTCTCTTGGTTCTCTGCCCTCTACCCTCCCCTCCCTTCTGTTCCCTCCATCCCTATTTACGGCAGGTTTATTTACAATTCTCCATGATTTCCCTTCCCCCTTTCTTTCCGTTTTTTCCCTTCCTGCTTTTCCCCCTTCCCTCTTTCTGGTACTCCTCTCCTTTGTATATTATCTTCCTTTTATATGATATCCTTTACACTACTTTGTCCTTATTTACAGTTATGGTTTCTCATATCAGAGAAACAATTCGATGTGTGCTCATGAGTGTCTGATTTATTTTGCTTAGTAGTATATTCTCAAGGAACATCCATTTACATATAAATGACTCTAGTTTATCCTTCTTTATGGCAGTGTAGTACTCCATTGTATAGAAAAGCCACATCTTCTTTAGCCATTCATCGGTCGTTGGGCATTTGGGTTGTTTCCAAGACCTAGCTATTACAAATTGCACTGCTATAAACATGGTTGTGCATATATCTCTGTGGTATGACGATTTTAACTCTTCTGGAAAGATCCCCAGTAGGGGAATAGCTGGATCAAATAGAACCTCTAGTTCTAGTTGTTTGAGGAATCTCCATATTGATTTCCACAGTGGCTGGACCAGTCTGCATTCCCACCAACAGTGGAGGAGGGTTCCTTTCTCCCCACAGCCCCTCTAGCATTTGTTGTTGGTTGATTTTTTCATAGATGTGATTCTTTCTGGAGTGAGATGGTATCTTAATGTTGTTTTGATTTGCATCTCGCGAATGACTAGTGATTTTGAACACTTTTTCATATACTTATTTGCCATTTTTATTTCTTCATTTGAGAAATGTTTATTCATTTCAGTTGCCCATTTTTGGATTGGGTCTTTAAATTTGGGAGGTTTAATTTTTTTGAGTTCTTTATATATTCTAGATGTTAGACCTTTGTCTGATGGATAGCTAGTAAAAATTTTTTCCCATTCCGTGGTTTTTCGTCCTGCTCTATTGGTGATTTCTTTTGTTGTGCAAAAGCTTTTTAATAGCATGTGGTCCCAAGCACTGATTCTTCGTATTGTTTCCTGTGCAATCCTATAGGATTCTTGCCATGACCAGGAAGATAAAAAGGAGGCTGGGGATTTAGCTCAGTAATTAGAGTGCTTGCCTTGCAAGCACAAGACCCTGACTTCGATCCCCAGCACCAAAAAAAAGGAAACACAAGGGCTAATTGGTCTATGAAAATATTGAGTGAAATAGTAAAAATAAGAATACAGAAGAGATGCATTAAAAGTGTAAAATTCTTGACACTTGCCCTAAACTTGAAGATTTAGCTTTTAACTCTAAATTTCAACCCGTGGTTCTTCTCGCTGTAGATTCATGTTTATCTAGGTGCAGACAGGAAAAGGATGTCCTCTTACAGTTTATTTGGGGAAGGCCAGGTCATCAGAAAATTACCTCAGACTGTCTGCCTTACCAAATTATATTTTCACATACACAGATGCATTCACTTGACAGGAAAAGAAAAACACAAGAAGTTTTAGTACTTGTTTTATTAGCCCTATCACCAATATTTTTCCTCTGGGCTTAGTTCATTTATCATGTTTCTGAAAGAGTTCTGTTGTCCCAATTACTAGTATAACGTAGGCGAAGGGCCAGGGACCAATCTGCTACATACCCTACTTTAATGAATATAGAGAATGGCTCAAGTTTTTTTGTACCAACTCTTAATGTTATCATGGTAGGCTCAATGATTCTGTTAATTTTTTCTCCCTCTCTTTACTTCAGTTTGTATTGTTTCAGTTGCTCTTCAAGTTTGTTCATTTTAGAATTTATACTTACTGAGCTTCCCCATTTTTCCTTATAAGAGTATACTACTAGTCAGTCGTGAGATAGGATTGCTGTCATTGTCAGGCTTTATAACAAAATATCGGAGACTGGGTAGCTTATGAATAGAACTTTATTTCTCACAGTTTTGGAAGCTGGGAAGTCTAAGATCATTGTAGCAGCAGATTTGGGATCTTACGAAAGCACTATTTCTGGTTCATCAATGGCACTGTCGAGCTGTGTCCTCTTTTATAAGGGCACTAATCTCCTGTTCTTGAGGAGTCTCACAACCTAATCATTTCCTGAAGGCCCTGTCTCCTAATAGCACCTTTAGGGTAGAATTTCAGCCTAAGAATTTTAGAGAGTCTGAGAGTAGGCCTCAGTGGTGGAGCACTTGCCTAGCATATTGCAGAGCCCTGGGTTTGATCCTAGAACCAAAAACAACAGCAGCAAAAATTTAAGATAACACAAATGTCCAGACCATAGTAGACTGTTGAGAGTCAGCTTATCTAATATTAGAGATCTCAAATTAGGCGTTTAGTTCAGTATTTAGTCTGGATTGTTGACCAGCTATTACTTAAAGCTGTCCAAAAATTCAAAGGAAGTATAAGTCATGCTTTTAAAAAACTAGTCAGAACTCTCTCAGTGGCAAATCAGTGCATTAACTTGAATTAACAAAAACCAGAAGGGTAATTTTTTGAACCACAGAGAATGCAGCAGCTCTGACCTCAGGGAGCCTGGATACTTACAAATGTGTCTACCCGTGTCTGTCTTCTCTGATCTTTTGACTCCCCATCGCTTGCTTTCCTCCCCCTCTTTCTCTGTGACACTTGCTGTCTCAGTGCCCTTTGCTACACATGTGCTCTTTTCTCTGTCCTGCATGCTTTATTTCTGTTGCTTGGTTGCTCTGTATCTTTTTGTCTGTCTGACCTCTTTCCTTTTCTGTCTCTCTTGCGCAATGTCCTCCTTCCCATACCCCTCCCTGCCCCTTCTCAGGGTATTGGTTCTGTTTTCTCCACCACAGAAAGACATTTCCATGTGGCTATAGGCTATCTTCTCTGAGTTGTCTTGCAAGTCAGCAACCAGAGAAGGAAAATGCTCCACTTCTAGCTCCAGTTATAAAACACCAGAGAAAATTTTCTTTCTACCTTGGAACTACAGAGCAAGACACTGTTTCCCCCTGGAATCTTGAGTTTAAGAACAAGAAAAACAGGCTGGGGATTTAGGTCAGTGGTTAAAGTGCTTGCCTTGCAAGCATCAAGGTCCTGAGTTCGATTCCCAGCACCAAAAAAAAAAAAAGAAAGAAAGAAGAAGAACAAGAAAAACAGCAGTACCTGAAAGAAATACAGAGCCCTTTCTGAGCACAGAAAACAGTACATGTTCAGAATAGGACATGAGATGAATGCTTTCATGATCTTCACTATTACTCATATTTGAGTGTTTATTTTTTGTTATGGAAGTCCCTGTATGTTTAACTCATTTTTCTGTAATTAATATTCCTGCTGTTTAATTTACATTCTGAATCAAGAATGTAATATTCAGAAATAGTGCTTAATAATTATGGACAATATTTTCTTAAAATTTTTTCATTACTTTCTGAGTGACTTTTTAATTTATGGTTTTTAAGAATCTGCTAGTTTTTACAGATCTGACCCTAATATGTTTTCCCAAGTTGTTTAGGTTCATTTTATTTTATGTTACTTTCTCTTAGGAGGTGCTGGGGATTGAATTTAGGGCTTTGTGCTTGCTAGATAAGCACTCTACCACTAAGCTAAATCCCCCCAGTTTAGGTTTATTTTAAAGATGAACTTCAGCTCTTTGCACTGTTAGATCCAACAGTAAGGTTGGAAAGGGATAAGTATTCATTCCTTTATGATGGGCATGTTTTAGCACTTTTCAGTATTGTACCTTTTTTCAAAGTTGTTTTTATTTTTTAAAGGAGAAGAGGCTTATTTTGGCTCATGCAAACTTCTACTTTTAACTCACATGAATATGTATCTGGCTGGACTTTACACCTCTCTGATGAAAGAACAGTATCTTTTCAGAAACTCAGGTTGATACTTACACATGTATTCATACTTATTAATCTTGCACTTCGTGTTTTGGAAAGCTTTGTACTTTCAAGAAATACAAGTATTTTGTTGGGAAACAATTGAAAATATTTAGTGATGTTTGAGTCTCCTGACCAATTTATACTTACTAGCTAAGATTTATCCCTTAGATATCACACTGTGGAAAGATAAGCCTGTGTTTTAGGTGGAAAAAACATTTAATAAATAAATATCATAACATTGTATTTTTGTTTGTAGCACTAGAGATTGAACCTACGGCCTTCTGCATGTTAGGCAACTGCTTTGTTCATTGTATTCTTCATAATATGTGTGTTGTTGCCTAGTCCTTTGTAATATTTGTAAGGGAGTAGTTTCAGTTAATGCAGGCTGGTATTTTAACATAAAATGATAAGTAGCTGAGATTTCCTTCTGTAGGCTACAGAGAGTGAGGTAGGAGATGTGGATTTAACGCGCCTTCCAGAAGGACCTGTTGATTCTGAGGATGAAGAAGAGGAAGAGGAAGAAATTGAGCGAACAGATCCATTGCAGGGACGAGATCTTGTTCGAGAATGTCTTGAAAAAGAACCTGCAGACAAAACAGATGATGACATTGGTAAGAAATATATCTGTTCACATAAGAATTTGTAACTTATGTAGTTACCTATTGTCACTTAAGTTACCCTAAAAGTTAATGGATAAAACAACATACATTTATTATTTCGTAGTTTTTGTGAGCCAAGAATTTAGGAACAGTTTAACAGGATAGTTCTGGCTCAGTATCTCTCATAAGATTGTAGTCAGAATGTCAACCGTGGCTTTACTGGGCTGAGCTGGAGGATCTGTGTCCAAGTTGACTACTCACATGGCTTTTGGTATAAGACCTCATTTCCTTCCTCATCATGAGGGCCTCTCCATAGCTTGCTTACATGTCCTTATATAATGGCAAAAGACTTCCCCCAGAGCAAAAAATCCATGGGAGAATGGATTGGTGTTGCCTAGTTGCTTTGACAAGTCTTGAACTGGAATTCACATTTGTCGTCCCCAATTTAATTACAGTATTTACTGACATTTATTATAGCATTTCAAAAAAAGAAGAAATTCCAGCCAGACAAGATTAGATGAAAAAAAAAAATTAGATGAAAGGATTCTCTGTAATCGTCTAGGTCAAAATGCATCACTAAATTTAACCACCTTAGGGTGGCATCGTGGGCTAGAGAAATTAGATAAACTCTTTATCTTCATTTAAACCTGGTTTGCTCTGGGGATTGTGAATTCTGGTATCCTCCAGTATACCCATATTTATATGTGAGTTGAATTATGTATGACTAGGACTGATATTTTAAAATCAAGAGTCGTACTGTATCTTGGTTTCTGTACCTCAACAGTATAAATTTCTAACTTGAATGAGATATTGGGTGTTGAATTCTAGATTTTGTTTTGTCTTTAATATCTCAACCTTGCTTGTCCGTAAACTAGAAGTTCTGTGTTTTATAGAACAGTTACTTGAGTTTATGCACCAGCTCCCTGCTTTTGCAAACATGACCATGTCAGTACGGAGAGAGCTCTGCTCAGTGATGATTTTTGAAGTGGTGGAACAAGCTGGAGCTATTATTCTTGAAGATGGGCAAGAGGTAGGTTAGCGGATAAATGTCACATGTTATTTAATGTGGGTACTAAGTTTTACTAACTTTACTTTAGAATAATTTAATTACTACAGGCTTAAATACATCCAGACTTGAAACTTGAAGTATTTTAAATAAATACTGAGTTTAGGGTAGTAATAATTTCTGGAGAAATATGTTTTTTATTTTTTTCCTAGTCAATAAATCAAATATTTTTACTCCTCAAATTAGGTTTTAAGGCTTTAAAAAATAATCTGTACATTTATATCATTATTGTTTAAAATATTTATGGAGTATGTGCCTTTTTCTGTATTATGCCTGTTTTAAAAAAAGGAGAGAAGCATCTTGCTGGCAGTGCCTCCTAGCAGACTGTGGCCGTTTGACATTTAGGTGACAATTTTACTTAAAAATGCTCAGATGGCAGCTTGAAGATGGGTACAGAAAGGATGTAAAGGGATGGGAAGGTATTAGGAAATGCTTCACTGTTTTTTATATCAAATTAGTAAAGATTGACCAGGCATGGTGGTGCATACCCATAATCTCAGCACTTGGGAAGCGGAGGCAAGCAGATCACCTCGCGTTCAAGGCCATCCTGAACTACATAGTGAGACCCTGCCTCAAAAAGAAATACTGAATTAGTGACGATTAATGCTGGTTTGCCAGTTACTATACATTGTCATTTATTACTAGTAGGAATGTAAATTGATACAGAAAGTCATTTAGAAATTCTTAACTACTGCTAAAATGGCCAAACAACAGTTTCTATTATAGGACTTCTGTGTTAACAAAATGAGTTACTGTATACTAACGTGTCTAGAACCCAGAGTATTCTCTGATCTGTTCTTTGACATAGTGTTTCTTCTGAGGACATCATGTAAATGAAACTCAGTCCCATCAAAAGATGTTCATTGTAGTGTACTTAAAAATTGGATGTGATCAAAACATAATCCAAGAAAAGGCAACAGTTAACCAAATCATTATATAGGCACAGGATATCTTAGATAGATTCTCAAATCATTTCATTTCATTTTTATTTTTTATATCATTAGGGATAGAACTAGGGACCTTGAACATGCTAGGCAAGTGCTTTACCAGCTCCTCAAATTATTTTATGGAAATTTCTTTCTTGGAGGTCAGGGACATTATCTCTAGCTTTATTTTCATATTTTCTCCTTACATCCTAGAATACTTTTGACACATAGCGTATGTTTCCCAAAAAACAAGGGTGAGCAGATGAACACAGTATTAATTTTTTTTTAACAAGGCAGGATATCCCAAGTATTTCAGCAATTTTAAATAATAATTCACAAGGATTAAACTAAACTTTTTGTAGACAGTAGGGTTTTAAATAGTTTTTATTTTCTTACTCATAAATTTTTTGATTCTTTTAATTTTCCCCAGTTCTGCCAGCAAAAATTTGTTGTATGTCAACTTTGTGCCAGGTGCTGCTTTAGACACAATGGGAAAAATCATAGTCTCTCCTCCTCTCAAGTAGTTTATGAAATCCACAAGTTCAACAGTGAATGTATTTTGGAACTAGAATAATTAAAAAAAATGAACTTTTGAAAAATTTCTTGTTGCCACTTACTTTTCTTGTTTCTGAGACAAAATATCCAACACCCCAAAGTTAAAGGAGGAAAGGTTTATTTGGCTTGCCGTTCGTAGAGGTTTCAGTCCATGGTTAGCTGCCTCCAAGGCAGGGCGGCACAGTCCATGGCGGGCAGAGGCACCAAGCAGCAAGCAAGCGACAAGCAACTAGCGGCAATATCGGTTTTTCTCTGTCCCTTTATGTTCTGTAGGCTGCCCACCCTTACGGCAGGTAGCGCTCATACCCAGCACTATGCCGGACCAATCAGTGGACTGATTTAGTAATTACAGACCCTTAGTCCTAGTGTCACACAGTCTAGATCCAGCCATCTCTGAAAAAGCCCCACCTATGACCATGTGAGTCTTTGGGAGGACAGTAGATACAAGCCATAATACCACTGATTACCTTTTAAGAACTGGCAATCCTAGATTTTCCTTCAATGTCATTAAAATTATTGAAAGTTAGGCTAATAAGAAGGGCAAAATATTAAACAAAAAAGTAGTCTTTCATTGGTACACATTAGATCTTTAAAAATATATCTCCCTGGGGCTGGAGATTTAGCTCAAGTGGTAGAGCCCATGACTAGCAAGCTCAAGGCCCTGAGTTCGATTCTCAGCACCCCCTATCCCGAGCTCCCTGAAAGCTACTCAGGAGGCTGAGGCAGGAGGATCGCCATCGTGAGTTTGAGGCCCACCTGGGCTACATAGTGAGTTCAAAGCCAGCCTGAGCTACACAGTGAGACCCATCTAAAAAAACAGACAAAAGGGGTTAGGGATTTATCTCAGTGATAGAGCGCTTGCTAGGCCCTGAGTTTGATCCACAGCTCCCTCAAAAAATAAATGAAATAAAAATATATCTCCCTGGGGGATTAAATGCATCCATATAAATGAAAGTAATTTCTTCTCAACATAAGGAGAGATTTTGAATGTTTTATTTTGTCAGATTCATACTTTTACTAGTCTTTCTAAATCATTAGGTTTTTTTTCTTTTTGAATGATTATTATGTGCCATCACAATTCTAGGCACTTTAGTGTGTAGTAGCTCATTTTGTTAACATAGTAGTCCTATAATAGAAACTGTTATTGTGGATATTTTAGCAGTAGTGAAACTGAGGTCTCGATGGGGTTATATAATTTCGTGAAAGTCACTTAGCTACTTAGTGGCAGGATCTGGTTTAAAATTCCATGAGGTTTGTGTTTGTAAACACTGTATTTCCATCCAAGAATTTGGCCAATTATAAAAGTCCTTCATTTTCTTTGGTGACTAAAATACTAAAGAGTAAAAAGTTTCAGTAATTTACATAAACAAGGCAGAGGGAATTATTGACAGAGGACTTAATAATATAGAACCAGATCCTCCTCTTTCTTTTTTAAATTTTGCAAGTTATTTATTTTAATAGATTCTTGTTAACATGAACTCTCTTTTAAAAGATTTTTAAAACATTTTTTTCCCTATAGCTTGACTCATGGTATGTTATTTTAAATGGCACTGTAGAAATTAGTCATCCAGATGGAAAAATTGAAAATCTCTTTATGGGAAATAGTTTTGGAATTACTCCCACTCTGGATAAGCAGTACATGCATGGAATTGTTAGGACTAAAGTAGATGATTGTCAGGTAAGCTTGTTTGTTTGGTCAAATACTCTTGCTTGTTTAATGTAAAGTGGCTAAGCCTGGTTGTTTTTATTTGTTTGTTTGTTTTCTTTTTCTCAAAATGAAATAGCTTTGTTCAATAACAGAAATTTAGTAGCTAGATAGTTAATAAAGGAAACTAGACTTTATATCTGCCTCAGATATTTGTAGAATTTAGCACATTTTAAATTTTTAAAAGAACGTGCCAGCCAGGCGTGGTGGCACATTGTAATCCCAGCAGTTGGGAGGCAGAGGCAGGACGATTGCTGCAAGTTCGAGGCGAGGCCAGCCTGAACTACGTAGTGAGACCCTGTCTCAAAAAACAAAAACCAAAAAAAAAAAAAAAAAAAAGAACATGCCTAATAAATTCTAGTTTGTTAAACTTCTATGTGATAGCCAGCTCAGAGTCTTTGTACTTTTAAACAAAAGAAAGAACTAGGAGCTTAGTTGTTTGTTTCTTAGTCCTGCTTCATGTTTTCTTTGCACAGTATCAGTTTTGGAAGAAGTAGGTACTTCCGCATTTAGAGCCGAATTCAAACAGTTCACATTTTTGGTCTCTTGGTGCAAAAATTGTTTCACCTTGGTTTTAGTTAAGGATTAAAGGAGTTGAATGATAAAGAACTGATGCCACTTGATTTCTTGCCTTTGTGCTCTGCCTTTGTGCACAGTGATGTGTTTATGTACTATAGGTTCGTTAATTGTCCCCATGTTGTTCTTGGACAGTTTGTCTGCATAGCCCAGCAGGATTATTGGAGAATTTTAAATCATGTGGAAAAAAATACCCATAAAGTTGAGGAAGAGGGAGAGATTGTTATGGTACATGAGCACCGTGAACTGGACCGGAGTGGAACCAGGAAAGGACACATTGTAATCAAGGTGAGTGTTTTTTTAAATTATTTTAGATAGAATAAAGCTTTTTATCTGAATTTAAAAAGGCATTGAGCCACTTTTTTAAGTATTGCAAGATACTTCACTACAGTAGTACATTGTAATTTAATTTAAATAAAAAGGTTGGTTCTTTTGCCTTTGTCTAGCTCACTTGTACACATTTTAATGATGAAGGATAATTTATTATCACTTAACGTCAGCATGGGTAAGAATTATTTTAGAATATATTTGTCGACATTTTCTTCCTCAGATGTACTTTATAACTCATTGGTAGTGGAGATTGGTCTCATTGATAAGTAAAAACAATAGGAAATCGAGGACTGGCCACAGGGCATAAGGAATCCTAGATTAAAATGCAGAACCCTTGCTGAATCTCTACCACTGAAAATGGATATTCTCCCAAACTCTCGCTTTTCTGAAAGTGGAGTGGTGCAGAAGGGTTTTATTAGAGCCAAATGAGCCAAATCAAAAGCAATTATGGAGTCTGAGTATTGATCCCTAGGGATGTCTTGGTTTCCCTTCTGTGCTTCTTGCCCTCCCCTACTCCTCACCTTCTTCCTTTTCTCTTTGAAAACCTCTGGATATAAAATAGAACAAGTATAGTTGGAAGACAGGAAATAAATAAATGTTTGACTTTCTTTTCAAACTAGTCTTGGTTTCAAGGTAAGTGTGTCATTCTTTTTTAGTATATGTGCTGCCGAAGCAAGCGCGAGTGTGTCATTCTGTATTGTAGATTGAGTAGTTTAATAGTGAAGCTTGTGATAAATCAGATACCTGAGTCTGCTGTCTTATCTGTGCCTTGATAGGCTTTTCTTCAGCGCTGTCTCTTTTCTTTTCCTTAACTGGTGAGTGTAGGTTTTGTATGTAAAAAAAGATGAAGGTATAAGTGGACTGCCATAGGCTAACACCTTTTTTTTTTGAGACAAGGTCTCCCTGTGTAGTTCAGGCTGGCTTTGAACTGTGCTCCCCAGGCTGCCCTTGAACTCACAGGAATTCTGCCTCACCCGCCCAAGTGCTGGGACTGCAGGCATGTGCCACTCACCATGCCTGACACATTTTTTTTTTAAATTTCAGTTCATTTTATCTTTTTCTGGAAACTGTTTTGTTGTTGTTGTTGTTGTTGTTTTTATATAGTAAGTAGCTATATTTATTGAAGATCACAAGATGGTAGCAGGAACAGGAAGAAGGGTAAAGGGAAAAAGAGGGTGAAGAGAGAAAAGGTCTCAAATGTAGAGGGGAAAAAGGGGACTGTTGTTTTTTAATAATTGCAAACTTACTGGGAGGTTGTAAGAACAATACAGAGAGCTCAGTCAGATTCCCCCTACTTTTTTTGTTTGGTTTTTTCTTTTGAGATAGGATCTCACTGTGTAACCCAGGTTGACCTCAAATTTGTGGCAGTCCTCCTGCCTCAGCCTCCCAAGTGCTAGGATTACAGGCATGTGCCCCCACACCCTGCTTCCCTATTTTTAATATTTCACTGCATTTACTCCATTATCATCACTTTTTTTCAGACTCATCTGATAGTGATTTAGAAATGCGAAGTCTCTTCATTCTCAAATATTCCGAATCTATTTTGTACAAACAGAAACACTCTTCTATATAAACACCATAGAATCCTTCATGTCAGGAAGTAAACATTGCTAATATAAATCCATTCATCCCAAAGACCCTATTCGATGTTCATCAGCAGTCCCAGCAGTGTCATTTGTTCATTTGTAGTCCAAGATCTTTTCTAGGAACACAGTTGCATTTAGTGGTCACGTCACTTCAGTCTTTTCTAGTTCCTCATTCTTTATCTATCATTCCTACCCGCTGCAGATTTAAAGAAGACAATTCTCATATCCTGTACTAGGACCCTATACCTACTTTCCTCGTTTAATGACAAAGTTACTTTCCTGTGGCTAGGTTGTTAGCTGAATTGGTTGCTAAAAGAGTAGTAGTATATAGTATGTACAGTACAGTATTCAGAACAAAGAAATGGTCAAAGGAAGGTTTTATTTGCGTAACTTTTACATGCAGTACTGTAATGTACAACAGAACCTAAAACTACAGTACTGTACAGTATAATCGGCAAAAATTACAGTACCATGTGAACAAGATGTACTGTACAAAAATAAAAGACATTGAGGCTCTATGAACAAGATGTACAGAATAGTACAAGAAAAAAGACAAGTCATTAGTCTGAACAGTCATTAAACAGGTAAGTTGTTAAACGAGGAGTGTCTGTTCTTGGATCTGTCCCGTGTTTCTTCGTTACCACATTCAAGTCATTCTTTCCTGGTAGGAATTCCAGCACAGTGGTGATGTGCTTTTCGCAGTACATCACCTCAGGCAGTACAGATGTGGACCTGTCTGACCACTGTTCGCCTTGATGTTCTGGGCATGCTGGTGACTGTCTGCCAGGCTGTTTCACTGTAAAGTCTCCGTTTGCCCTTTTGTAACTAATGAGTGTGTGGTGGAGAGATGGTCTGTGATAGTATCAATACACAGCCTTTAGTTTGTGGATGGTAAAAACTAGGTTTAAAGCGCTACCCACCAGTTTTTATTGCTGTTGACTACTTCTGCCTGAAATGGTGCTATCCTATTTCCATAACTTCCTCTCTGTTTACTAACTGTTGTTCTTTAAGGATGAGCTTTCTTTTCTCCTGTATTATTTGTTTTAGCTAACTCATCTGTTGTATTCTCTTACCATGTCATTCTTCTGCTTAAATTTTCTGACATTTATCCTGTGGGACCTTCCAGCTGATTCCTACATTCTTTTGACATCATTCTTTACGTACGTACTTGTTACCTGGTAAATAACAAAGCTCAGCATGAGCTTTTTCTTTCGGCTGTAGCTTTGGAATCATCTATTTCTCCCAAGAGCTCATGATCATTCCAGTAGAGGAATAACGTTTATATACCAAGATCTGGGTATTCACTGTATTTATTACTACCAAAGTAGCATTGTTTTTACATTCTCTCCTCCCTAGGAAATACATGTGTAGCAATTGTGAGTTCATACTAATAATTCCACTTGCAATACTTTACTACAGAAATGTTCTGTCTGACCTTTTCCTTTCTCTACCATGCCCATATAACCACACGAGCCATCTCTTCTGCCTGCTACCATTATGTGTACCCTGCCTCCAAATATCCCACCTCTTCAGTTGCTAGTGAGCACATGGGTGACATGCCGTACATGATTATGGGGCTCATCTGTATAAAGTTTCCAGTGTCTTGCGTAGTCTCTCAGAGATTTGGCCAATCAGAATAGTGGCCTCTCTCTCATGCTGACCAAATCACACATGACTTTGCTGTATATAAATGATCTAAGAACCAGATTTAAGTGACACAAACTATGATCAACCTGAAAAACCTGGTTCATTCCCTTAGGTTCAAGGTGTTTTGGAGGGTAGGAGAAGAATGGTGTACAGACCCCCTTGTCACTTAAGTATAAGTAGATTATGTGAAAAGCCTTACCTCTGGCTTCCTTCTGGAAAAAAGATTTATATACTTCTAAGCAGCGAGTATCTTTTTATAAAAAGAATAAATTCTTCATACATTGTTAGCACTCATGTATGCTTACCATATAGTTATTGTGAACAGTGAGTTGTTCAGATGAATGCAGCAAATTGAAGCTTGAGGTTATGGCAACAGTTGGTATCTGTATCAGGCTTAACATGTGGGTTTTTTGTGTGGTTTTTTTTTTTGTTGTTGTTTATTTCTATGTATGTTCTACATACAAAAAATCACAAAGACTGATAAATGTCAACATTGACTCAGAAGCTCAGAGAGGAGCAGTGGGAAATGTTTGTTTCCTTTTATAAATTGGGAGTCATGCAGGCATTTTTAAATCTGAATGTAAAAGTACTATAGGACTTTTGGCTCCTCCTAAGATGATGAGTCAGCAGGGAGAAACTATAGAAGGGGAAATACGGTCATCTGTTCGAGGAAGTAACAACAGTAAAACTGGCTATCTTGTGTTGATATATTGTTCCTATAACTTGGAGCAGAAAAAAATTTTAATTTGGAAGAAAGCCTCTATCTGTCTGTCTGTCTTTCTCTCGTTCTTCCTTTCCTTCCCTTTCCTACTTACCTCTCACTTCCTCCTCCTTTTGTCTTGGACAATCATTACATGCCCCCAGTTGTAACAGAAGTGACTAACAGCCCACAGGAGGATAAATCAAAGGCCCTGCTAGGATGAAATGCCAGTGGAAGAAGGTATAGCCGAGTAATGTTGCTGGGTACTTATTCCTCTCCCTTTTCTCACTCTAAACCTCTGGGTGCTGCTGAGTTACAACCTAAAGAGACTGCCTTCTCCTAGTCCTAAGGGGTCTAAAGGTGAAACTCTACTTTGAGGACTCTGGTTTTTTTTTTTTTTTTTTTGAGTACTGGGAATCGAACTCAGGCCCTTGTGCTTGCTAAGCAAGCACTCTAACCAGTGAGGTAAATCCCCAATCCCTGAGGACTAGTTTTAAGGGAATGTCTCCAGAGGAGTTACTTGAATCCCAACCTATTTGTTTATTTTGTAATCCTTTCTATCATATTTTTAGGCAACACCTGAGCGTCTCATCATGCACTTAATAGAAGAACATTCTATTGTGGACCCAACTTATATAGAAGATTTTCTGTTAACTTACAGGACGTTTCTTGAAAGTCCTTTGGATGTTGGAATCAAGCTATTGGAATGGTTTAAAATTGACAGTTTAAGAGATAAGGTTGGTTTCTATAAAGGGCGTGAAAGTGATTTTAACACTTAAATTTTACTAATGAGACCTTTGCAGTTGATAGATTTGTTTACCTTTTTGTTTATTTTTGAGACAAGTTCTCATGTTGTGTTTTAGGCTGATCTTGAACTCACTATGTATCCCAACTGGCCTTAAACTCACAGAGATCCTCTTGCCTCAGCCTCCCAAATGCTGGGATTATAGGTATGCGCCACCACAGCCAGCTTGGTTGTTTAATAACAATTCAGTTCACCTAAAAAATGAATGTCAGTGTAGATCTTTCTCTGCTTACTTACATTTATGACAGAATAGCCTGTTAGAAGTAGACATGATAAACATACAGAAATGGAAGTGAACATGAGTCTTAAAGGGCAAAAACTGAAATAAGGGCATGGTGTAGATGTGCAGAAAACATGATAGTTGCATGAGAGATCAGAGTGTTTTGTAATTTTACCAAAATATTTGATTGTTTCTGAAAATCATTAAAAGATTTTATTAGTTGATTAGTAATTTATGGTGTAATCACCAGATAAATTGTTTTCAACCTCAGAATAGGGAATATCTTAATTTTTCTGAATTGCACACTTTATAATCACATGAAAGCAGTTTGTAAAACCCTTATTTCTCTCTCTTGTGTCTATTTCAAATCTCCCTTTACGTAATTTTTCTAAATTGAAACATCATTTGGTGTTTTAAATAGATTATTATTTTATGGGGTACTTTTGTATATTTAATGGGCAGACTAGTAATAACCTCAGCAAATCAATGGGAAGTAAGGTGTTTTAAGAAAATAAAAAGTAGGATTATGTCTGATGTGGTAGCACACACCTATAATTTAGCATTTGGGGAGGCTGAGGCAGAAGGATGACTGTGAGTTTTGAGGCCAGCCTGGGCTACACGGTGAGGTCAAGGGCAACTTGCACTACAAAGCAAGATGCTGTCTCAAAAAAAAAAAAAGGATCACCATTGCCAGCTGCATCTTTCAGAGTTGTATTTTATAGGAAATATTTTGGATATAGGTAGATCGTGGAATTCTGTTAATTAGGGCACTAACGTGTCAAAAAGTATAAGCTTGCCCCCTCCCGAATTAAATATAACTATTTCAGTTGCTGAGAAATAAAGGCATGCATAGAGAGTGAACAAACTTAGCGGTAATCAGATATCCATATGCAAAATAAAAAAATTGGACCCTTTTACCATATACAAGAATTTATTATACAAAATGGATCAGAGACCAAAATATAAAAGCTAAAACTATGGCACTCATAAAGGAAAAGGTAGGAGTATTCTTCGTGACCTGGTGTTTGGCAGCAGTTGTTCAGATGTGACACCCAAAGCACAAACAACAAAAGAAAAAATAAATTGGGCTTCATCAAAATTAAACCCTTTCGTCCTCAAAGGACACAATTAAGAAACGGAAGGTAACACATAAGGTGACAGAATATACTTGCAAATCACTTACACTTGTTTATTTTTAGCTTTTTTAACATTTATAGAGCATAGTAAACCAGTTTACCACTTTAAAACTTGTCAGTATTTATAGTCAAGGAAGTTTCAGATTTGTTTTTGTTTCAGTTTTGGTTAACTATGTTATTGGTTGCAGAAACACTTTTACTATGGTCCTTTGATGCGGTTGCCTGCGTTTGTGAAAGAGCTTGTATTTTAAGGTGCATCTTCCTGTGTACCTCTTACATTTTAGTAAACAAGAAAACTTATCTTCTCTGAGTGCAGATTCAGCCCTACTCTGTTACTTCTGTATCCAAGGAAGTACAAATTCAAACCGAACAGTGGAAGCAGCTTTGTTTTTAAGGGGAGTGGTCGGGGGATGGGGCTGGCCATAGAGCTCAGTTCCTCTGCTGTTTTCCACGTGCTTTGGAAATCTGCTTTGCAGAAAGAATGCTTCTCATAAACACATGCTGCCTTCTTTATGTTTCTACAGGTGACGCGGATTGTATTATTATGGGTAAATAATCATTTTAATGATTTTGAAGGTGATCCTGCTATGACTCGATTTCTAGAGGAATTTGAGAAAAATCTGGAAGATACAGTAAGGCTCTAAAGAATTTATCTTTTTCAGAATTTAGAGGCCTCCCTAAGCCTTAGTAAGAACAGCAGCTCAGAAGAGCAATTGGTTTTCATCTTCTCAGTGTCTCTAGTGTCCATTATGGAAGTTTTCAAATCTCACCTGCAGACTTTGGTTCCTCCTCTGCCATCTCAGCCCAAACAAATCCTTCTTCTCCCGACTCTTTCATTTCTATTTAAGATTAATAACATTGTTATCTTTTAGTTTCTCAGGCTTAAAAACAGTAGTCTTGTATGTCAGCCCCCTTTGTGTTTTCTTGAATTTGGTGGCCAGGATAGCCAGTAAGTTTCTAAAGTCCTTCCTCTGGATGGTTTAAGCATATACATATACTCATTTGTTTTTGATCTCTTTCTCAGCCATTTCTTTTCCACTCCCAGTTTAGGACATTATTTTATTATTCCTGATTTGTTACAATAGCCTGCTAACTGATCTTAGTGCTAGTTTGTTTTCCTTCTAGTCCATTCTATGTGACCCAAAATTAAAACTGTAAATATTACATATTGCTGTCTTTGTCAATAAAGTGTAATTCCTACCAAAGTAGTTCATGTGTAACCATGTTCCTCATAAACATTTTTAACCTTTTTCCTGTGTGTAGTAGATCATAGCCGCATCAGACTGTTGCATATTCTTTGCCAGTTTTGCATCTCAAAACACGCTGGAATTCTCTTTCCAGTCCTGCTGTTTGAAACTATGGAACTCTAAATGCATATCTTACATATCAGGTCTACATTAAGACTTTGAAGGTTTACCTGCTGTGTGTGATAATCACCTTTTTAAAATATACATCACCTAAGACAGTTCCCTCAAGGTCCTCTTAATTTCTACAGTAGCTACTCATGAATCCCTTTTATTCTCTCTGTCAGATATAAAACTAAACTCCAACTGGGTTGTTGGCTCCAATTTGACATTTTAGGAATTACATAAATAATTTCACAAAGTGGTTTGAGAGTACAGCTCAGGAGTCAGAGTACCTGAATTAAGATTAAACTCCGCCACCTGCTATATATGTGGATTGGATAAGGTGCCTAATGTTATACTTCAGTTATCTTAGTTGAAAGATAGCCTCTAATTCAGTAAAAATTTATGAGGATTATAATGAGTTAATGATTGTAACAGTCTGAAAACAAACAGGAAATGCTCAAGAACTGTAGTCCTCAGAGTGTAAATGCATTGAGTTTAATGAAGAAGAGAGAATTGGCAGATTTTGTCCCTTTCTTTGCCCCTTGGTTCCTGTGCACTACTCAACTGTGTATCTGCTCAGTGCAAAATGCGGATAAATGACTGGGAAGCCTAATTAGAAGGATACCAAAATCATTTGGCTCTTTTGGTGCTGGCTGTGCAAATATTTCAAGGGACATTGGAATGTGGAAAGTTGCCTTACAGTCATACAATTTTTTTTCCTCAGTAAACAATCAGTTATCAAGTATTTAGTGAATTCTGATAATCCAAGGAGTTATGTGAGATCAGAACAAGTATAAAATTTAATGTCTGCTGGGGAGAGAGTTTAGCTTCTTTTTAGGGACATAAGATTTACTTTTTAGGTTATTTGAGAATAACCAAATATTAAAACGGTACTAGAACCTGGAATTTATAATATTGAGTTTAAGGAAGAGCTAAAATGATACAAGAAGTCTTCCTTGAAAGAAGTGGAAACTCAAATGTGTCTTTGAACATGAAGCATTATTTGGAAAGGTAGTTTTTCAGGTCATTCAGGATTTTAAATAAAGGTTTAGAAACATTATGACTTTATATACAAGGCAGGACATAAGCAAGAGTGAGAAGTAATTTTTTGTCATTCCCCTGTAGATGAGCCATCAAATCTTTTCTAACCTGTGGTTATCCAAAAGTATTAAAAAATCATAGTAAGACATCTTGTCCTTTGAAAGTACTCTGGGGTGGAAGTGCCCTCTCCCTCAATCTCAGCTCCTAAGTTCTATAGTCTGTGTGTTTTAATAACTTGGATGATTTCTTAGAAGCCTATAGGAATAGATGCATTTTTATGCTTCTTGCTCTTTTTGCACTTACAGAAAATGAATGGTCATCTCCGGCTGTTGAATATTGCCTGTGCTGCAAAGGCTAAATGGAGACAGGTTGTGCTGCAAAAGGCTTCCCGTGAGTCCCCTCTGCATGTCAGCCTTAGTGGAGGAAGTGAGAAGGGGTTTGGTATTTTTGTTGAAGGAGTAGAACCTGGTAGCAAAGCTGCTGATGCGGGACTGAAACGTGGTGACCAGGTAAGTAAATAACCTACCACTTACATGCTTCCTTTTGAATAGTATGTCTGCTGCTTTTGTCCCATCTGATATTTCAAGTGAGCATGACCTGTTTAAGGAAATACTTTCCTGAGCCTTTTTTATAGGTAATTTTTAAGGATAGTTTGTTTGTAAAACACACATTGTTCATATGTAGTTTAAACGAGGCTTGAGCTCACTGTGTAGCCTGTGGTGAGTTCCTTACTTTCCATTGCTTACTTTCCATTGCCTTGCCTTAGTGAAAAATTTGATACGGTATGGCCAGAAACACCAAGCATGGTCCCCTGAGCTCTGTCAGCATGACCTCCTTTGAATGGGGGTCTGTCCATCTCACCCGGACTGGGAAACTATCATCTGGAATCTCGTAATATTCCAGAAAGATCAGTGTATGAGTTAGCACCTTAGAAGTTTTGAAAGAGGAGAGACTTCTGTCTCTTTCATAGCATTTTCAAGTATGAATGTCTGAAGATTACCATAAATGGTGATAGCGGTTTACATAATTTTTTACAGTGTTTATGTGGTACCTTAATTATACTCATAAAATGACCCACATAAGGGACCAGAAAATATGAGACACTGGGAGGAATTTGGTGGTGATTTATTCTTTTTATACAGGATTAGGTGACTATTGAGCAAACTACTCAAAATGTGATTTACTCATGTACCCCAAAGGTGGCTTCCCAAGTCTCACTGATTAAAAAAAAAACCTCACTGACAATCAGAATCACTTAGAAAACTTGCTCTTCCACGTTTAAGTTTTTGTTTATTCATTCTCTTACAGTATAGCTTTATTTTACTTTTAAGAGAGTCATACTATCATTTTTTTAATTATAAGGGTATTCATATTATAAAAGATGCAGCACTCCAGAATATTGATTCATAATCCATGGTTATCTTGCCCCAAAGGCCATTTGGAAATGTCTAGATATGTGTGTCTATCTGTATCTGTGTCTATCTATGTATAGGAATAGACAGGTTGGTTTGGTTTGATTTGCTTGTGTTTGTGATGCTGGGGATCAAACCCAGGGTATCGCACATGCTGGGCAAGGGCTCGACTAGTGAGCTAGATGCCCAGCCACTGGATATATTTTTTATTATCATGATTTGGAGATTATTACTGGCACATAGTGAGTAGAGGCCAAAGATGCTGCTAAACAGCCTACAGTGCCCAGTGCCCAGCACATCCTCCACAATAACATGCCAGTAAAACAAGGGGTTAAGAAATTCTCATATAATTAACAATTCCCTTTTTTCCGTAACGAAGCTTTTTAAAAATAGAGATTTCTAGTCCTTACCCCAGACTACTCATTAGCAATGTCTAATAGCCAGGATCCTAGAGTCAATATACAGTATTTATTGTTCAGGTATATTGTATATGAAATTCCCTCATAATAGTGATTTTTCCTCAAAGCATTAAAGTTACAGGAAAGTATCACATCATCTTAGTGTCGCTCAAAAGAAGTCCAAACCAATCTCTTTGTCTCACACCTTTGATTTCCCCCAACCGCATAGCATTATTTATAGAATCTTTATTCTCTGCCCTTGGAATTAAGAAATATCATTAGCATATGTTCAAAAATAGATCTCTTCATTTTTATAATCTTTGTGTGGTACTAGATTAGCCATTTTAGTATGTGGACACAGGCCTTTTTCAAGGATGGATTTTATTTCTGTGTAATTCCTTTCTTTTTCTTTTCCTAATATATTGTTTCACACTCTTTTTAGAATTTTTATGTCAGTCTTTTGATTCTGCACTCTTTGCTGCTTCCCTGCCCCCATCATGTTTATCTTTGTCCTTTTTCCATTGGAATTTTTTTTACTAAGTGCCTTGTATGATTCTGATTTATAGCCAGATTGGGGAATCCCTGCTCTGAAGCACCAGCGGTGTTCACACGGGAAAAGGAAACCCATTTCAGTGGTGCTTCTTGTTGTTTAGCTCCCTGATTGAATCAGCGGCAGCAGAATATACTAAATATTCTTTGGAGTGCTGCTTCTAGAATTAATTCACTTTGATTGAGATAAATTTACATTTAATTATTTGACTAAACTTTGTATATTCATACACAGCAGAAGTTGTTATAAGCTGATCTGACATGATTAATACTTTTCCTTCATCTATAAACCATCTTTTTTTTTTCTTCATACTTGATCTTAACCAAAAGGTCAAGAAGCAATGTATCCTGATTTGTTTGTTTGTTTTCCTAAATATCCTTTTTGTTTGTTTGTTTGTTTTTTGAGACAGGGTCTTGCTATGTAGTTCAGGCTGGCTCTGAAGTCATTATGCAGCCCATGCTGGCCTTGAATTTGTGATGATCCTCCCGCCTCAGCCTCCCAAGTTTTGAGATTACAGGGATGCGCCACCACACCCCGCTAAATATCCTAACTTTTTGAAAAAATGTTTAAAGTAGAGATTTGGGGAAATAGCAATATAAGGAAAGAAAAATTAAACCATAGTCAACCTTCTCACAGAAATTTTTTTGTTCACATACAGTACTTTTTATTAATTTTATTTTTTATTTAACTTTTAAGATTGTAGATGTAAACTAATTCAGTTTAATTTGTATTTTTCAAATACTTTCAAGATAATGGAAGTAAATGGACAAAATTTTGAGAATATTACATTTGTGAAGGCGCTTGAAATTTTGAGGAATAATACTCATCTTGCACTTACCGTGAAGACCAACATTTTTGGTGAGTTTTCTTGTAAAATTTGCCTGAAATTTTTTTGCTAATAGAAGAAGCAAAAAGTCATTACAATGAAAGAGAAGATAGTAAAATGTAAGCTTTTTTTTTTTTTTGTCTAAGCTGTTAAGTTTTTCTTAGGATAGTTTTGTCTAGTATAATGTAGAATTTTCATTTTTCATCATTTGTATTTATTACTGTGATATCTTATCAAGTAAGCTTAAAAATAGATGTACAGTTACACTCAGTCATTTATGAAATGTCTATTGAGCATTGTACGGTACTCAGCTGGAGGGATACTGAATGAATAAAACAGAATGACCTCAGTCAAACTTAGAAGTCATGAATCAGGTTCTTTCCTCCCTGATAAATGCAAATAAATCTACTTCTAACCTTTGAACTAACTTTCTGAAATGATATTAAAATAAGGCATTGCATTAAGTAATGAATGAACTAAAGATTTCTAATAATAGTGTACTCTGCCTTTCTATGTAAAAATGTTGACTAGAACGCCTGCATTGTAGTTTTATCATTTTTATATCTGAGTAAAGCAGGTATACTAAGTTTGTACTTTTAATTAAATCTTCATTTTTTTGTTTTTTGGGTTGTTTTGGGTGTTTTTTTTACTTTTAGGACATATTTATGGTCATTTGGTTTCACTAGACAACATAGGATGTTTTAATGAAATTGTGAGAAGTATCAGGCCAGGGATTTAGCTCAATGGTTAGAGTGCTTGCCTTGTGAGCACAAGGTCTTGAGTTCAATCCCTGGTGCCAAAAAAAAAGAATTCTGAGAAGTATATCAGTTGGAAACTATCAGAGAAAATTTAAATGTTCTTATGAAGTGGCAGTAGAGGGTACTTCTGGGGTTGTTGAGGTTGCAATTAGAAGAGTTGTGGTTGACTTTAAAAAGTATGCCTGGGGGTTGGGGATTTAGCTCAGTGGGTAGAGTGCTTGCCTTGCAAGCAAAGGCCCTGAGTTTAGTCCCCAGCACCAAAAAAAAAAAAAAAAAAAAAAGTATGTCTGTAGGAAGGAAGTGTGAGTTTCTGTTTTTACCCTGATTGTTTACATTGTGCTTAGTCATAATGAAAAATGAAACATCTGGTATTTTTCCTCTTTTTGAGTCCCTTTGACTGAGTTAGAGCATGTTAAATCTGGTGTATAAATGTCTGTTGACAATTTCCCAATAATAACTTAGCATAAAATAAGTAAGCAAGCCTTCACAGTGCTTGGGTATCCTGGAGTTTGAACTAGTATCTAGAAACACAAACCTGTAACTGAAGGGGTACTAGTTTTGCAAAATATAAAAGCACAGCTTGCTGTGTTAGTTTGGACAAATTATTTAGTTTCTCCAAGCTTCACTTTCTCCAACTCTATTTCTTTTTTTTTTTTTTTTTTTGTGGTGCCGGGGATCGAACTCAGGCCCTTGTGCTTGCAAGGCAAGCACTCTAATCACTGAACTAAATCCCCAGCCCCTCCAACTCTATTTCATAGAATTCTCTTGTAAGGATTTCTTGCAAGGATCCTACCTTTAAGTTTTGTCTATGTCACATAATGATTCTAGATACCAGATGTTATTATGTATAAAAACATATCACTAGCATAATAAAGAGTGCTGTAATGAAAGATGGGAAAGTAGGTCTTAATAAAAGGATATAAAAACCAGGGAGGCCATGTCCTTTGAACTGAGTAGTGAGAATACAGTTCTCCAAGAAAACCTTAGACTGGATGTGGCAAAGTATGAGTTACATGGTGCTGAAAAAGGAGGAACACCCCAGTACTTTCCTCCTTCCTTCCCTTGGGTAGACTATAGTTAGCCAGGCAAAACACCAGAGATCATTTCAAAGAAATACTTTTAAAACACTTGTAGAAGTGGAACATTTTCCATCTAGATGTGGTGCCCACAATAAAACCTTAGTAGCGGTGGCATTACCAGGAGATAGCGTTGAGGTCATCAAGCATAAAACTTTGCAGGCAAAACACCTTTACAAAAAAAAAACCAAAAGAAAGAAAGAAAGAAAAGAAAGCTATGCCCAGGTGTTTAGATAATACCAGAGAAAACCATACTCCATAGTTTTGTGTTACTTAGTACTCACAGCCAGGGATCACCAAATATTAAGGAACCATCATGGAAAGGGCACAGTGGGGGACATAATAAGTGATCTTACAAATCCTGGAAAGAAATAATTTAGGGAAGAAACACAGAATAGTTCCAGAACCATGCTTATAGCAATTTAAAAATTCTTTGAGGGGCTGAGGACTTAGCTCAGTGGTAGTATGCTTGGTTAGGAAGCACAAGGCCCTGAGTTCGATCCCCAGCACCAAAAAAAAGTTCTTCACCCACAATTCTTTGAGACTTTGTTTCCTGACCACCATGACGTGAGCACCTTTCCTCCACCCTTGGAGAAGGCATGGGGGGAGAGAATTCTTTGAAACAAGAACAGCATGTTAGGGGGAGAAAGAAGAAAAAAAGAACTTTTAGAGTAACATAAAATGTGGTAGCTGTAACAAAGACATTCGATAGAAGGATTCCATATGGCCAAGTGTAGTGGAGCATATCTGTAACTGCCGCTAGTCAGGAGCCCAAGGAAGGAGGATTTCAAGTTCAGGGCGAGCCTGGGCATCTTAACAAGACCCTGTTTCAAAAAAAAGGGTGGGGGTGGAGGAAGAAACCAGTGATAAAGTTGAGGAAATACACTAGAGTCACTTTGGGCAAATTATTAGTCTCCCAATGCTTCACTTTCTCCAGCTCTACTTCATAGGGTTCTTGTAAGGATCTCTTCTTGCACGGACCCTTGGACTATAGAACAAAAAGACAAAGTTAAAAAATGGAGCACTAGTCTAAGAGATCTAAAATAGACAGACAGACATGTGTCAGAAAATACCTGCGAAATAGTAACGGAGACAAGCACAGAGTAAAAGAAAAATATGACTCTTCTGCTGCAGAGGTCCATGACCTGGGCAAAATGAATGTTTAAAATGTATGTCGACTTTCTACTTCCAATATTGACTGAAGACAGCAGCAAGAAGAAAGGTAAAAAGTAGGTACAAGCAAGCATAAAAATATCCAAAAAGATAATAAAGAACTACGTGAGCTTAAAAAGGTAAAAGAAGCCATTTTTCACTCGGGCTTTTACCAGTATAGAAAAGGCAACTGAGGGACTGAGCCTCTTTCCGCAGTAGACTTCTGGGAAAAGATAAAATGTAACACAGACAGAGGATATATCAGATCCCTTCCCCATTCCTGGGACTGTAGCCCAAAGGGATTGCTTTTTTGTTGTGTTTTGTTTTGCTTTTTGGCCAGAGCCATTTTTCCCATTCGTCAAATGTAGCCCAGGGACAGAGCTGCTTGGTAAACCATGAATTTGTAGTTTATTGCCTACCAAAGGCTAGAACACTCCCAATATTTGTTAAGATTGGAACCTTGAAAGGCTTACTGTGAAGTGAATACCAACTGTACTCTAGCTTCCCAATCCAGGGGACAAAGGAAAACTTTAAATTTTGACCCTGGTCCTGGGCAAAAGCAAGTAAGTACATACAGTATCTTGAGAGGACCCTAATAGCAATCTATTAGTCTAAAAATAAATTTTCAAAAACAGACTCAAACAACCAAAGATTGTAAGACATTCTTAAAGTTACTTTCTTAAGCAGATAGGATGGAGGAATTGAGTTGGGTCAGGCTGGATTACAGAATTTTACTGTGTTTAGTAGTTTCAAGTTAAGAGCAAGACTTAATCACATGCTTGATGCAGGCCCTTCTTGGTGGAACTTTGTCTCCAGGTACCGAGAGACTGCAGGAAATAGCACTCTTTTCGACTTTTGCTCCTATTCCCACTCCCCAGTCTCTACCTAAGGAATGGATTTTGCTTCAGAGTCTGGTAGCTTTCTATCGCTTCTGTTTTCTAAATTCTATCCTCCATTTTGAGCTTAGCTCTTTAACCTCCCACACCAGGCACATTGAGGGATAAATTTATTATTTGTCAGTTGCAAGCCTCTCCCTATTGTATGACTTTGTTTCTAACTGCATTGAGATTGTGAGAAATTCCTAGCTAGTTCCCAGCTTCCTGCATTTTATTAGCAGATGTCCCGTGGAGAAAATTGTCCCTGCTTTTGAGCTTCTCTGAATTCCAGTTTTTATTCCAACCGTCACAACTATCAAAAGTTCTCTTTCCACTCTTTCCTCTGCCCAAGCCTCACCTTACCTCACTTCATGTTTAGATTCAGTGAATGCCCCAGAAGAAGAAAGTATCTATCTGGCAATCTGTTTATCCTCTTCCCACTCTGGAATTTTTGTTAACATATTCCTCTTCATTTCACAACTTTCTAATAACTTTTTTTCTTGGTGCTGGGGATCGAACTCAGGCCCTTGTGCTTGCAAGGCAGGCACTTTAATCACTGAGCTAAATCCCCAGCCTTTTTTCTAATAACTTTTAACAAACATCCTGCTGCTCAGATAAGTCACCACCAATTTAAATTTTAATAAAAGAAACATGCGTACATTTTGAAATTTTAAAATACTAAAGAAAGATACACAGTGGGTCCGCAATGTATACACCATTCTTTACCTTTTTACATCAGTTCATACAGATTTATCTCTTCTACCATTGTTTATGGATCTGTGTCCTATCGATGGACATTTTAAATTCTTTACAGTTTTCACTGTTGAGAGTTACCTAATAAAAATCTTTTGTACAAATTTTTCAAAATGGAATTACTTTTGATAGATACTATAGGGATTTACTTCTGAAAATTAATCCCAATCTCCATTTCATTATCTGGTGTGTAAGAATCCCCCTGCAATATAATCATCTTTATTGGTACATTCTTTAATAATGAATGAGATTGAGCACTTTTTTTGTGTGCTTTAACATTTTGCTGAAGTCTTTGAGTCTGTCCTGTTTTGTATTGAGTTACTTATCTTTTTGTGATTTGTCTTAGCACCTTGTAAGTAAAGGACAGTACTTTTTTGTTTAAAAGATTGCAAATATTTTCCCCAAATTGGTATTTTTTTCTGCCTTGTTTTTTGTGTATACACACACATATGTAGAGAAGGACATTTTTAATTTTCATGTAGTCACATTTTTTAAACTTTTGTGCATTCTTGTGTACCTTCATTTCTGAAATACATGTAACATCTAATATTGCTGTTTAGTAGCATGGTAAGTACATTGCCCACCATCCTTTAATTTCTTCTTTAATATTTTAAAAATTTAACAAATCATGTCTCTTCTTTATCTACAAATCACAAGTTCGACAAAGTTTTATTTATAATTACATACACAGGTCCAGTGAACATACAAACTAATTTTTAAACTAGTGTTTAATCATGTACATGCCGTCCTCAGTGCAGTCTGCTGCCTCTTCAAAGATTTCTTGTTGCTCTTAAAAAATTCAGATACTTCCCCAGAGCATTATCTGGCCACTTCTCTACCTTGTTCTCTAGTCTGATTTTCATTTTCTTGAGCTTTCTTTGTACCATACAGACTGCTCTTAAGATTTTTCTCTACCTAGAATGATCCCTCTCCCCTTCTCTTTGCATGGTTAAAAACTTCTCATCTTTTATTTCTTACAAAATGGTTTACTGAAGGAAGAGTGCGCTTTCCTACTATCTTAAGTAGTTTCCCTGGTTTATTCTCTCTGTACCAAGAATCTTAGTAAGTTCCACAACTAGAGAAATATGCAAGAATCTAGTGTAGTGCCTGATACACATAGGTCAGTAAATATTTCTTGAATGGGTGAATGTCGTGATTTTAGCTTGAAAATAAAGTTTTACCTTTACCGTATGATTTAAAATAAAACTTTAAAAATAGAAACTAAAAGGAACTTACTGATTTTTCAGGGGGGTGGTGCTGGGGATTGAACTTTGGGCCCTAACCACTGAGCTAAATCCCCCAGCCCTATAAAATTAAATCAAGAGCTGCCTTTGAAAGATGACTCCTTTAAAAAAAAAAAAAAAAAAGGAAAGAAAGATGACTCCTAAAGATCCCCATTATTCTGAAGGCTGAAAATGTGCTTTTTTTAAGTCTGTACTGTACTTTGATAATGGCCAATAAATATATGTAAAATACTCCATATTGTCAGTCATTAGAAATGCAATTCAAAACCACATTAACAATTTTATCCCAGTTAGAATGGCTATTCTCCCAAAGACAAAAATAAGTGCTGATGAAGATGTGGAGAAAAAGGAAGTCTTTTATGTTGTTGGTAATGTAAACTAGTATAGCCATGATGGAAAACAGTGTGGAGGTTCGTCAAAAAACTTTAAACTAAAAAAAAAAAATCAACAAAACTTTAAACTATAATTGGGCATGATGGCACACGCCTGTGATTCCAGTACTCGTGAAGCTGAGGCAGGAAGACTGCTGAGTTCAAAGCCAACGAAGGCTGTATATTGAGTTCAAGGCCAACCTGGATTACATAGTGAGACCCTATATTAAAAAACAAAACAAAACAGAACCTAAGGTTAGCACCTACCAAAAGATCCAGCTACCCTCTCCTGGATATATAGCCAAAGGAAATGAAATCAACATACAAAAGAGATACTCAAATGCCTGTTTATTGCAGCACTATTCACTATCCATCAGTGAATCAGTGGCTAGAGAAAATGCAGCTTATTTACACAAAGGAGTATTATTTGGCAATAAAGAAAAGAGAAATTCTGTCATTTGCAACAAAATACATGAAATTGAAGGAAATCATGTTAAGTAAAATAAGCTAAATACAGAAAGACAAGTACTTGTACTTTGTGATATGTGGAAACCAAAAAAAGAAGTTGACCTGAAAGTAGAATAGTGATTATTAGGGACTGGGAAGGGGGCCCCAGCAGTGGGTGGGACATAGCAAGAGGTTGAGAAAAGGGTGGTCAGATATGATGAATTCATGCTGTGTTTATGTATGGAAGTATCACACAGACTCCCATTCATATGTACAGTCAACATGTGTTAATTTTAAAGCAAAAGAAACCCTCAAAACAGTACAGATTTTATGACTGAATACCAAGCTACTGCTATTGTAACTTGTCAGTTCTTAAGGCTTAGTTCATTTCAGTCTCACTTGTCTTTGAGCTTCTGAGAAACACTTGCTTTCTTTTCTTCCCAAAACAAAAAAGTCATTCTCTGTACTTGGAGTTTCAGTGGGCAAATTTGTAAAATTTGTAAGTTTTTAAAAAATGTTATGTAGTGTATGTATGCTAGTACTTAAAGTTAAAACTACACCTTTTTTTTTTTTTTAACAGTAGATTGAACCTAGGGGCACTGTACCACTGAGCTACATCCCAATTCCTTTTTAATTTTTATTTTGAGATAGAGTCCAACTAAGTTGCTCAGACTTAGAATCCTGCTGCCTTATCTTCCTGGGTACCTGGGCTTATAGATTTGCACTACAGTGGCTAGCGCAAAGCTCTGCTGTACCTTTTGATAAGCCAAGCATTTATTTCTACAGCTCCTGTGTCTCAGTAACTTCAGGGGTACTCCTAGAATATGCAGCCACAATTTCATCTTTCACCAGAATTTCAGTAGTTTTCTATAACATTAGTTCATTACCAGGTATAATGTTTATTGCCTGAATAGGAACCTGTCAGCCTACACACTTCCTTTGCACTTTCCAGAGACTTTATTTAATCACTGTTGGGTAACATCAGAAGTATAGCATAGCTATAGCTGATAAATAAAAGGTGAGTGTATGTTTGATCGCGTTTAATTGAATAGGGCTACGAAAGGCCAAATAATCTAAAGTGATTGTGTTTACCCTTAAAATTTAGTGTGAAAACTTCCTAGTGAAAAGAAGAGAAATAATAAGCTTTTTTATTTATTTCCACAGTGTTCAAAGAGTTACTTAGTAGGACTGAACAAGAGAAATCTGGTGTTCCTCATATTCCCAAAATTGCTGAAAAAAAAAGTAATCGTCATTCAATCCAAGATGTACCAGGAGACATTGAACAGACATCACAGGAGAAAGGACATAAGAAAGTTAAAGCAAATACTGTTTCAGGTGGAAGAAACAAAATCAGGAAGATTTTGGATAAAACACGGTTTAGTATCTTGCCTCCCAAACTATTTAGGTAGGTAATGTTGATCTCAGTCTTGCAGGAATTTTTATATTGACTACACAGTTATTATTGTGGGGAGAGGAAGTATGGATCACTTTTCAGTTTTGTTTGTTTTTGGTTTATTTTTTAGTTTGTTTTAGTTTCTTGTTTTTTGTGGGGTTTTTTGGTTCTGAGACAGGGTCCTGCTGTGTAGTTCGGGCTGGCCTTGGACTCTTGGCGGTCCTCCTGCCCCCAGCCTCTGAGTGCTGGGATTACAGGCATGCACCACCATGCCCGGCTGGTCCAGTTTTCAACCCCCAGTTCAGAAATTTGGGCAGTTTAAACCTTGAGACACATTCACTGCTCCCAGTTCTTCAGTTAGTAAACATCATCTCTCCTAGCTGGGCATGGTGGTGCATATCTGTAATCTCAGCGCTCCAGGGGTCTAAGGCAGGAAAATAACAAGTTTGAGCTCAGCCTTGAAAATTTAGTAAGACCCTATCTCAAAATTAAAAGAGGGTTTGGGGGAGTCTGAGTATTGAGCTCAATGTGAAGGTCCCGAGTTCAATCTCTAGCACTGCCAAAAAAAAAGTCCTTCCCTTTAAGGCACCATTTATTCCCCCGTGGATTCTAATACTGAACCTTTTAATTAATCACATCTGTGTCTTATGTGTATATAAGTGTGTTGCTGGGGCTTGAACTCAGGGCCTTTGCACTATTCCCAGCCCTTTTTTAGTTTTTTTATTTTGAGACAAGATCTCACTAAGTTGCCCAGGCCAGGTAATCCTCCTACCTCAGCCTTCCAGTGTTCTGGCGTTACAGGCATGTAGGATACCACCAAAACTGAATGATACCTAAAGATTTTAAATATAAATTAAACTCTACAAAATACAGATTAAATCAATCCACTGAAATGACATGATTGGAAATGACTCTAGTATATATTACACCTGTGTATGTTTTGCACTATCAGTTTTCTAAAGCAGTCAAAAAATTTCTAATCAAGTACATATACCTAGCATAGAGGAGGCATCCAGTTAGTACTTATTCAGTAAGACTGTTTTAATCAGTGAAAGAAAAAACATTTTGAGATAAGCACAGTTTTCTGTATTTTTTCAACAAAAATTTCAGATATCGAAAATCAGGAAATGCTCTTCTTCATGATTCCTATTTCCAATCTATGAAATACATTTGCTCTTCATTTAATTTGATACAGAGGATTGAAACGTCCTGAGCTTTGTCCCTAAGCACACTCATTTCTAGAAAATTCTTTACTCATTCCTTTCTGGGTGACTGCTTTCCTTGAGGTAATTGGTTTATAAAATTCCTAACTTTAAAATTTCAAAATCAGCCCAGCGTCGTGGTGCACAATTTAATCTTAGCACTCAGGAGGCTGAGGCAAGAGGATTGTGGTGAGTTTGAGACCAGCCCGGGCTATATAGCAAGACCCTCCTCGCCCCCAAAATAATAAATAAAAACCAAAAATTGTAATAAAAATCCTTTAATATTATGTAGCAAACACTGTAAGAAAAGTCTTGTCCTCACAAATAGAAACAGAATGGGGGGAATATTCGGAGGCCCAAGCAACACTGCAGAGGCTGAGACCATCTGAAATGACCCGAAGGCTGAGTGAAGGGGGAAACCAGGTGATGAGAAGGCAGAGGAGTCCTTAGGCGGCACACCCCTGAGCCCCCTCTCCAGAAACCCTGATGGTTCTGGTCTGGAACACATCTATGTTTTAAACAGGTTCCCCTTCTGACTGGAGGCAGTTATAACGTCCAGACTCAGAGAACACTGTAATTATGACCCACTTGCACTTGTTAATATCTTCTTAGCCAGCTGTATTCAAGTTTCAGGCCACTAAATAGCTCATCTCCACATTATCCTGTGGTGGTTGAGACTTAGTTACTGAATGTGGATTCTGTTTTTGGTTAGAGCAGGAGACATAGAAATTGAGTTCTCCAGGAGCAGTTATTTGAATATTTTGCACATTAACACTTTATATTGGTACCAAAGAAAAGAAAGATCCGGTGGAAATAGTTTCACTTACAATCCAAAGAGATATTTTAATTTAATTTTTCTTTTTTCAATCAATAAGCATTTATCGAATCTTTGCTTTGTGCCAGCATGTTTGCTATGAGTACAAACATAAAAAAATGTGCCGCGTTTTAGAAGTTCCTAGGCCAGGTGTGGTGGCACATGCCTGTTATCCCAGCACTCAGGAGGCTGAGGCAAGAGGATTGCTGTGAGTTGGAGGCCAGTCTGGGATATATAGTGAGTTAAAGACCACCCTAAACTACATAGTGAGACCCTGTCTCAAAAAAAACCAAGACAATAAAAAGAAGTTTATGTACTCTTCTAAACATTTCAGTGAAGTAAAATGCTAATAACTTTAGCCTCATAAATACCAAAAAATAGAATATTCTGTTAGAAGTCATAAAAGTATCTGGAATATCTTTTGTGAGAAGAGCTGATTTGTTTTTTATCTGTCAGACTGGCCGCTTCGCGTTTTTGAGAATGAGCATATATTTCTTGGTACTTAATCATTTGAAGTGAGCTCAAGACAGTTTTTCTGTATATATTTTTATTAGTGTATATTAATTATACAGAATACTGGATTTCATTGTAGCATTTTCATACATGCATATAATACTTCAAGCGTATCCACCCCTCTATTCAGGTAATTCTTTTAGCAACACAAATATATTATCCTGAATATAGAGAGGTCTTAAAAACCAATTAGAAAAAAAAAAATTACTAACATTTAAGTAGAAAAACAAGGGCTGGGGATTTAGCTCAGCAGTTAGAGTGCTTGCCTTGCAAGCACAAGGCCCTGAGTTCGATCCCCAGTACCAAAAAAAAAAGTAAATTAAGTAGAAAAACAGAACTTGAATTCAAGTGATCAGTATTGGTACTAATCAAGAGTATACAGTTTAAGACAGAAAACTATTTGTTTCATCAAAGAGCAATAGAAGACAGTACCAGAATTGGAAAATGTAAAGCAGATAGTAAGTTCGTACTGCTGTGCTAGTATGAAATGATGTAATCTTTCTATAAAGTTTGTTTTTGTTTGTTTTGTTTTGTTTAATGAGGTTTTGTTCTCTTGCCCAGGGTGGCAATAACTCCTGGGCTCAAGTGATCCTCTTGCATTAGCCTCTGAATAGCTGGGACTACTAGAGGGAAATGTCACAGCACCCAGCTGTCTATAAAACATTGTGACAGGTTTTTTTCAGAACTTTAAAAATGACCATATCCTCTGATTCACTAATGCCATTTCTAATAATAATCAGATGGGGATATATACAGATGTTCTGAGTTGTATTGTCTATAATAAAATATAATTAGAAATACTCTAAAGTCCAACCATAAGGGCTTGGCTAAATAAATTGTACTGTAGAACACAAAAATGACTAGAAGGAAAAATATCAAGATATTGACTCTGACTTTTTTGGTAAGTTATAGTTTTATAGATAATTTTTCCTTTTTACTTTCTGTCTGTATTCTTCAGGATTCCTACTTCAAATAATAGTTTTTAATTGAAATAAAAAATTTAAATAATTTATTTCCATAATTTCTGAGCTTTTCCTGTGTGCCAAGGACCCATTGGAAGATGTTGTATTTGGTCTCTTTCTTTAGCAGCAGACCCTTCGTAGAAATAGAGGACAGGTCACCAGAAGGTAAATCCAAGCGCTGGGAAGCTCAGGCAGGATGATTTCAAAGTTCAAGCCTCGCCTGGGCTAATGAGCAACTTAGTGATACCTGTCTCAAAAAAAATTTGAAGAGCTGGGAATACAGCTCAGTGTGAAGGGACTGGGTCCAGTCCACAGCAGCAACAAAAAGCCAAAAGCCTGAACCATGACATACTTTTAAAATGAAAGAATATAAAATTAAAGTGAAAAAAGAAGTTATTAGGCTGGAGGTACAGCTCAGTGTAGAGCACTTGCATCATACACGTGAAGCCCTGGGTTCAGTCTCAAGAAGATGTTACTGATTTGAAGAACATTCGTAAATTAAGATACAGTGATGCGGTTTTTATTGACTAGAGACTATTTCACAATTCAGGCTGTCTGATTTCCTTTTCTTAAATTACTCTTATTTTGTTTCTTTAATCAGTTATATAAGTAATATCTTTGTACTTTTTATTGTAACATTCCCAGATATTGATTGCTTATCAGTAATATTTTTTTCCTTCCAAATTTCTTGACAGTATTTTTTGTTTGCTTTTGATGTTGGGGTTATTTTTTGTTTGCTCGTTAATACTGCTTTTGTGACCTTTTAGTTTCGTAATTTGAAACTAAGTTCTTTTATTCCAAGTAAATTTAGTGTTAGGGAATTACTGAGGAATTTTTCAAAAGTGTCTTGTTTCTGTTATTGCATTACAATGCAGGAGGCATATTAGGTAAGAGATGACGTAATTTGGTAAACAGGGTTTATCATTTCAGCTTTAAGCATGGCTATTTTGCCAATTAAATAGTTCATTATTGTCGTGATGTGGATTGTATATGAGCAGTATAGTTTTCATATGTACATGTTTGCATCTTAATTACTATGAATTTATAACCAGTTCTTTGTGATTATAGCTGTATAGTATCATATGTGTTAATTTAAGAAGCAGGATTAATGTTAAATAGCATCAGTAAGAGATAAAAGATGTTCAGTCCCCAGTACCACCAAAAAAAAAAAAAATCCAAACTCTTAAACCATTGCATATTTTCAAGATGAAAGGATATTCCTGAAAATTAAAGTGAAAAAGAAATTATGAAGTTCTTAGTCTGTAGGTTTAGCTCCACCTTGCTGCAATTGATGAAACTAATTTCCTTTCATTGAAAACTAGCTGGGCATGGTGGTGCATGCCTGTAATCCCAGCACTCTGGAAGCAGAGTGAGGTCAGCCTGAACTACATGGCAAGACTGTCTCAAACAAAAAACAAAATGTATATAAATATGTATGCGTACAAAAAAACTCTATGAAAACTTCCTCCTTTTTCCTCTTAACTAGAAACATTTAACTGTGATAACTAGGAATGCATATCTAATTGTTAGGAACTAGTTTAGCATAAGGACAAGTAAAACTTTTTTTTTTTTTTCACCTTATCAGATTAGACTGCCTTTACTCTCTGGTAATAAATTCCCTGTTTCTGCAGTGCCTTTGTTGTATCCATACTGTCCAACTCTGTTTTATAATCTAAATTAGCTAAAATAAGTATTTCTCTTTTCTAGGTTTGTACTGTTCTCATTTTACTTTTGGTAAAAGTATTTCATTCTTATTAAAAACAGGAATGTGGCTTTTGTGCCTCCTGCTGATAGCTGCCCTCACACTGTAGGGTGTGCTTCTTTCCCTACTTTGACTTGGCTCAGAATCACTCTGCAGAGCCTGTTTCTTTTCCTACCTTCAGTAAAACTTTGCGACTGTTAAAAAAATAAAAGTAGGAATCCTGTTTTCCTCTGTGCCAAAATATTTGCCCATTTTACCTAATTTAATCTTTACACTAGATATAGTCTTGGGATGTAGATAGTATTGTGTTGTTCCAGTGTATAGATTAGGAAAGCCAGAGTCCAGTGACAAAGAAATTTTCTTGAAGTCAAGGAGCTAATAACCCAGGTCTGTTTGACATTGTACCTTGTTCTTAAAACATTAATCTTCGCTTTCTTCCATGTCTTCATGCTTTACCCTTGCTCTTCAGCTCTTGTCCTGTCTCTCTGTCTCATCTGGCTGTCAACAGTCCTTCAGCTGTTTATTTAATAACCCTAAACTCTCCATTTTAAACTACTTTCTAATTCGCCTAAATCCTGTATTTTACTTCTAGCCTATTCTAAATATATCCCTTGTCACTTGTTTTTAAAACTATAATTTAATTCTTTCTGTGTTAATAGTAAGTTTTCTGTGATACCTTTCAAGTGTTGAGTAGAATGCTTCATTGAATAAAATTTAGATGGGAATTAGTGTAACAGAAAACAATGGTTCAAGGTAATGACAGCTCTTGGAGACTAGTTAGTATTTTGGTTATCAGTGCTGATAGAAATCTTTTTTGCATTGCTGTCCTGTTTTTGTATAACTTTCACAGTAATTGTAAATTAATAGTGGGGGATAAATAAAATTTAAGTGATAGTGTTCGGTTTCTCTTTTTTTAAAAGAGGATTCAGGGTTGCCTGTGTTACACTTCTGAAATATTTTAAAGGAGGAATCTTTTGTTTGCTTAAATAAGGCCATTTAATTAATACTTGTTTTTGAAACCTTAAAGGGGAATAATTTTTGCTGGCTCACCTTCTCTTCTGATTGTGATGTGTTCTAAGGCCAGGGGAGTGAAGAGAAGGGACACTTTCTGTGGTGTTTCTGTGCACAGTTGGGTACATATATTAGTGTCCACTACAGCTGGCAAATTTAAGTTTAATTTCTGTAATAAAAACAGTAGAAATGAAATATGACTTTTCTTTATGATATAGTAGAATTATGTATAAATTATATTTTGTTTGAATGTAATTATCAAAAATATCTTATTGCTATTTTCATCATTATAGTTGTCCTATTTTTAAAAATTTAATTGTTTAATTCACCACTTTGAATTGGCTCCATTATGCCTTAGTACACAGAGAATAGACTATTTACTATTTAAGTGTCCACGGGGATGGGGATTTAGCTCAAGTGGTAGAGCACTTTCTGCTGAGTTCAATCCCCAGCACCTCCCACCCCAGAAGGGCCCTCTAAGTGATGTCTGGCATTCTTTTGAAGTGATGGAGGCCTGAGCCAGTCACAAGATGACAGCATTGTGGGAACAAGACATTGCAGACACAGCCTGGCTATAATGCCTATTCCTGGAACACTCTCATCCAGCAGCCCTGATCTCCTACAGCCAACTACCAGCATGTTGGACTTTTCCAACCCTTCAGGTAATGTTGGGTGTGTCATTTCAGATAGCCACGTTGGTACCTAAGAGACAGGTAAATGGTTGAGCTTTGTGCAGCAATTACTAATTTTGCTTGTATCCCCTTCTCTCTCTTCTGGATTATGATTCATGTAAAAAGCTGACACGAAGATTATGTCTTCCCTACACTGAGTGGTACTTCTTCCAAATTAAACAAAAGACCATCTGAAAAAGACTTTATTTGACCACAGATTTAGGTGTCTTTTGATAATTGTTATGAGAGCAGGTGAATTCAAGCAGAGATATTTCTCAGTTAAAAAATGGCTGGGGATTTAGCTCAATGGTAGAGCGCTTGCCTAGTAAGTGCAAGGCCCTGAGCTCGATCCCTAGCACCAAAAAAAAAAAAAAAAAAATATTATCCAGGGTGTGGAAAAGAGTAAGGCAGATTACTTTAATATAAATGGCCTCATTTATTTCCTCTGTGATGTATAAAAGTGTCTTAGTAATTTTCTTAAAGCCCTGAATTTTCTGTCAACACTGAAAGTTGTTTATTGTCATTGTAATATGCTTCCACAAAGATGAACATATTTCTGACTCAGCCAAAGTTTTCAGGAGCCACTGCTATGAAAAGGAAACTCAATTACGTAACTCTCAGTAAAAGAAAGTACAAGTATACTTTGGAAAAAAGAAAGTACAAGTGTAGTAATAAAGTTTGTTTTACTGTAGCAACTTTAAAATGTCAGGACATGGCATACATACATAGTTTAATGAAGGTTATTTTGTACATTGTTTCTTCCTTTTTAATTGCCCCTCAACTGGTAAAGAGATTACTAAACCCAGTAATGTGGTTTTGCACATCCCACCTTCTATGCGGCTACCAGTTTTTTTTCTAGAACAAAGATTTTAGTGAATCATTACTTTGCTTCAAAATTTCTAGCAGTTTCTGTATTAGGCCTCAGACATGAGGCAAATCACTATAATTACTTTATCAGAAGTTAATACAAAGATTGTTACCAGCATATAAAGTCAGTTAATTTTTTGCCTGATACAGTAATTAAAAAAAAAAAAAAGACAGCAAGCAGTAAGGTATCCAGGTAGGAAAACTGCAAACTGGGTTTGCTGTCTAGTGCATTAAATAAATGCTGAGACATTTTAGTGTTTGTATGGTATCAGCTAACTTTGATTAATGTTAATCAGTTTTGAGCACACCAGTGTTTATTCTGCATATTTGAAGTTATTAGATCAAAATGAAAGTGGGGCAAAATTACAGAATTGCTGAATAGTTCATTTTTGATTGCTGACTTTTTTATGATTTTGTTTATTTTTGCTGCAAACAGCTGTTGGTTTTTACTGTAAGTATCTCGGCATTCTCTTGCTCATGTTTCTATTTAATATTTTGTTATCTTTAAAGTCAAATGATGCAGAATTAAATGAAACAGGAAGGAGAAATTTTCATAGCATTTACAAGATACTGTTAACAGGTATTTCACCTTTTGGTCATTTTCTTTGAGTATATGTTTTATGCTATTCTGTAAGTAATGAAAAATTTTTTTGGAACTTTAGACCAGTAATACAAGGTGACGCCTAAAGAATTTAACAATGTAGATAAAAGAAATTTGGGACTGAATTTTTTTTTCTGAGTTTGGGTATAGAACTTTTTACTTTTTCATTTAACAGCCCAAATCTTTATTTGATTTATTTAATGTAGCAAATAATTATTTCTGCACTGAAAGTCTGAGTTATTTTTGCTAGCTTTTAATTATAAAGGAAGATACAATCACAGTTTTAAAAACTTTACAGAGAAAGGATAGTTATACATGTCTCCATTCCCCAGAATTTATAAATTGTTAACTTACTAATACATACTTGTAGAAATTTTATTGTACCAAAAAAAATAATGTGTGTGTACTGTTCCATCACCCAAAATGACATGTTATACTTTATGTCCACTTAGGGATTTTACTTAACAAAATATCTTGAATAATTTCATATATCAGGATGAAATATTCTGCCAAGAATATTCTTTTTTCTTTCGGTGGTAATAGGGATTGAACCATGGACCTTTCGCTAAGCTACATCCCCAGCCATTTTTATTTATTTACTTACTTACTTATTTATTTTAAAATTTTGCGATACGGTCTTGCTAAATTGCCCAAGTTAGACTTGAACTTGTGTTCTTCCTACCTCAGCCTTCTTGAATGTTGAGATTATAGGCATGTGCCACCACTCCCAGCTTCTACCAGATTTTACCAATAACTGATAACCACTCTCCTGTGAGTGGATATTTGAAGTGTTACCTAAATCTTTGTTCGCATATCTCTAAATATTTCACATGGGCCTTTTTATTGTATTTTTAATTTTGTCAATAAAAATTTTGTAGAAATTAGTTTTATCTTTTTATATAAATGACTGTAAAATATTGTGAATTTTGCCAGGGGTGGTAACACATGCCTATAATCCCAGCACTCAGGAAGCTGAGGCTGGAGGATTGCCATGATTTCGAGGCCAGCCTGAACTGCATAGTGAGACCCTGTCTGACAAATAAACCAACAAAATAAAATGAATTTTATTTTGTACTTTCAACAGATAGTAACAGATGGGTTTTGCCTGTTAGCCTTTGAAACTTAAAATATTTACTATCTGACCATTTATGGTTATCTTATTTACTTGATACTTATCTTTTCTTGAACCACCATTTACTCTCTTGAATTTTCTCAGTGAATTCTTTGGAGGTCAGGGACTTTATCTTATTTATCCCTGTATCTTCATCACCTTGAACACTGTTGACCATACCATGCACTCAAAAAATATTTGTCCAGCAATTAATACTTTAAAGAAGAGTGAAAGAGCAGTTTTTAGATTTTTTAAGATCCTCTAAAATACATGAAATGCCCTCTTGTTTGTAGTGTAATATCAGACTAATACATACATCCTTAAATAATTCTTAGATTTTATTTGTCATATAAGAGTATAGTTAGCACCTTAAAAAGTGTGTATGTTGAAAGTACAGATATTTGAGGTTTCTGTTCTTTATTTCATTTACCTAATATAGAGGATTTCTTAAAACATAAATCTTAAGACTAAGGAATACTGTGAACTTCCATGACCCATATCTGCTTTTTTACCCTCATAGTATTTTTGTGCACATTTTAGCTGTGTGCTGAAATTTGAAGTGATTAGATCATTTTTCCTTTTTGTTTGAGCTTTATTCTAACCTCACATTTACTACTCATCAGTTAACATTTGTGCATCTGTCGTGTACTGTACCAAGTATTATGCTCACCATATATGTTGTCTCACCATCGTCAAACATGTTTATAAAGAATATATATGTAACACTTCTAAAATAGAGAAAGGTTTACACTGTCACTGACGTCAGTGAAGAGAAATTTTTTCTCTAATTTCTGTCATTTTTCCAAGTCACTGTTCATTACCTTAACAGATTCATCAAGGTTTGAGTTATGGGGTGCCCTTTGGATAATCTCATTTGCGAGTCTGTTCTGGAGGTACCCATTTATGCTGCTTTACTTATTTTATGTAACTGCAGAACAGTATGTCCTTCCCTTGGGGAACAAATGGCTATAACAGAGTGTGGCTTTTTAAGCCTTTTCAGCTGTGTACACAACTGTTCCTTCCCAGAAGGTGTTACAGCAGCAGGGGAAGAGAACGTGAAATATGTGCAAATTCTCACCCTGTCTTTCTGAATAAATTCTTTTCAAGAAAGTAGCAAAATGGGTAGAGTTATCGTCCCATTCCCTTAAGATCAGCCCGTTCCACTTGCTGATGCTCAGCCTCCAAAACTCTAGTGAGCAGATCCAATTCTAGAGGCCAGTACACATTTTTATAATGAATTATCATGAGGATGGCAGGAATAATACAAATAATAGTATAATGTTTGATCCCGTTTTAAAGTGTAAAGAGGGATAATTACAGCCCTTTCTTCACTTTCTTTTTCCTGGCAAACCAAAATTTCTGTCTGCTTGCAATCATTTTCTGGCACACTGAAGAAAAGCATCTCTGCTTTTAGTGGATCATAAAATAGCCCAACTTAGAGCCTTAGATGCTATCATCCGCATGCTAGGGACTGACTCATTGCAAGAAGTCTGAACAAGAGGTATCCGACGACTAAAGGCTCTGACTACATCAAGGAAAGACAGTTTGGTACATCCTTCTTAAAGCAGAAAACTGAGAGATGAAACATTCTCCTTCCAACTTGATAGCAGTCCCAGAACATTCTGCGTCTCATAGCTAAGACTCCTTCACCCTGCAATTATATTCTGTTGACTCTCCTGGTGCTAGATGCCAGTTCTTGTCTTTTTGTGTTCTCATTGCCCTACTCTAAGACTTATCTCCTGCCATATCTATTCCATTACTCCCTTCTCTTCTTTTGAAACCGATTTATAAATTTTTTCTCTAAAAGTTAATAGTATGCAGTACCCTAAAAATGTAATACTGTTCAAACTGAGTAATTACTCGAGTAACCAAAATCTCCCCAGTCCAACCCCACTACCATCATCACAGAAAAGGCCACAATAATAAATCTTCCTAACTAAAAAAAAGAAAAAAGAAAAGAAAAGAAATGTTTGCAACAACGATTTATTTTCATAGAGAAAAGGTATAGCATTTGTTTATGCTATAAAATAAATCCCTTTTCACTTAGATTTACAACATTAACAATAAGCCAACTGTTACCTAAGGAAACCTTGTTCTAGAAGCTTTAGCCAAGCTCTGTGATCAGAAAAAGAAGTAATATAGGGCAGAAGTAGGAAATATCATTTACATGTGCCTATCATATGAGCATTATCTTGAGGCAGAATTCATTTATTATTAGCAGAAATTGCAAGTGCGCAGATTGAGATAGTTAACTATATAGCATTTAAAGCCTTTCTGCATTAAAAATAAGTAGAATATAAAAAGTATGAAAACATTAGCAACTTGATAGTAGACCTAAGTGCTGGTATCTAGTATATTTCAATAGGAAAAAGCATAGAAGACATTGGAAGGAATTTTAAAAAAGAAGAAAAACTAATGACTTATTAAACCAATGCCAGTTACTGAATCTCATCAGTAACCAAAGAAATGATAAGTAAGAGAGTGACATTTTTTAGAATGAGGAAAAGGATGAGACTTTCAAAATAGGTAAGCAAAACTAAACATTTTTTCTTAAACTGTTTTAAAAAGTATGTGACCAAATTTGCTCTCTTATATTCTAGAGTTATAAAATATTGTAACCTCTCTGTGGAACATTTTGGCAGTCTGTTTCACAATCTTTGAACTCAGCAATTCTTTTTGAGGGTTTTTACTGAGGAAATCGATTGCCCCCAAAGATTTGTCTCCTTTGTGTGGGGTAGGTGTCTATATCTAATGTAATTTATCATAATTGAGAATGATAAGCAATCTAAACATCTGTCATTAGGGATTTGGATAATTGAAGCATATAAAATACATACGATAGAGTACTATGACTCTATTAAAAATAGTTTTATAGAAGAATCCGAAAATCTATAATAAATGAGGAAAATTGTGGCCTCCAAATCATGATGATTCCAATTTTTTTTCCAATTTTTATCTTTGTGAATATGAGTTAGTATTTTATCACCTGAAAAGTACATTTTTGTCAATAAATGCAGCAGTTTTTTCTGTTACTCTCCTGCCTAAAATAGAAATGTCAACATTTGGAGCAATCGTTGTATTTTACATTGCTTTTTGAAGAATTTTTAAAAGTAATTTTCTTGAAAATAATAAAGCACATTTTGTGTTTATATAGATATTCCTGATCAAGTTATAAGAGTTTTCAAAGCAGATCAACAAAGTTGCTACATTATCATCAGTAAAGACACTACAGCTAAAGAAGTGGTTTGTCATGCTGTTCATGAATTTGGTTTGACTGGTGCACCTGACACATACTCTCTCTGTGACGTTTCTGTTACTCCTGAGGGTGTCATAAAGCAGAGAAGACTTCCGGATCAGTTCTCCAAATTAGCTGATAGAATTCAACTCAATGGAAGGTGAGTATGCTTATTAGCGAATATGTTCATCTGTGGGTGTGCTTTTTGAAGATGCCATACTAAAACAGGTATTTTAAGTAGAAACATCATTTTTTATTACTATTGAGTTCTCTCTAAATTAAAGTAGGAATTCTTTTTCCCAAACTTTTTTTTTCCTCCCAGTTATATAAATAGAATCACAGGGTATTTTTAAGGGCTAACGTGGAAAGAATAAAAGAGAGGCCAGCTTGGCAGAATGTGTAAGCAGTCATGCTAAAATAGTCTTAGAATCGCTAATGTACTCCAATCTATATTTTGCAGAGGAAGAAACTGAGTAATAACAATCTTTATATGTATCTGAATATATGTGTGTATTTATAAATTTCTTTATAACATGAGTGTGCTGTGAGCAAAAGAAACCATCATTTTCACAGTTGTTTTTCTAGTTTTCCTTTTCCAAGTACATGAGATTATAGAGGTATATGGTCAAAAAGTGATATTTTTGAGAACAGTAATAAAGAGAGAAAGTACTCTTATGAATGACACCACATTTATGATCAAGTTTATTTTTTTAAAAATAATTTTTTTCCTTTTAGGTACTATTTGAAGAATAACATGGAAACAGAAACCTTATGCTCAGATGAAGATGCTCAGGAGCTGGTTAAGGAAAGCCAGCTGTCCATGCTGCAGCTCAGTACTATCGAGCTGGCCACTCAGCTGTCAATGAGGGACTTTGACTTATTTCGTAATATTGAGCCTACTGAATACATTGATGACATTTTTAAGTTGGACTCCAAAACAGGAAATACTCACTTGAAGGAGTTTGAGGACATTGTAAACCAAGAGACATTCTGGGTTGCCTCAGAGATTTTAACTGAATCAAATCAGCTCAAACGAATGAAAATTATTAAACATTTTATTAAGATTGCACTTCATTGTCGAGAATGTAAGAATTTCAATTCCATGTTTGCAATTATAAGGTAAGTTTTTATAAATAGATGCAAGTATTTGTGTATGCTTTTTTTTTTTTTTTGGTGCTGGGAATTGAACTCAAGGCCTTGTACTTGCAAGGCAAGCACTCTAACCACTGAGCTAAATCCCCAGCCTCTTGTGTATGCTTTTTATGATATCAAACATGAAGCTAGTTTTCTACTTAGGTACTAAGTGCATAGGAAGAGAAAAGTTCAATCAGCCTTTATTGAAGTATCATTAGATTTAATGTGCTTTACATCCTGGTAATACTGACTTTTTGTTTTTGTTTCTTTTATCTTTTTTTTTTTTTAAGAGTAGGAAATTTATTGAGAGAGAAAGAGAGCTCCTGAGAGACAGGAGGGGACCCAAATGGGTTACCAACGAGCTCACTTTTCAGGGGAAGCTTTATAGAGCAAAATCGCATGGCGGGTACAATGTGTGTCAAAATGATGATGAACCAAAAATATTAGAGTGTAGTCGCTTAGGTAATATTGATCCAATGGGGAAGAAGGTCACATAGCAATTGAACATGGAAAGAATAAAGACATTCTAGGATGAGGTGGATCTGGAGGTCTTGATTGCCCACCTGGGTGACCTAGACTTTATCAGATCAGATGAATGTAATCTTCAGTTCAGTGTTTATCCCTCGGCCTTATTTTGAGGCCTGACCTTCAGTGGATGCGCCTCCAGCCATAGTTGTGTATTCTCCTCTTGTGTATTGACTCCATTGAGGGCCCAGCCCTGTCCAACTGCCTATAATATTTCTACCTTACTTAACTGTCTATAATATTCCCCCCTCTGAAGAGGTACCCTAACTGCAGTTCAGGGAGAATGGGCGATGTCTCCATCTAGTTGCTTTGAACTGAGAAGGGTCAGTGTCAGGGAGACTGCAGTCCGTGACCTCTGGAGAGCTTATCTGATGGGCCTTGTGTAGAAGTCACGTTGTAGTTTAGCAGTTACGAATGCCCTTCACAAGTCGATCTAGTGGGTCCCAGTGAAAGGAGGCTGGCATATTTGTAGTTGGTTCCATCTGTATGATCACTTGAAGCTTGGCATCCTATATACATTACATAAATTATTTTTTGGCTGGTGGTCTCACGTTGGCTTGACATGTATCTCTCTTTCCACAAGTAGCTCCTCTAATTATCTCGCTTGGGCCTCCACACTATACAGGGGAAAAAATAAAACTCCCAACCTGCTAGATGGCAGTTACACTGAGTTCGTGTTCCCTGAAGTCGAAGAATGAATTCGAAGGAACAAAGGAGGTTAAGAGTAGGAAATTTATTGAGAGAGAGAAAGAGAGCTCCTGAGAGACAGGAGAGGACCCGAGTGGGTTGCTCTGTTTCTTCCATCTTTCTACCACTGTTTGTTTTTTTTTTTTAATGGAGGTAGGTGATTGCTTTCCCATGTTTCTTTCCCCGTTTGAGCAATCATACCCATTTTGGATATACGGTCTTTATTGTCAGACTCAGTGAACACGCACTGTGTGGCACTGCGTCACTGTTCTTTGACCCTGAAAAATCACAGTACGAATCTGGACGTGGTGACACACACCTATAATACCAGCTCTCGACCTGCCTGAATTACATAGCAAGACCCTGTCTGAAACAGAGCAAAAAAATCACAGTATCGATGCTCTGACCTAAAATTGCTGTTTTGAAATAACAGTAACAGCAACTGTTCAGTGAGCATTTCCTTTTTGCCAGGGACTGCATGAGGTATCACTGGAGGTCTTGTCACTCAAGCCAGCTAGGTCATTAGAATTATAAAAATCCTTTGGAGTGTATATGCCCAGCACATATAGATGGTTATATGAACTCTCCCTACTACCTTCTGCCTGCTTATTATGAAAAGACAGTTGTAGGTAATTTATTTTCTCACTCTCATCCATCACATGTAGACCAATAAAGGGATTCCTCTTAAAGCAATTCTAATTTTAAAGCAAAAGAGAGTTGTAGGTAGACCCATTTAAAAGGCCATGTTTTTGTGCATAGCAGCATAATTCCACCTTACCCAGTGTTACCTACACCTTACCCAGTGCCACCTATTCCCATCACCTACAGAATTTATAATAATTTGTTCTTATTGCTCAAGTGAGGTAAAAGTGAATTTTTCCCAGCACTGGGGATTGAACTCAGGGCCTTCATACTGAGCTACACGCCGTCCCCCCTTATTTATTTATATTTTAAAACATTTTTGAGACAGGATCTCTCTCAGTTGCCCAGGCTGAGCTTGAAATTGCAATCGTCTTGCCTCAGTCTCCTGGAGTGCTGAGATTATAGGCATGCACCCCCACATACAGCAAAAATAGAATCTTTATGAGAACTAGTTAAACATGACTCTGTTGTAGTAAGAGGATGATCCTTTATTAAATTAACCAGCGGCTACAATTGAACTAGATTTTTTAGGAGTATTGAATCAGCTGCACCTGTATTTGAATCATTCCTCTCCTATTGTAGTAGCAGTGTGTTGGCGAAAATCTGAAAGCTGGTTTTCTCATTTATAAAATGTGATCATTATATACTACAAAAATGTACTAATAAAAATAAATTTTAAAAATGAATGAATGAAGGCATTAGCCAGGGATGGTGGCACACACCTATTATCCAGCACTGTGGGACACTAAGGCGAGAGGATTACAAGTTCAAGCCCAGCCTAGGCAACTTAGTGACTTAAAGTTTCAAAATTTTAAAAACTGTTGGAAAAATCAAAAGTTCTGGGAATGTAGCTCATTGTGAAGACCCTAGGTTTAATACCCAGTACCACTTAAAAAATAAACTAGGTCCGTAGAAGAGCACATCAGCTAAGCTGCTTATATTTGTGAATGACTGTTCTTCGCTTCTTGTGTTTTTGTTTCCTGTGATGCACATATTAACTTAAAAAAAATAAAGATTATTTTTAAAACTCAAAAACAAAAAATAAACTAGGTCCAAAATGGGAACAAAGATGTCATTGATCAATACAGTACATGAAAGGCTAGAAATTCAGCCTCTTTATATAGAAAACATGAAGTAAAGGGTCTGAGAGTTAGAGGCTCAATTTTAGAGTACTTCATGAAGAATATTGACAGAGAGTGGAGGTCTCTCTTAAAGAGATTAGAAAGAAACTTGTAGAGGATTTAAAACTATACTTTAGTCATCTTCTTCAGTGTGGACTACGAGTCATTGTGAGAATGAGAGCAGCACAGTTAGGAGCCGTCACTAAAGCCAAGAAAAGAGAGAGTGATTTGAGAAAAGGTGGTGTAGAAGCCCCGAGGAGTGTAGGAAAGGACTGCTGAAGGTAAAAGAGTTTGTTTTGCTTAAGAGATTTGTTTTGTTACAAAGAATCTTTGTTCCATATTTCCGTAGTTCCTGTGAAGATAATTGTTTTATATTCAGGTATATCAACAATTAGAAAGAACATATTAACTCTTCAGTAGAGATGGAGCAGATGAATCATAAGTTCTGACTGGAATTAAATAGCATGTTTTTCGTAGTAAAAAAGAGCTTTTTCAATAAATTTTACATATACGTGGAAAAAAATCCAAAGTCCTTTATACTAAAAAAGTGCAGTTAAAAATAGCTCTTTTCCACTCTGTCCCCATTCCATCCAAATTTCTCTCCTACCTTGGTTTATTTTGTTTGATTTATCTTACAGATTATTATCTACATTAGCACCTATAAACCTGCCTGATTTTTAAAAGAACTTTAAAATATTCCATTGTATTGTGGAATATATATTGTTTATGGATATCTCTTAATTTCTGTCCTTTAGGTACTTGAAACAATGTATATCGTTTGCTTTTGGCATGCTGAAACTTTGTATTTTTGTGTAGATTTATCTTTTTTTTTTTCTCTCTGAGACATTCTGTGTGTTGTGTTTTATGGTTAAGAACAAAGAATTGCCTTGGTTTGAATCCAGTGTTGGCACTTACTAGTTAAACTGAGCTTCCTCATCCTAAATTGGGGGCCCACAGTAGTTCCTGTCTCCTAAGGTGGTTTCAATGAATGAATACATATCTTTTTGTTTTAATTTTATTTTAGTGGTACATGTTAGACATACATATTGATAATATTCATCATAGGGAATTTGTACCTATACATGATATATCTTGCTGCTGCTTTTTTTCCCATTCTGCTCTACTCCTGTGAATCCCTCCTCCCCTTCTTATTTACAAAAGCTTTGTTTCCATTTTTTTCCTTTTTTTTTTTTTTTTTTTTTTTTTT